>CAJQZP010000746.1:7037500-7457500 GCA_907164705.1 Parnassius apollo
AGTACACGCGATGAGATGATGGGGCTGAGGTCCAAAAGGACGACGTGACGCGACGGTCCGCAACGGTGCGTGTGATAATAGGTTGGTTGTCGCTTATAAATTTAGAATTTCTAAAGGTTTTTGGTGTTGACCTAATAAAAGTACATAAAAACTTAGAAACATGATTACCCTTTTTCTCTTGACCACGAAACGATAGGTAAAAAGATTTTCTTAAAAAAATATAAGAAATTATAAATGAATGTACGTTAAAATACACGTGACGCTATTTTACAATTTTTTATAGAATACGGGTGACAAATGAGCACACAGTCCTGAAGGTAAGAGATTGCTGTGACCTATAGACATCTCTATCTATCCTCGATTAAGAATCAAAATGCAGATGCGTTGTCATCTCTGAGGTTCAAGACTGACTGCCTCGTTACCTGTCAAAAGGGTCTCCAGTTCTCTACACTCACCAAACGAAAATGTTTAGAATGCCTTGTTTCAAGTAAAAAGAGTCAGATTTGATAGCGTAATTGTTTTTCTTCTTGGAAATTTGTTTTTTTTAACTGTATACAAATGAGTTGTCGAAGCGTAGTACGGAGTTGACAACCCTGCGGCAGAGGGCAGACACAATAGCAGCCGCCGACGCCGCCGGAGCCTTCTAAGAACCGGTCTCGGGAGCAGTGCTCCGCCGAATTTTGCGTCGACCACCCATCGCTCGCACCGATACTTATCACTCGTATTTTATGGCTAGATCAGAAACTACGTTATTCATAGATTGTTAATGGTAAACAAGTGGTAAAATTAAAAATTTTCTACAACCGACTTCAATATAAATAAAATGAGAACATCATTAACGTAATCAAAGTAAACTTAAAACTACTGGTCAGATCTTGATCAAATTTATATGGAACCACATGAGAAGCATCAGCTTCCAAATAGAAAAAGAATCATCAAAATCGGTTCTTCTAAAAAAAGTTCCAATAACACACATAAAAAATACAGTCGAATTGAGAACCACCACATTTTTTGAAGTCGGTTGAAAACACGATCAAAAATGTTAGGATTTTTTCAACAAAATCAATTTACACAATATGTAGGTACCATAACAAATTATTGAGCTTAACAACACAAAGCTCGAAGAGCATGATATCACCAGGTTAATAATAAATCAGATGGTTACCTAAAAATTCTTTACTCTTGAATAGTAAACAACAATCGCCGTAGTTAAATGTTGTGATGAATGAAATTAAGCCTACATGTTGTGTTCATCTTGCTACAGACCAATGAGAAGTACATAGTATGTTATAAGCCGTTTATTTAATATTTGTAAATAGTTAAGTCGTTAATTAATATTTTAATAGGCCCCATTTCGTCCGCATATATATTATTTTATGACAATGTGCAAAAGAGATAAGGAAAATTTTACATCTAGTTGGTACAATGGACCCGCCTACATAACGCCCTACAATCGTAGTGTGGTTCCACGCTCACCAACCATTTTATATTAGTTTTATATTTTAGATTTTCGTTATAATCCCGCTTGTCACAAAATTATGCATCTAAAACGTGTTATTTTTTATTGTAGAATTAAAGCCAAATATCTATATAGTCACAAGAACATTAGGTACCTACTGAACCATATTTGGTTTGATACGTGTTCTAATAGTTACAACCATAGACTTAGAATATACTGGCCTAGTTACAACTAGCTAAAATCTACTATTGTCAAGCAATAAATAAAACTTTACTTTCTTGAAAGGAAATATTTAGCAGATATTCTCTTGGTCTTGATCTTTGATTATATAGACAGGTATATAATCAAAGGTCTTGATGCCCCCTTTTGCCCATGTTGGTCTGGAACTAATAGGTCCCAGACCAACATGTTGCAATTGTCGACTGATATTTAATTGGTTAAAATCACACAATACCGCTTCGACTCTTTGTGAACTCTTCCTATTGTATTATATATAGTTCTTAGTTTTTTTAAATGTGCATAATACCCTTATCTACTAAAACATCTATAGATGTTGAGAGTAATAAACCAATTAGAGAAGTTGTTGCTGATGACGTTACCACGATAAATTTAAATAAGCGACTCGTTTAAAGTGAGTGACTTTAGGAATTGATTACAAGCAAACTAGTTCGCGGAGTATTACTTGTTGTTATATTTAAATGTGATGACGCAGCTACAGAAATACTTCACTAGAAGTGTTCGTTCAAATATAAATGTTTATTACATATAATTATGATTTTTTATATTTACGCAAACACTACACATTGAATAAAAATATTTATACGGATTTTTATCGCGTTTAATTAACTTATTTTTACTTAAATTATTTTACTTTACCAGCGTTTTGGGTGCTTTACAGAACCCATGGTCACGGAGGGGACTGAGATGTTTGACGTCCCAATGTTATTCTTAGCCCGGCACCCTTCAGTTTTTGAATATTAATTTTTGGCCGACAAGCAGAACGGGCTTACAGTATCTTGAAGTCTTGTAGTGGTATGCTTGGGTTTGGATTTAATTTAGTTAATTACAGCATCCCAAACAGATGACAGCACCCATTCATCTTCTCTATTGAAAATATATATATATATATATATATATATATATATATATATATTTTTTTTTTAATTTCAATAGCCCCGCGTATCATCCTTGGTAGGAATCGGTGTTCTTTTGCGAGGATTTGTGGTTTATCAAATTTGATGTAATGATGAAACGTCGGGTATTAAAAATAAGTTAATTAAACGCGATATACTTAATCCGTATAAATAGTTTTATTCAATTAGTACTATATTCTTTTAATATTGATAGATCAACCTTTTCCAACTTGAGTTTTAGTTAATATTGAAGATAAATCTTATTTTTCTCGTCAGCCCGTAAAAAACCACGTCAGAACAAGGTTACAGGGCCTATCTCTTTCTAAGAAGTATTTTCTTTAATCACCACCTTTGACAGGCGAATTAGCGATCGTTTTACCAGATAGGTCTGGGTATTTTGTGTGGCGTTAGAGAGATGATGACGATGAGCCATGTGTCGAAAGAAAAGATCTTTTTGGCATTTTGCAAAATCTACTCTTAACCTCTTCCAGACAAAATTGATAAAAAATACTACACTATTGGCTAAATATTCAAACGCTATTGTATTGATGTCGTTAAGTCTCGTGGTGTCACAGTCACTTTGACTTAAAGTGACAGAGACAGCACGAGACTTAACGACATTTTAAAATTGAGTGATTGCCTGTCGACCAGAGAGGTAGGCAGAGACTACAGACTTCCATTTGGCACGATCCTGACGTACCTCTCTCGCCTCCTCCACATCCATATACCTACGCATAAATGCTCGTCGGTTAAGGGTACTCTTAATTTGACCCATCTTCAATTTATCGCCAATTTGGTCGATAAACTTTCACCTAAGACGTCCCTTTCCAACTCTTTCGTTCACTTCTGCAACATAAATTTGCTTTGTTACTCTTTCCTCATTAATTCTTTCTGTATGACCAAACCACCTAAGCATTCCTTTCGTAATCCTCGTCACAACATCGTCTTGCAAACTACAGCCGTTTCTTATCACATAATTTCTCACCCTGTCACTCAGATGCAGCCCTAACATAACTCCTTACCGACTGCATTTCTACTGCGTTTATTCTACACTCGTGCTTCTTCTGCCACACCCAACTTTCACTACCATACGTTAATGTAGGTACTAAAACAGCATTGTGAATTGCCATACGAGCCTTTTTTGACACATTCTGACTTTCCACAATTGAGTGTAGAACCCCCTTTACTCTTATTTCCTGCGTTCACTTATCGTTCTATATCCTTATCAGCGTTTGAGTATTTGGGCATATAACTTTTCGATCCTTACTATTTCTTGGTGAACTCAACTAAAGCAACAAGGACAAAACGAGACTACGAGTCCGTGAAGAAAGTTGAACACCTTGAGAACGCGATCGATTCTAGACGAGAGAATTAAATACGTAATGTAAAATGATTTCAATATAAAACTTGTTTGTACTTGTTTTTAATGTTTATCGTACAAAATAGAAAGTATGTCGAAATAAATATTACGAATAAAAAAAAATTATGGTTTTTCGGATATAGAGGTCCTGTATAATTGCAGACAGTGAGGCATTCCATTATTGTCCTCAGAGATGAAAACACATCTGTTGCCTTTTTTGTTTGGATTTGGCTACAGGTGTCCGTGCAGTGGCGGTGTGAGAATATCCACCACCCTATATCGTCCCGTGGGTGTCGTGAGAGGCGACAGAGAGAAATAAATCAGGAGACGGGCAGCAGCGTCTCCGTAATAAGACTAAAAATAAAAACTGTACTTGCCAACCCGATTGCCAGACGTGACAACTATGGCAAATATCTAGGGCTAGAGAGGAGGAGGAGGCCTATGTATTATTTAGTGGGCTGTAACGGTAATGGTAAACATTAGATAAGGCTGCGAAGTAATATCGATTATATTCCATTGTATTAAGAACTAAAATATTATGATATCTTTACTTTTATATTTGTTATTCACGAGACGTTTGCTATTTATAATTTTAGGTTTTTAAAATAGAATCTTAACTCTTAAAAGGACGTTGAACTTTCTTTTAAATTTTTTGAATGTTTAAGAAACAGTTTTTTTTTATTAAATAATAATCTTACCTTAAACCTACTCATTTAGATATTCCCGGAAACAATATTCATGTTTTCTAATAATAAGTTTTTATAACGTGATTGTAAATGAGAAAAAAAACCTGTCGATAAATTGAAAGGAAATTCCCAGCCCTTCGCACAGTTCATTGAGTAAACCTGTGTATACACATACAAGTTGCGCGGGCGCACGGCTTTGTTGCCTACAGTGAGCACGATCCGGTATATGTGTGCGTCTGTGTGTAAATCCTTTCTCAGTGTGACTGCTCGTAAGTTTAGACACTCGCCAGTCCGCCACGGTTCGGGCGCCGCTCTCCGATGTGTTTTGTTAACTTCAACAGATGTTATTGTATATTTATCGTTGTCCAGTTTTACCCACTTAAACGCTGTTCTCTACCTCACTAGAAAATCCTCCTAAACATAAAATTCACTATTATTACATTTATTCACATTTCTAGCTAGTTACACATAGGAGAGTGGTCATTTATTATAACTTCAGGTTATAATAAAAAATATCATCATTGAATTGGAATAAAACAAATTATCATGTGCAATTTCTAGTAGGTGAGCCGTCAGAGCATTTCTTAATCCAAACCGCTTTAAGGTAACAGGTACACACTACACATAAAAACAAACATAAGTTCGATGGCCCGCGGACAGACAGTGCGCAGGGGAAAGTCGCAACTTTCGGAATACTGATCGATTAAAAGTAAAAGTACCTCTATTCCGTTGATGTATTAAGAAAGGTTTATCTAATTTGCGTAATAATGTGCACTATGAATTCACGAATTAAATGAACCACCTGTGATATGTGTTTTGCATTGAAATCAAAATGACGCAAGTAAGAATATAAATATAGGAAAATAACAATGTGAAGTTCTATTAATAAATAACGCGTTGCGTAGTGAATATACCTACTGCATGCTGGAATACCAGCTAAAGCTAATTGGTGGAAAACATACTTTAAGTTTTTAAATTTCTCATCTGATTTGTCAGTGTTTATCTTTTGTATTTAAATTTTCTAGTTACTGGAGGGTTTTAGATAAGGGCATTTTTGCACTTATATTTCGAGTTACGGAAAAATGTTATACCTACGAGTGATTGCGAATAATTGTACGTTTATGACTTAATCTGTTCTGTATTTGTATATGACTTAATAGTTACTGCTACTGCACATTTCATTAATTTATTTAATTTGGACTTTGGTTGCATAAATTCACAGGCGGACGGACCTAATGCCACAATTTCTTCAAAATATTCTTCTTTTCTGATATAATAATGATACCGTACTGGTAAACATTAATAATTTATTATTAAAAGTGGTAAAATTAAAAAAATTACAACCGACTTTAATACGACCGAATCAATGTATTTGAAGTCAGTTAAAAATGCATTAGGAATAACTCAAAAACGACTGGTCAGATCTTGATCAAATTTATATGGGATCACACGAGGGGTACCAGCTTTCAAATAAAAGAAAAAGAAAAAGAATCATCAAAATCGGTTCACCCAGAAAAAAGTTTTGAGGTAACACATAAAAAAAACATACAGTCGAATTGAATACCTCCACATTTTTGAAAGTCGGTAAAATAATAAAGTTTATGCGCAATAACACTATTCTACTATTTTTGATAAAATGCTCGTATAGTTTAACTTTTGATAACTTTTAACAGTAGAGAGAAGTATTACGAAAAGTATTGTGGTAAAATCAGGAAATAAACAAAAACACGTCACCATTACACTTCATCAAGAAAATCTTTAGCCGGTAAAGGTTGAGTGGTGGCCTCTAGTGTTGCAGGAAGGGTACACTTGTGTGTTACATTAGGTAAACTGTATGTGGATAGCATTTAATTCTAAAACTCGAGGAACTGTGCTAGGGACTTATTTATTTCAAATATTCGGAAATTTATAATTTGTTAAATATTTGCCGGAATAAGATACTTAAATAGGATCGCAGTCTCACAACATGGACGCTGATATTTATTATTCGGAAGATATGCTTTCTATTAGTGATGTAACGAATAGGTACTACTTTTACGAATACGAATACGAATATCAAACCTACTATTCGGCGAATACGAATACGAATATCTCGCCATGGTAATGAAAACCTAATTTATTTGATGATTTTCTGTTGTTCTAGTAATTAAAATTTACAACAGTCAAATTTTTATTTAAAAAACATAAAATGTGTAGATTTGCTGGTTTTAGGCGATTTATTATTTCAGTCTGGGTGTTCACAGCCGTTGAAAAAAGCCTTTCCGAGGCGACTGTACATGGTTTCCGTGAAGAATATTTTTAGGCGAGTTTTTTCGGGCTTGGAAAATGGACATCTTCCCGTCAAGTAAAAGGCCAGTGGATCAGAGCTTCGCAACGTTGAGATTGCTTGAGATAATGTCGTTGATTCCTTGCTTAGCTCTTTAGTAGCTTCTTCGAAATTGGCTAATGTATCAATAATTTGGTTCATAAAAGTCCATTGCCTTGCTGTGATTTCATGACGACAATTTAGTAGAGATGGTAAAACATCTTGAATCTTTATGTGCGTTGTTCATTTGTAATCTCTTCAACATCTTGAGTCCCATCTAGTTTCAAAACATGTTGCGGTATATTGTTAGCTTGTTGAGAATCTTTCAGTTGTTTGAGTGTTAAAATGAGAAATAACTCCCCTTGTGTAGCCGTCGTTGCGACTTAGGGCCTATGCACACGTCATATTTTTCACGTGCCGACGACGCGCGTTTTCAATGTCTGTTAGTAAATAAAGTTGCGTACAAAAATATTAGTTTTTAAATATTCGTGATTAGTATTCGCCGAATACGAATATTCGGTAAATGTCTACTATTCGGCGAATACGAATATTCGTATCGCATCACTACTTTCTATCATCATTGAGATTTTTCGAAGTTGAAATCTACAATTCACGTGACTGAATAAAAAACTGCCATTACTCTGCGTAAATTGTAACAAATGTACTATAATAAATCTAATATATAAGAATTAATGTTTGTTTGCTCATACATATTTTGTGTGAAGTTGTAGAGAAAGCGATAAAACAAGTGCTTTGATGTTGATATAAACATCATATTATTTTGATCGCTTGGGCGCCTTATGAACTTCAGTGGCTCTCGTCATCAATGTCCGCTGGGTTGAGCTGTCCTCAAAATCTCGCTAAAACTTCGAAATATGACGCATCAGCATATTGTGAAGAAAAAATATATAAAAATGAAGATTCCGAAACAAATGATAGGCTCAGAAGGGCTAGAACCCAGAGCCGTAAAGCCAGTTAAATAAAAAATATATTATTATTTGAAAGTTATATAAATAGCATTCAATGTCAATTAATGTATTATCATTCCTAATTAAACAATATAATTCTTACAAATTTTAAAACGATATTTGCACAATTATTTCTTCTGCGGCAGCAATGCGCTTGATACGAGTACCAGCTGGTGCAATATAACATCTAGTTATAAATAGTAATTCAAGTGTTGAAAAATAGGCATATCTTGTTGTGATTGTGATACCATTATGATGTTACTATTTCCCTTTTCCTTAGGCGGGTGCAAGTTTGTCATTACACTTTGATATAATTCATTCAGTCTAATAAGACCCTTCACGACATAACGGGCCGTCCTTTAATACAGGTCTGATCTGACCGTTTGATTACAGAGAGCAGGTTCATCTTTACGTGGTTAAAGATAACAACAAACGTTTAAAGTTTGCTTAGCTGTACAAATAGCGCCGGCTAGGTAGCCCCGCGCGTCGGTACCGAGAACTTCTTGTTTGTTCACAAAAGTACTTCAATAAAACTTATCTTTTCGTAGTTATTATCTACGTCACCTGCGGATGTTTAAAAATACTTACAACTGTATTAAATTTCTCTTACAAATGAGTTCATTTGTAAATGTACGTTAAGTTAATGAACCTGAAAGAAGCGAAAGAGGTATGTAAGGATCGTGACACTTGGCGATCTGTTCTCTCTGGCTACCCCGTTAGGGATTGTGCGTGAAGATAAGAAGAAGATGAAGATGAAGTTTACATTTTTTTAAACTGATTTGACGAACGACCTCACAGCCTACATGATGGTAAGTTAGTTTTACTAATTGTTTTTTTTTTTATTAATTGGTTTTAGTTTTACCTATTGGTCATAATGCAGTTTTATTATGGTTGTAGCACGAATGGGTCAGCTCGACCGGGGTAGGACCACGCTCTCACATAATACCAGCGTAAAATAGCAGCTTAATGCTGCTGTGTTTCGTATGGTGAGTGTAGAGAACCGGAGACCCTTTTTACTGGAAATGAGGCATTCCATTACAGTCCTTAGGGGTGACAACACATCTGCATTTTGATTCTTAATTGAAGAAAAATGTAGATGTCTATGGATCTCTTATTCTAAAACAAAAGTAGCTCTTGCAGTCTATGAACATCCGCAACCAACTTTAAAAAAAGGAATATACAGATGCGTAGTTATACTGTATCGCATGTGATAATACAGACCGGAACACAATAGAGGAAGCACATAGGTAAGAGGGGTCGTACCCACCCTGGCAAGCTCCTAGATAGCAAAAGATTTCTTGTGTAATTTATGATGTATGCCGCCTTTACGATACAGGAGAAAATTATGTCCATTATGATGACCCCGGCATTTTTGAATTTCTAATAAAAAATGTGCTGAAATGTGCCCAGTATGTGCTATTAAGTGTTGCTTGAAAAAAAAAATTATTCATAAAATATAAGTTTTATGAGGAAGTCCTTTTTTGGGTGAATCAACTTTTAAGACACTCCTTTGACAATATTTTGCAAGAGTCAATATAAAAAATAGAATAACGAAAACTTATAAAAGTACAGCGTTATGTGTTATAAAATTTATCTTATTTTTAGATTCCGTAGTTGGCCACAACATCTAAGTTAGAACTTAATGATTTTTTTGCAAAATCTGTTGTCCATGTCATAAAATTATCCCCTGAGTTACGTTTTTGAAAGTATCGTAGTTTGAAATAAAACTATAAATATTGAAAATCCAATATGGTAAATATTTATTTGAACTCAAATGCAGTCTTCTAAATAATCAATCTTAATTTAAAATAATAGTAACATTAAATAGAGACAGTTAACAGTCCACTGCGTTACTTTGTTCATTATTAAATGCTGAACTTTATGGTAAATCGCTATATAACGTAATTAGTCATACATTACATATTTCTAAGTTGAAATCTAACCCTGAGGTCTGCTAATGGAAAGTATTTAATAATGTAATAAAATTCAAACACAAATTATATTCAAAAATCCTTACACCAATTAAGGGACACCGTGGTAACGCCAGAGAAAAAATGGTAACACCTGAGAAACATATTCTCTAACAACAATATAGTGTATGTGTATCATAATGTTAGCTACTAAAATCGACTAGTCAAAACAGTTATTTTAAATGGGACAATCTATTTAAAACATATCAACTAAATGCAAACAAAATTTGTAATTAAACGAAATCCACTAACAACATACATTTAAGGAAGAAATTATAATGTCTGGTGCCGGTAATTTCTGGATAATGTAATATACCACGTAAGAAATATCCGTTTCATCCGAATGAAAACGTTTGCCGTTTTCATCCACTACTCGTAAAAACATTATTTCACTTCTCCGTCTTCTTCAAAATCAGTCAATGTTATGGATGCATAGGTGTATTATGTGTTTTTGGATGCGTCTACGTACAACTTCACTAATAAAAAGTTTCCACGTCCCATCTTCGTACTTTGCTTATGACTGCGACATGACAAATCTTCTTCTGATGAAGAATCACCGTATATTGCGTCATATGTTCTTCGGTGTCTGTTCGTCATATCCCGTAATTGTTTTGTAATTTTTATGTTATATAAGGGTACATCATCATCATCATCATATGGCGTAGTTTCCATGTTCAGTATTTTTGATGTCGCATTTGTGTGCTCCAAATTAGGATTCGTAGCCATGACATCAATTTCCTTTCTTATTAAATTGTTAGAAAAAATCTCCTCGTACGTCAGGCCAGGAATGGAAGCACTCAGTCCAATTTCGGCCGCATCATAGAACACTCTAGGATATCGTATGCCTTTGGAGTGAGACACGTACAGAATCCTCTTCCTTCCGTACTAACCGTCTCACAGAAACAGCTTAAATCCCTAGTTTAATTTACCATACCAGTTCGAAAATACTTGATGAACTTTAAGAGTTCCTACAAGTCTTGGGATATTGACTGGTAAGGCTTTCTGTTGGTCCTTAATATTTTTTCATAAATTAAATATTCTTATTTTGCTGATGTTATTCATCTTTTTTACGTGGTAGAGCAGTTATATTAATAGTATAGTTGTAGCACGAATGGGTCGGCTCGACCGGGGAAGGACCACGCTCTCACAGAATACCAGCGTCAAATAGTAGCTTAATGCTGCTGTGTTTCGTATGGTGAGTGTAGAGAACCGGAGACTTCTTTTACTGGAAGCGAGGCATTGCATGTAAATCCTCACGGTTGACAACACATCTGCATTTTGATTTGTAATCGAGGATAGATGTAGATGTCTATGGGCCACAGCAACCACCATCAGGTGGACTGTGTGCTCGTTTGTCTCCCTATCCTATAAAAAAGATATTGTTATAAAATTGCAGAACGTCAGATATATCATCACCATTGGTAAAAAATTTGTCTGCTGTTCTTTTAAGATAATCTCCAACACCATCAGCCGGCCCTTTTCCATGGCCAGCTTCAAGAGAACCCTTAATTAAAATACTTCGTACACATCAAGTAAAATTTTGCTTCTTGTCTGTACTGTGTACTCGGGCCGTTCGAAAAAAATGCACGATGTTGACGGTTTCATAATTAGATCATATCCATTATAATATTGGATTGAAGTGACCCCAAATTGCGGCAGCTTGATGCGGAAATGGTGAAAAACGAATTGACTTAAAACCTCTTGCAGAATCACTGTCAAAGGTAGGCTACAACCGTGTTTGTTGGATTTTAATTGTTGCAGATCTGAGACAAAGTAAACTATTTTTAGTCTCTCAGAAAAGTAGAAAATATTGAAAATATCTCTATTTAGCTAAGTCATTCTGCCCGACATTCTCTGGCGTTTTCGGTAACGCGAGAAAAAGTTCTCTAGCGTTACCGGTAACTCAGGAGAACATTATCTTGCGTTACCGATAACGCAGGGGAAAATTTTGCTTAAAAATACTATAAATAATGACACAATTTAAACTAACCAAAAAAGTTGATCATGACCTTGAATCCAGACAGCATGGGTAACATTCTAACATACTGATGGCAAAATATATTAAAAACTCACCGCTATTTACGCAGTAACGCTGTGGAACGGCAATAAACCCACGCGTAGTACTTGGGGGCTTACAGCAGTCTGAGGGTCGCGTGGCGGGAAAATTGTCTTGTTGAACCACTCCGAAGAATTATTAGACAAAAGAAGCTTTCACTAACATATATTTAGACGCCATCTCTTAGAATTTGCCTTCAACTTTTTACAGTAACGCAGTAGAGTAGATATTTTTACCAATAATTAGGACACATGTTTAGGGACGTCAAATAAATACCATTTAATTAAAATAATTGCGATTTTGTACTTCAATGTAAAGCTTATTTAATTCTGGATTGAAACACCTCGAAAATATTTAATGTATTCATACAACTTTTTAGAGAAAATTCATAAATTGTTACGTAACCTAGGTTCGGGGACAAGTATTTTTAGTATGAAGACTGATTTTGTTCCACTGAGTTACCAAAAAATTTCATAAATCTTGCTTAAAATTAAAATAAGGACTATATTGCCGTGGTGATGAAAAATCTGATTATGTGCTAAAGTCAAAAATCTAAAAATTTGTAGATAAATAAAAAAATATTGCCACTTTTATGATGGGGACATAAAAGGAGTGCCTTAAAAGTTGATTCACCCTTTTAAGTCCAATTGGCTCCGCTACTTTACTTTATCGAACTTATCGAAACTGTGCCGTAATATGCTCGACATGTGCCGTAATGTGCTCGACATGTGTCGTAATATGTTCGACATGTGCCGTAATGTGCTCGACATGTGCCGTAATGTGCTCGACATGTGCCGTAATGTGCTCGACATGTGCCGTAATGTGCTCGACATGTGCCGTAATGTGCTCGACATGTTATCAAATTTATTGGAATTGTGTTGTAAAGTGCTCGAGTTGTGCTGTCATGTGCAAGCGTAAAAAAAGGAAAATTTATACCAAAATAGTCATCAACATTTGAACAAATATATAAAACATGCGAATCCATCGTACGTCTGCTATTGCACATGTCGAGCACAATACGGCACAGATTCAATAAGTTCGATAAAGTAAAGTAGCGGAGCCGACCGGGCTTTAAAAAAAGGACCTCCTCATAAAAATTGTATTTTTTGAATGAAAATTTTTTTTTCAAGCAGCACGTAATAGCACATACTGGGGACATTACAGTACATTTTTATTATAAATTCAAAAATGCCGGGGTCATCATAATGGACATGAGAAACTTCTGGTATGAGAGAACATTATTATATATATTAAAAAAAACCCAAGCAGACAAGCCCAAGGCTGGGGAGACCATACAGCCGAGGGTAGGGGGAAAGGGGACGAACCGGCGGACGATGCGGGCGGTATGTTCGAGCACCGCCTGCATTTGAGCCCGGAGGGGTCCGTTATGGAGTATCAATCGCCCAAGATGATTCGAGTTGCTGACCGAGGTTAAGGTTGACCTGTTTATAGAAACGACCACAGGAATAATTTTGGCCGATAAAACACTCCAAATTTCGGTCACCTTGTGAGCCATCACTTGATTTTATCTTCTTACCTGTTTTGACTTCACAGGGTTGTCGTCATGTGGAATGCTAATTTTGACAAAACTATCCTTGACGTTATTCTATCACTACAATATCGGGTTCACGTTTATTATTATTATTTATTTATTACCCATATAGCACACACCCACGATATAAATATTACTTCGCAAGCGATCTAGACTAGATTCAATCCACGCCCAGTTCTAATGAAATTTTAATTGAATTTTTGAGTGCCGAGCAGGTGGTATTGCTCGGTGCTCGGTGGTGAAGGAATGTCTGAGAAATAAGTTTTTTTGAGGACGTGTAGTTAACTTACACGCACTGAAGCAGCACGGCGGACATATACACCATAACACCCTCTCATAAATGTACACTGAGGAACGTACTGGCTGCAAATTTGCTACATATTTGTAAAAGGCTTATTAACTTGGGCTGTTACGAGTATTAGTTATACTTTGTGGAAATCCATTATATAATAGGTGCGAAAATCTGATACCTAGTCATTTATTTTTACATCTTTAATATGGCTGACTAGTCTAGTGAACAAGAGATAGATAATATGTTGTTAAACTAGATGTATTTGTTATACGTCAAAAGGCTTATTGTAGAATACTCATGGACATTAGAGATTGTAGTTTTCTGCACACGGAACGTGCCGGTATGCTGTGTCAACGTCCTTACAACATAAATGCTCACTATAAAGTATATGTCAGTAATACTGCGGAATTCTAATACTGATGTGTGTATGCATAGCACCCACAGTAATTGTATTTTGTGTATTTTTTCTTTTGTGTCGAGCTGTTTAAAATAGAACACGTTATTAAATGCTATGTTATAATTGGTATAAGTGGAGAAACGTAGGATTATCTTACTATATTAATGATTGCTTATCTTTTTAATACTCGTAAGTAAGGATGACATAGAGGACTTAGTCCACCTGATGGTAAGTAAAAATTGTGGCGCCTATTTCCTTCATATATTAATAATTAAATTGCAGATACGTTGTCGTCCCTGAGTCGTTTACCGATGATGTTTGTGCGTTTAGCTAGTAAGGTTTTACAGTTTCATCGAGCTATATCACTTCTAAAGCCTAAGATGGAATATAAATGCTACTAGATGGAGTGAGGGCCTATTAAGACATGCGAAGTCGATGATGCAGGTGGCTCAGGACCGTGTTTTGTGGCATTCCTTTAGAAGGCTTATGTTCAGCAGTAGTGCTGATGATGAAGATGAAGGACTGTAATGATGATGATGACCAGAGTAAGCGACATAGCCCAACTTAAAGGTAAGCTAATGTGGCAATAGCCCGGCATTGTAGCTCTAAAGCTCGAATAACCGACAACCGATGGGAAAGAAACGTTCAAGTGGCAATCATGTACCAGTTGAGCGAAGCTTAGGGCGGCCCCCTAGATAGAGTGACGACCTGGCAATAGATGCAGGAAGTCTATGGAATGCAGGTGGCTCACAACCTTGTATTTTGGCATTTCTTAGGAGAGGACTATGTTACTATGTACTGTGTTTGGTATGCTTCGGTAACACAAAATAGCAAACGATGATATTTTGTACCAGGATGGCTCTTCTCTGGTCCAATCGGGCCATTTATAGCCATATTAGCCATACTATAGCTGCAGCGTGCGTTCATCACGTGATGTAAGAGTATCTTCATCTTCTTCATCATCAGCCGGTGAAAGTGCACTGTTGCGTAGCCTCTTCCGCTGTATGGAGGATTTGGCGGATTGACGATCGCATTCTATTTCACTTTTTTGAGAATATTTTTACTTATAAAGAAACAAAAACATTCATTTTCGAGCAAAAGCCAAAACTTAATTGACCCATTAGAGACAATTCTCAGATATTTGAAATGAAACCTAGAATCGGAACACGTATAATGGACGCCACACACGGTCAGTTCAACTGATAAGTTCAAACTAAAACTGTTAATATTTTTTTAAATATTCAACTTTCGATATATCGATAATTATAAATATATATTAATATCGGAGTTTTATATATAAGTTTATTTATCGATATATCGAAAATCCAATATTTTAAAAAATATTAACAGTTTTAGTTTGGACTGATTAGTTAGGAATGATCAGTTGAACTGACTGTGTGTGGCGACCATAAGAGAATAAATTCCATTCTAGGATCTAAGTGTATGTAAGCGTTAAGGCATGCAACGCAATGTGCTATCAATTGTCTTCACAGTATTAAATATCAAGCAATAATAAGTTTATTACTAATAACCTTTTTATTGCTTGATTAACATTTAAAACAAAAGGTAACAATGCTGTTGTGACGTAAGTATTAGAATTGTTGGTATATCGTTCTTAGCATCAACGTTTCCATGAACTTATAAACTTTGCTCGTAGCAGAGGTAATGCGGATCCTTTCAATGTGAATTCCATAATGACTAACAATACCCATTGAAATACTTGTTAATATAGGTTAGATTATGTTTAAAGTGATTTAGTTAAAACAGTCATTAGTAAATTCCTTTCTTGTTACACAGCGTGAGAAAAAACTTGCATTTTTGTGTATGTTTTAACATCTATGTCGATTTCTGTTGCATGTTTTTATTGGTGAGAATTGAGAACCCTTCCTACTGGAAGCTAGTCATTCCACTTAACTGATCAGGGGTGACGCATCTGCATTTTGATTCTTAATTGAGGCTGAATGTAGATGTTTATGGGCCACAGCATCTACTTACCATTAGGTGGACTGTGTTTTTGTTTGTTCTATAAAAAAATAATTAAAAAACTTCTCTGCTTATAAAACTAACCATAATAAGAGTGTGTGTGTGTGTGCGATCGTGTAAGTTGGTTGATGAAAATATGGATGTAAAAATAGTAACTCTATGATTGTATCATCTACATAAAAATATTGTTTATATACAAATTATCTATGTGGTTTACTGAAGCGAAACCCAGTGAACGTTCTTCGAAAAAATTGGTCTCAGATTATAGAATATTTTTTTTTCTGTATAGTGTAATGTGACAAACGAGCACACAGTCCACCTGATGGTAAGTGGTGGCTGTGGTCCATAGACATCTAAATCTATCCCCGATTACGAATCATAATGCAGATGCGTTGTCATCCGTGAGGACTAAGATGGAATGCCTCGTTTCCAGCAACAAGGGCCTTCGGTTCTCTACACTCACCATACGAAACACGGCAACGTTATGCTGCTATTTTACGCTCGTGTTCAAATAGGTATGGTTGCTAACCAGGCTGCCAAGAATAGAAAAAAAGGCAGTCATATAAATATCCCCACAACAATTTATGGGCGAGGCCTATGTTCAGCACTGGATTTTTGATGGACTACAAGCGACAGTAGCTAAATGATAGGAAGCGAACTGCGAACTCAAAAGGTCGTGGGGTCGAATCCGCCATTCGTCTACTCTCATGAACCATTCATAACAAAAGCATTAACCTTACCAAGAGTGGTTAAAGGGAATAATAGTAATGTTTGGAATGCCTAATAGCTTTACTAGTATTTAAAAAAAAATTAAAAAAAGATGGACTGTAACGAATGAAAGTATGAATAGCGCTTGATTGAGTATTGAATGAGCAAACCATTTTTCAGCGTTATATTGATTGGTTGATTGTCTAGGTAGGGATTTTTTATATTTACGCGAACACTATACATTTAAATAATACTAGTTTTTACGGATTTTTTCCGGAGTGTACAAGGTTGATTGTGAATGTAGTCTTTCTTACGTAGGAAAAATTAAAAGATCTATTAAAACCCGCGTTAAAGAACATATAGGTGATGTGAAGAATCAACGCTCCGGGAAGTCTGCAGTCTGTGAACACGTACAGGATCGCCCCCGTCAGTACATCAGATTTGATATACCACAAATCCTCGCTAAACAACACCGATTCATTTCAAGAATAATTAGCGAGGCTATTGAAATCAAAAAACATCCTAATTTCAATAGAGAAGATGGCTGGGCGCTATCATTTGCTTGAGATCCTATAATTCATAAAATTAAATCCCAACCCTAGTATACAACTGCAAGACTTCAAGATACTATAAGTTCATACTGTGTTCGGAGTCGTAACAAAAATTTATAATTTTAAGCTGTGGTAACCACGGTTAATTAACTATGACATTTGGACGTTGAACATCTCAGTCCCCCCGTGACCATGGGTGCTGTAAAGTGCTCGAAACGTCGGAGATATAAATAGTTAGTATAAGCGATAAAATTCGTAAAAACTAGTATTATTTAATTGTCTTTACGTCTTTACTTATTATACTGAATTATAAGAATATATATATATATATATATATATATATATATATATATATATATATATATATATATTATAATATAAATATATATATATATTTGAAATTTATCATAAAATGCAACAGTCCCAGTAAACTAGCAGTTGTACAGACTATAGATGGCAGCATGAATACGTCCTCAATATTTTATACGATATCGTGATTCATCAGCGCTATACTTCCTAGCTTTTATTTCTCAACAGTTATCATGAGGTTGCCATAAAACGCGTTAAATGAGTGGTACATCTAATTGCTTGGTGAAATTAAAGCCGTGGGAAGGTGCGAACGCATAGTGACACGGTGCGTGCCCTGTGTATGAACTATGAATTCATACAGGAAGTCCGATGAATACGCTCTGATGCACGAGGACTTTGTGTATTGTTTTTGTTGTGTAATGGAATGCTGCCATTTGTCCACAAACACTATGAATTAATATGAAACAATTGATTATTTTTAATTCTTAGTATTAATTATGTTATATTAATATTAGTTACAGTAATAGAACTAAGAATAGGGAAGGAAACTAGCCCCTGAAATACAGGTATTGTATCCATAGTTTAGGGGCTAATGATCACTGTAAATTTGGTGCATGTAATATGTTTATCAATAAAGATTATTATTATTATTGGGATATCTGTATAGTTTTCTCATCTGGTTGGGTTCTATAAATATATAATTATAAATTAAAATGAAAAGATAAATATATATAAATATCAATAAAATAAAATAAATACATAAATAAATAAAAGCCCAACCAGATGGAGGCCCTCGGCAGGGGAGACCAAACGGCCGAGGGTTAGGGGGAAAGGGAAAGAAACCGGCGGACGATGCGGGCGGTATCGAGGAGCACCGCCTTCTGCATTTGAGCCCGGAGCGGTCAGTCACGTAGTCCCATTCGCCTCAGATGACCCGAGAGGCTGACTGGGATTAGCATTATTATAAACATAAGTTTCTCATCGGGGATAAAATATATAATTATAAACAAAATGAAAAGATAAATATACATAAATATCAATAAAATAAAATAAATACAAAAATACATAAATAAATAAAAGCCCACAAAATAAAAAAAGCCCACAAAATAAAAAGCCCAGATTATTATTAATTAAATTAATTCATTAACTAATAAGATGACTTTGGAATTTACAAGGAAGATAAATTATTATATTTATTTTAGCCTTATATTGCAACTAGGGGTTACAAAGTGCGGAATTAATGCCCTAAGGCGCTGTTCTATTGCCATCGCTCGCACGATGATGCGATGCGATTTCATCGTCCGATGAATCCGCACGCGCGGTTTCTTCAGTCGCATCGCATGATCGCACAACGTTCAATAGGTTGATTATTATTAATCAAATTAATTCATTAACTAATAAGATGACTTTGGAATTTACAAGGAAGATAAATTATTATATTTATTTTAGCCTTATATTGCAACTAGGGGTTACAAAGTGCGGAATTAATGCCCTAAGGCGCTGTTCTATTGCCATCGCTCGCACGATGATGCGATGCGATTTCATCGTCCGATGAATCCGCACGCGCGGTTTCTTCAGTCGCATCGCATGATCGCACGACGTTCAATAGGTTGATTATTATTAATCAAATTAATTCATTAACTAATAAGATGACTTTGGAATTTACAAGGAAGATAAATTATTATATTTATTTTAGCCTTATATTGCAACTAGGGGTTACAAAGTGCGGAATTAATGCCCTAAGGCGCTGTTCTATTGCCATCGCTCGCACGATGATGCGATGCGATTTCATCGTCCGATGAATCCGCACGCGCGGTTTCTTCAGTCGCATCGCATGATCGCACGACGTTCAATAGGACATTCCGCAGATATGAGTATGTTTAAACGCACGGTCGCACGATCATTTAGTCAGACGCAACCAAAAGCAATGGCAAATAGGACAGCGTCTTAAGGCATTTTCTACCAGTCAATTATAGTTAAGAGGTTTATTTCGCAGTTTTTTGTTTAAATTGAAAATTGTGATAAACGAGCATTCCGTCCATCTGATGATAAGTGGAAGATGTGACACAAAGACATTGGGTGCGTTTGGCAGAAAAAAGCGCTAGCAAGCGCTTACAAGCGCTAAAATAGTTTTCGGCCAGGACACGATTGCTACTTCAATAGCGCTGACACAATCCGCCATTTTGCTTATTTAATTTGTTTGTTTTGAAGTAGAAATTATAAGTTGTTTTGTGCAATATTAGTTTTAAGTAATATAATGACATGAATAGACATTTACACATGTTATTAAAAATTCATGATTGGTAACTTTTTAATATGAATATTTTACAAACATATATTTAAATTAGGTTAGGTTCCCCGGTTAAAACTAACATCGTGTTCTGGAGGAAAATAGCTACTTACGATTTGACAGCGCTTACCGCTTACGATCGCCATTTTGCTTACAAGCGCTTGCTAGCGCTTTTTTCTGCCAAACGCACCCAATCACATCTATCCACGATTAGAAATCAAAATGCAGATGCATTGTCGCCCCTGAGGATCAAGATAAACTGCCTCGTTACCTGTCAAAGGGGTTTCTTATTCTCTACACACACCAAACGAAACGCAGCAATATTCTGTTGTTTGACGCTGATGTTTCAATAATTCATAGCTATATTATGGCTGCAGCATAGCTCTACCACGTTTAAAGTAGAGCTCTACCGCTTTCATTGAAATAATACTAGTTTTTTACGGAATTTATCGCGTATATTTTAACTTTTAAATACCCGACGTTTCGAACGCTTTACAGCACTCATGGTCACGGGCAGGACTGAGATGTTCAACGTCCATATGTCATAGTTAACCGCGGTTACCATAGATTAAAATTTAACTTTTGTTAGATATAGATCGGAACAACAGTTAAATTTTAATCTATGGTAACCGCGGTTAACTATGACATATGGACGTTGAACATCTCAGTCCTGCCCGTGACCATGAGTGCTGTAAAGCGTTCGAAACGTCGGGTATTTAAAAAAGTTAAAATATACGCGATAAATTCCGTAAAAACTAGTATTATTTCAATGTGTAGTATTTGCGTAAATATAAGAAATCATTATCTACCGCTTTCTTTTAAAGAACAAAGGATGCTGATTAATATGATGTTTTTGTAAATTATTGGATTTTTTGAATAGTAATTTATCATCCTTTATTGTGCATTCTGTATACGTTCTTTATACGTAAAATGTGCAATGATACATCCATGTTAATATGTATGCTTATTAAATCTATAAGTTATTAACTTTGCTTATGCAACATGTACTCATGTTAAAAGTCGTCGAAAACGTGCGCCGAGCTGTCTGGTGAAAGCCGCATCGGCCACACCTATCGGCTGTTCCATTGAGACCTTAATGCCTTTTAAGTGCCATGTGATATGGATGCTTTCCGTTAGGTCTTGCTACTTTGCGCGAATTTCATCGTTTTTGTCTTGGATGACTGTTCCATAAGGAAAATTGGATTGTTAATGATTACTTTATCCGGCAGATTTCTAAAAAAATGCCAATAATGTAATAAGGTACGACGACCAATTGAAAACTGCTCCAGTTAGTAGAAATTAAATCTGTTTTAAATTTAATACAGAACACAGAAAATAAGATATAGCATAAGTCACAAACTTAGGTTATAAAAGCAAAGTATAGTAAAGTTACACCCTCCATACGTCCCACTGCTGGGCACAGGCCTCCTCTTATTTCTGAAAGTTTATGTTTTATTTTTGACATGACATGCACATTTCTTCACGATGTTTTCCTCCACCGTCAAGCACGTGGTAAATCAGCATTTAAAATTGCAATTGACAATTTTTATTGGTGCCGACGGGGATCGAACCCGAGTTGCTCGCGTACTGTGAAATTTACAGCGAGTGCTAAGCCCCAGAGCTACCACGGCTCTCTAGGTTATAAATAAAAACAAAATCGCTTTTAAATAAATAAATAAAATATGAAAAAAGGGAAATATTTCCGAACGAACTAAGAAATGAGTTTTACGCTGAGAGAAATGATTGCGTGCGGAATAAACACCCACTTCTTCACTCGCTCCAGGCAAATCCCGTCATTTACTATGTGCATGGGGCATGCCTGTCGTCGTGTGACCGCGTTCTAAGTCGACTTACCACTCTCTGTGAGCCCGGTGACTCAGTCGATAACTAATTAAAATATTGCTCACAAGGCGTGTTTTACTGAGTGATGGACATACTTTTACAAAGCGTCACAAACAGGCTTCAAATTATGTTCGATAATCTTCCTTAAAAATGATTTTATTTTAATTTTATAGGATAGGATGACAAACGATTAGACAAGCCACCTGATGGTAAGTGGTTGCTGTGGCCCATGGAAATCTACGAGTACATCTATCCTCGATTACGAATCAAAATGCAGATGCGTTAACACCCGTGAGGACTAAGATGGAATGCCTCGTTTCCAGTAAAAAGGGTCTCCGGTTCTGTACACTCACATATTTCTATGACACGCACCATACGAAACACAGCAGCATTAAGCTACTATTTGACGCTGGTAGTCTGTGAGAGCGTGGTCTTTCCACGGTAGAGCCGTCCCATTCGTGCTACAACTATTATACTAATATAACTGCAGCATGGCTTTACCACGTAAATAATTGCTGTAGTCTCGCTAAAACTCAAAAACGGCCCTACCGATTTTGATGAATTTTTTTGAGTGTGTTTTAGTGGATCCAGAATAATGCTATCCCTAATGATCAACCCTGATAATAATAATTCAAAATATTACAACCCCGTTTATTTCTAATGACTACATACAGAAGAAAACGTGACAAACTGCCAATTCTTGTTTTATTTATTGAAATAGACGGGATCTTAGAGGAATTACATACAAATTGAGTCATTATACTTGTCTGGCATATTTTAATTTAATTTTCAAATAAGACAAAAAGAGACAAATCTATTGAAAGATGTTGAGTGTAATTCATACGTGGAAATAGAAATGTTAAGTGGTCATATTGGTCTCTTTATACTATTTCACATATGAGAGTAAGTACACTCGTGTCTTCTAATTTACTAGAATAATGACATCGCTATAGTAGTAGTTAGTATATGTGACGTTACTTTACAAGGCATGACGTCTTTAATCTATAGTGATTTCTTTCGCAATCTTAGCAACAATCGACATCGATATATTCGTTTTCGTTTCGACATCATCATCATCATTACAGCCCTTCACACGTCCACTGCTGAACATAGGCCTCTTCCAAGGAATGCCACAAAATACGGTTCAGAGACACCTGCATACACCGGTATCCTGCATATGTTACCAGGTCCTCACTTCATCAAAATTCGGTCAATTTCGAATTTATCACTCTCTTTCTTCCTTCCTCTTACGGCTATCGGTGATGGAGGTGTACTCTCGGATCGGCAACAGGTTGTTCATTTTTGCTTTCAAGTTTTAAGGTATATCTACGGGTTGAGAAGATGCAGTGTCGTTATCTCTTCACCACAGTCAACAGCTTCGAGCATAGTGTTTCTAACTATCAAAGAGGGTGTGACATGTACGTTACATATTACATTAAATATAAAAAAATACATCGTTATTAATTCAAATTATCGCCAGGAAGTCATATTCAAACGTTTTCTTGTTTTTATCTTATTCTATAAAAAAAACTTTTATAACTTGGCAGCTTAATATAATTATGACAGCGTTTTCCTGTTAAAATATTTTTTCTTGTTTTCAAGTGACTTACTTTGGTTTCGTTGACATTACATTTCCATTGTGTTATCGAGAGCAGCAGTCAATACGTAGATCAGGTTTTCATAATCAAATAATGAATCTTAACAAATAACTTATCATGCGCTTCTAAACTCTATTAAGAAATTCTACCACTATTATTTTTAATAGTAACTTATTATTATATTACACATGAAAATGCAAATAGTTAACTAATTAATAATTCAATAGTTATTCATCCCACCAAATTTTTATTATAAGAATTTCGTGGGATGGATAGATATAAAAAATCGGTGGTATTGTGTCTCATACACACGACACGTAGTACGGATTTTCAATTAATTTTTGAGAATCTATATTAGTAAAAGGCCATCAATATAAGAGCCTTATCATAGGCTAGCATGCACAATTACTCTTTTTCACTCAGCCAGTTCATTAACTCCTATTCTATAAAAAAAAATGTTATATCAGCACACATTTCTTTTTACACCGTCTACCGTTACCCATACGTTACAACAAAACACGTAGCAGTCAACACATAATCCAGCCTTTAGTTTGAAATATTAACGACTACGCATTAGACATAAATGAAATTTCCTTGTGGAAACGCTAGCAAATAGAAACGCGATCAGTTAAAAATTCTGGCGTGTATTATACTGGAATAAAGATCTTTTTATAAATATGAACTTAATAACTTTTATCGTTATTATTTCTTAATTTTTTGAAGAAAAAAGTGAAAATGTTTGTGATGTAATCATTTCTAAATATTATTATCAATAATTAATTAATTTAGATTTAGTGAGAACATGAATAATACTTCTGTTGTATGTACTAAACTACCTATTTAAGTAATTATTAAATGAATTTTAATAAAATTAAAAAGTGTTCAAGAAGAGTTTTGTCTAAATAAACTGAAATCTCAAAACAATAACTTTAACTAACATAAGACATAAAATTTAATCCAGCCTTGAGTCTACTGGTTATGTCTGTTATTTTTTATACTTCAGTCGATAATTGAGTTTAGTGAATAAAGTTTAGTGCTTTATTTCTTAATATTTTCAATGAATATGTACATATCCATAGAGTAATTATGTCCATATCTTTAAAGCGCGAGTTGGCTTTTTTATAAAATAAGGGTGACGAACGAGCACACAGTCCACCTGATGGTAAGTGGATGCTGTGGGCCATAGACATCTACATTTATCCTCGATTAATAATCAAAACGCAGATGCGTTGTCACCCCTGAGGACTAAGATGGAATGTCTCGTCTCCAGTAAAAAAGGGTCCCCGGATCTCTACATTCACCATATGAACCACAGCAATATTAAGCTTTTATTTTACGCTGTTATTTTGTAATAGCGTGGCTCTACCACTTATAAAACTTGCATTGCTCGTTTTATTGAACCCTATGTTGTCATCATCTTTTAATTACTCGTATAACATCGAACTCTATTACTATGTAGTAGTAATCCCTCAATGTCGTATAACATAATTTCATAATAAACGTTACGTTTTTACTTCTATCTTTGCAATATAAAATAATATATATTAGGTATGAGTACTCCTTTTCTAGTTGAATAATGTTAAAATTACTGTAACCGGTATTAAATTTTTTTTTGAGAAAACTTGTTTATTGCGCATGGAATTAACATCTATGCGTTTAGCTCAATTTATTGTCTTTTAATTAACCACATGGTAATTTAACAACTTACTTTTACTTCCTATTACATATTTCTGATTGATATTATAATAAACTATTCTTATTTTTTGTAAACTCAATTTTTTATTTATTGTAATATAGTCGATATAGTTAATGGCCAGATTTGTAATTTTGATGTTAAAATGAAGTTTTATAAAGGAAGTGAATATTATTATTTATAATACTTATATAATGCTAAAATAGTGTAATTATATGATGCTAAAGCTGCAATAGTAAGTATATATTGTATTACTTGAACTTTAGTATATTTACCACAGCGAAACCCTAAAACGACTTATGTAAAAACAAAAATATATTATATTTATAAGCCTATTTATTATTTATAAGTCTATTTTTACAACCATTAAATTTTTGTTAAATGTACATCAATCCATGTCACCGCGTTATTACTCTGCTTCTTTCCAAGAATCTACGCTTTCTCTACAGTCTACTGTCCTCAAACCACAGGAGCTATTTCTATTGCGTTGAACATTCGAAATGTAAAGATATTTTATGTAAGGATACTTTATATTTTTAATTTTAATTTTATTTAATTTTATTAAGAAAACCAGCAGCTATATTATTTTATATAATTTATAAGAAATTTTTTTATTAAATTACTACATTTTAGTACATTAACCTTGTATGTTTTTCTTGATTAATCAATTCATAATTTAATTTAAAGAGTGACGTTTCTTTAGGTAAGTATATAAGGTATTTTTCTTTTTTTTACTAATATATGAAAGTTTACGAAAATTGATTGTAAGTACAACAAAATTATTTATTAATACCCTATGTTAAGTAATGTATTATACGTAATCCCCACGTATGAATTGAATAAAATTTTATCGCTCAAGTGAAGCACCGACGCTCCGGGAAGTCTGCAGTCTATGATCGTGTTCAAGATCGTTCCCACCATTACATCAGATATGATAAACCACAAATCCTCGCAAAAGGACACCGGTTCCTACCAAGGATGATACGCGAGTCTATTGAAATTAAAAAACATCCTAATTTCAATAGAGAAGATGGATTGGTGCTGCCATCTGTTTGGGATACTATAATTAATAAAATTAAACCTAAACCCAAGCATACCGCTGCAAGACTTCAAGATACTGTAAGCTCATTCTGCGTAGATGGGGCCACAATTACCTTATTCAAAAACTGAAGGTACCCGGGTTTGACATTGGGACGACAAACATCGCAGCGGCTCTCGTGACCATGGGTGCTATAAAGCACCCGAAACGTGGGAATTTAAAAATAAGTTAAAATAAGTTTATTAAACGCGATAAAATCCGTATATATAGTTTGATTCAATGTGTAGTGTTTGCGTAAATTTAAAAAATCCCCACGTATGAAACCGTGCAATTGCAACAATATATCGATCGATATTTTGCATTCGACTTTGAGTTCATTTAAATGGCAAACATAACAGCAGCGGCTTACGAACAAATTAAATTTTTTTCGAGTGCTCTTTTACAAATAAGGGGATGTAATGAAGATAAGAAATAATCTACTCTTTCGTAAAGTTTTAACAATCCAGATATTAAAATGTTTAGATTTTATTGATAGCTGTGCCCAAATCATTGATAGTTGTCAAAAACCGTCAAGAGCGGTCGCATCACAACTTATCAAAGTTATATCGTAAATAGTAATCAGATGAATTGTTTAGGAACGCATAGAAAATGAACAAAACAAAAAAATTGTCAGAAACATTCGCGTGCGTGCGCAAAACTACTCAAAGGTTTCATCGTAATCGGGCGAATGGAATGCATACAGGACAAATAAAGAAGCATTAATTTCACAGTCTGTATACTGTATAAAATTTAATATTATACTAAATACGTGTTTTGACCCACAACGAGACTCTATCAAATGAGTAGACCCTGGGATGGTCATGCATCAGCTGAGCGGTTAGTATCAGGTTTCTGTTATATCTGACAGATTTTCGTGTTGATATAATGATCTCTATATCGTATAAAACAAAGTCGCTTCCCGCCGTCTATACGCTTAGATCTTTTTAACTACGCGTTGGATTTTGATGCGGTTTTCATCAATAAACATAATGATTTAAGAGGAATGTATAACACATGCATATCATGTTGTCGAGATCCCAAAAGTACCCTAGCGAAGCCAGGGCGTATCGCCTAATTTTACTGATTTTATCACGTTTCATTTACTTTTTTAACTTATTTATAATTCCCGAAGTTTCGGGTGGCTAACAGCACTCATGGCCACGGAAAGGGGGGGGGCTGAGGGTCCCGATGACATAGCCCGACTACCTTCACCTTTCGTGCTGAGATGAACATTGTACATTGTAGACAATGTACAATGTTCATCTCAGCATTGTACAAGAACAATATACATTGTACATACCTACCTACTTTCTTTTTGCTCTATGTTTAATTTGTTTATTTTCTTTCAACTAACAATAATTTCATTAAAAAAAGGAATTTATGTACCGATAGAACTTTTCTTCATATATACCTTAAAATTCAATAAACTGTGCGTGTTGCCCGTGAAGACATATGGATCTGGGACGTGGCCCTTCACTGCTGGCTGCACAGACATCCGAAAGGCCGTATGAGTAAGCTTTTGGTCGCTCAGCGGGCTTGGAGTTTTTCTGCATAATAGACTTAGAAATAAGGATACCAGTATAACGAGAGCAACCGACATAGCCCAACGGATCAGTAAGCTGAAGTGGCATCGAAGAACCGACAACCGATGGGAAGAAGGATATATGTGGTCGAGCCACGCTTATACGTGGTAGAGTCACGCTGCAGCTATATTATTATTGTAGCACAAATGGGTCGGCACGACCGGAGAAGGACCACGCTCTCACAGAATACCATCGTATGGTGTCGTATGGTGAGTGTAGAGACCCAGTCGAATTTTATTTTATTTGTTACTGGAAACGAGGCTTTCCATCTTAGTTCTCAGAGGTGACAACGCATCTGCTAAATGAGCGTGGTAGCCGCACCACAGCCTACTATCGCTGTTAATACTAGCACAGAATAAATAATAGTACTACGTAATACTAGGGTGTAGCTTTTGTATTTATGATATAGCCAAACATCAATGAGGAAATCCACAAACGTTATCCTTCATGTGATATGACCGGTAATAATTGGCTATATCATGGAAAGGTTAATAATAATAATACCCAACCAGATGAGAAAACCATATAGATACCCCAATAATAATAAAAATTTCTTTATTTACTTAGAAACACAGTATTATAAGCTGGTACAAGTTTGATAGAGCGCCATAATGAAAATAGCATGCAAATAATAAAATATTAAATTTAATACATACATACATAAACACTCACGCCTGTCACCCAGAGGGGTAGGCAGAGACTACAGACTTCCATTTGGCACGATCCTGACACACCTCTCTTGCCTCCTTCACATCCATACACCTACGCATACATGCTCGTCGGTTAAGGGTACTCCTAATTTGGCCCGTTTTCAATAAATCGCCAATTTGGTCGTTAAATTTTCGCCTAGGACGTCCCTTTCCGACTCTGCCATTCACTTCTGCAACATAAATTTTCTTTGTCACTCTTTCCTCATTCATTCTTTCCACATGACCAAACCACCGAAGCATTCCTTTCTTAATCCTGGTCACAACATCATCTTGCAAACCAAACTCTTCTCTTATTACACAATTTCTTACCCTGTCATTCAGATTCAGCCCTAACATACCCCTTAACGACCGCATTTCTACTGCGTTTATTCTACTCTCGTGCTTCTTCTGAAACACCCAACTTTCACTACCATACGTTAAAGTAGGTACCAACACAGCATTGTGAATTGCCATACGTGCCTATTTCGACACATTTAGACTCTTCACAATAGAGTGCAAGGCCCCATTTACTCTATTTCCCGCATTAAATTTAAGAATGTTATAATGTAATATATCAATCCATACTATTAATATAATAATTATTACTAAACATGTCAACGAAATAAAAATTGAATAAAATAAAATTTTGTAACTTTATCAATTTATGTAAAGTTTTTGGTAGAGAGAAACAAATCTAAGCTGTAAAAATTATTCTGACTTAGCCATTTGTACAACCTGTGTATAAACATATTGATATTGAGCATTTTAATATGTCTAGGAATCTTGTTATATATTCTGACACACATACAGGGCAACTTTTTGCATACTTCTCCGACCTTGGAGTGTCATTGTAAATCATTCTGTGAGGATCTCAATCTATAATTATTCACTTCATTAAATAATTCTATATTTTTGTGTACAAAAACCGCAACTTCATAAATTTTTATGCAGTGGTTTAAAGGACACGTCAGGTAAAACTCCACATATAGCCCTGATATGTTGACAATATACGTATTTTATATAATTTCACATAAATATCTAAGCTAAAGGAAAGACCTTCAGCAATTGAAAAACTATACTTTTCTTATTAGCACGTTTCTCTTTTCCATTAGCTATGGATTGCGACCGCGGTTTGTACTGTTCAATGAAATCACTGTCGCCAAGAAAGCAGGTGGACTAGTGACCTCTTTAAGTGTCTGCAAAAAATTTACTTTATTTTAAAATTGCGTTGTTCGACACATTTGCAAACTCTACAATTATTATCCTTTGTTATATATATTTATAACTTACTTTTACTATATCTAAAATACGTGAGGGTAATATGGTCATCAGGTTAATATGGTCGCTTTCTTAATTCAAAATTAACTTTATTTTAAAATTGCGTTGTTCGACACATTTGCGAACTCTACAATTATTTTTCTTTATTATATATATTTATAACTTACTTTTACTATATCTAAAATACGTGAGGGTAATATGGTCATCAGGTTAATATGGTCGCTTTCCTAATTCAAAAACTACAACCTTGTTTGCATATACGGCTTTGTGATACGATAGCTCTTCATCGGTTAATAAAATATTAAAGAGTCTAAAGGGTATTGCTTTATCGACGCTACTTTGACAGTTGACATTATAGTAAATATTTTAGTCGATTTTATTATGGTGTAATGTAAAGTAAAGTTACAGCCTATAACGTCTCAGTGCTGGGCACGGGCCACCCCTCAATTTCTGAGAGTGTTTTAGGGCAAGGAAGTGTCCGCCGCGCTGCCCCAATGCGTGTTGGCGAACTTCACATGTCTTCGAATTTTTTTTTCTTATTCCTCAGACATGCAGGTTTCCTTACGATGTTTTTTTCACCGCCGAGCACGTGGTAAATCAGCACTTAAAATAACAATTAACTATTTCATTAGTGCCGGCGGGGATAACACCGGGTTACTCGCGTTCTGTTATATGTATGTATTTGCAGCCAGCGCTTTATTATGGTGTAGTTAGTTTTTTTTTAAGTAGTTTTTGCGATATACCCCCCATGAACAATTACACAAATAGACGGCCCCCAGTCCCCGGCGGCCCCGCTATTCCTGGCTACGGTGGCGACCATGGTAACGGCGGGGCAGCGGGTGCTAAGAATCTCCGGTGGAGGTTCGGTTGCCACCTACGACGACTCGATCTGGCAACATTTAACGCACGCACACTGAGGACTGACGAGAAGATCCAGGAGCTCGAAGAAGAGATAGATAAGATGCGCTGGAGTATTATAGGATTATGCGAGGTCCGAAGAGTTCTATCACCGGGAGGGCGACCATCTGTTCCAAAGAGGTGTCGGATTTATCGTCCACAAGTCTCTCGTCAACAACGTTGTAAAGATTGGGAGTGTGTCGACGAGGGTCGCGTACCTGATACTCAGAATCACCAAACGGTATTCGCTGAAGGTCATACAGGTTTACGCACCAACGGCCCCACAGGAAGTGGACCTGGTCGAGCCTCGACGGTTCGACAAAAAATGAGATTGACTTCATTATGACGACCAGACGCCAACTGTTCAGTGATGTCTCAGTGATCGCAAGGGTGAAAACTGGCAGCGATCACCGAATGGTTAGAGGCACACTGAACCTAAACGTTAAGTTGGGGAGGTCTCGTCTAATGAAGTCAACGCTCCGTCCCCCTCGTGCTCTAATTCAAAATCCCGAACACCTGCAGCTCGAGTTACACAACCGCTTTCAGTGCCTACAAGATTGCAATGCAGTGGACGATGTGAATGACAAGCTCGTGGAAACTGTCCATGCGGTCGGAGCTAAGTTCTGCAAGACCCGCCGCAGAAGAACACAAAAACTCTCCGATCACACTCTTAATCTCATGGCTGTTAGACGGGAGATGAGGCTGCAATCGTCAACAGATTTGACAGCATACAGGCAACTGAACAGACAGATCTCCAAATGCATGCGGCGAGACTTACGCAACTTTAATACTGCTCGTATTAAAGAAGCGGTCGAGCGGAACCAGGGCTCCAAAGTCTTTGCCAGAGATCTGTCTGCCCGTAAGAGCCAACTGTCAAGGCTGAAGACTGAGTGTGGCAGCATCGTTTCCGGGACACCTGAGATTTTGAGTGAGATTGAGAGGTTCTATGGGCAGCTGTACACATCATCGTTGGAGCCACACGCAAGTGTGAGTAACGATCCAAGAGCAAGTCTTATCCGACACTATTCCGATGATATCCCGGACGTCAGTCTAAGCGAGATTAGAATGGCTCTCCAGCACCTTAAAAACGGCAGGGCCCCAGGCGAGGATGGAATTACAGCGGAGCTTCTGAAAGCGGGTGGAACACCGGTACTTGAAGTCCTTCAGAAGCTCTTCAATTCCGTCCTCCATGGTGGCACTACTCCAGAGGCGTGGAGCAGAAGTGCGGTGGTCTTGTTCTTTAAGAAAGGCGACAACGCTCTCTTGAAGAACTACAGACCGATTTCCCTTCTGAGCCGCGTCTACGTGCTGTTTTCGACAGTCATTACGAATCGTCTCGCACGCAGACTCGACGACTTCCAGCCTCCCGAACAAGCCGGTTTCCGAAAAGGCTTCAGTACCATAGACCACATACATACCCTGCGGCAGATTGTACAGAAGACTGAAGAGTATAATTTGCCACTTTGCCTGGCGTATGTGGACTATGAGAAAGCCTTTGATTCCGTCGAAATTTGGGCGGTGCTGCAGTCCCTTCAGCGGTGCCAAGTTGACTGTCGGTATATCGAAGTGCTGAAGTGTTTGTACAGTAGGGCTACGATGGCTATCCGAGTACAGAACCAGAGCTCGAAACCTATCCAACTGCAGAGAGGTGTAAGACAGGGTGACGTTATATCCCCGAAACTCTTCACCGCTGCTTTGGAAGACGTTTTCAAGCTACTGGACTGGAAAGGATACGGTATTAACATCAATGGCGAGTACATCACTCACCTTCGATTTGCCGACGATATAGTCCTTATGGCAGAATCGCTGGAGGACTTAAGCACTATGCTCAATGACCTCAATAGTGCCTCCCAACGGATAGGTCTTAAGATGAACATGGACAAAACAAAGATCATGTTTAATGTCCATGTCACACCTATGCCGGTAGTTGTTGGGAGCACTATGCTCGAAGTTGTTGACGAGTACGTTTACCTGGGACAAATAGTCCGACTAGGTAAGTCCAACTTCGACCGAGAGGTCAATCGACGGATTCAACTCGGCTGGGCAGCGTTCGGGAAATTACGACACATCTTCTCGTCAGGTATACCTCAATCTCTGAAAACTAAAGTGTACAACCAGTGCGTGTTGCCAGTGATGACTTACGGATCAGAGACGTGGTCCTTCACTGCTGGCCGTATGAGGACGCCCAAGGTCGCTCAGCGAGCTATGGAGAGGGCTATGCTCGGAGTTTCTCTGCGTGATAGACTCAGAAATGAGGATATCCGCAGTAAAACCAGAGTGACCGACATAGCCCAACGGATTAGTAAGCTGAAGTGGCAATGGGCCGGCCATATAGCTCGAAGAACCGATAACCGATGGGGAAGAAAGGATCTCGAGTGGCAGCCTCGTACCGGTAGGCGTAGTGTAGGGCGACCCCCCACTAGATGGAGTGACGACCTGGTAAGATATGCAGGAAGTCGATGGATGCAGGTGGCTCAGGACCGTGCTTTGTGGCATTACTTGGGGGAGGCCTATGTTCAGCAGTGGACTTGTGAAGGGCTGTGATGATGATGATGATGATGAGTTTTTGCGAAGTGTTCCTAATTATTGCCAAAGCTTGTTCGCTATTATTTGCTTAACATATTAGTTATAGTATACGACTTTGTGTTTTTGTCTCTGTCCTTCTCCTAGTTTTGGTTTTATTCAAGGTCATCCATAGACACAAGCTTCCATAATAAAAAAGATAAATGTGATATCAAATATAAATTGTATAAATAAGAATTATTCATCACCGCATTTCGTCCCGTGGGTGTCGTAAGCGGCCACTATGGGAAAATCCTGAAGGATGCCATGAGACTCAGATCAAAGATGCGAGGCGTCTAGATCTCTAACTTCGATCGCTAATCCTCCTGCCTACGGTTATGATAAAACTTTTATGAACACCACTTATTTGCAGTTTTACTTAATTTTTTAAAGTAAAACTTAAAATTTGTTATATATTAAGGTATTAGAGTTGGGACGATTAATACTTTGGCCGATTGGCCGATTAGCCGATTAATCGGTCAATAAACGGTCAAAATGTATTTCTTAGATTTGGTTGACTATAGGTTTTTGTTTAGTTTTAAATAGCTATTCTTTTTTACCAAAGTTCCTACGTCCAGAATAATTAACATTAAAACATGGTAGACTGATTTTTCAATAAAACTTATGTTTTTACCTACCTACCTACTTATTTTATTATTATATACATACATATAAATCTGACGTGAGTTTACGCATGGGAGAGAAACTATACTTTTCTTAAATTTAAAGCTTTACTCATAGCAATGTAGCCGCAGTTACACGCAGAAAATCACGAAAAACCTTTGCTGAAATTAATAAAATAAAAAGCCGAATCAGCCGATTAAACACCGACTAATCGGTGACTACAAATAGGCCGATTAATTGGCTTCTCCGATTAGTCGGCGGCTAATCGGAGAAGCCAATTAATCGGCCTATTTGTAGTCACCGATTAGTCGGCGATTAATCGGCTAAAACGGCCGAATAATCGGCTTTTTATTTTATTATTTTAGGAAAGGTTTTTCGTGATTTTCTTCGTGGTAACTGCGGCTACATTGATATAAGTAAAGTTTTAAATTTAAGAAAAGTATAGTTTCTCTCCCATGCGTAAAATCACGTCAGATTTATATGTAGGTAAATCAAATAAATAATTAAATAAGTAGGTTCATATATAACTTTTATTGAAAAATCAGTCTCACATGTTTTAATGTTAATTATTCTGGACATAGGAACTTTGGTAAAAAAAAGAATCTGAGGTAGCTATTTAAAACTAAACAAAAACCTAAATACTTACTATTTTAATTCTACTTTTTACCGTACTTTACTTTACGTTCTACCTTTCTAATCGTAATGCAGTAGTAACACAACTAAAATATATACTTATACAATAAACTTTAAAAAAAATTTAAGTCTCTCCATTTGTATAATAAAAAAAACTTAATTCTTGAATTAGGTTTGTTAAACTACACGCATATAGATTTTTAAAAGACAAATAGAACATAATTGTTTCTGTACTTAAAACTAAATTGTTATTTTTTGTAATAAAAATTAAATCAAATTGTTATTTTTCTGTACTTAAAATTACAATAAATTGTTTTTTTATCCTGTAAATTTATTAAATAAAGAATCTATAATCATCTAATAGTTTGTTAAAAAGAAATGCTCAATTTGAAAAAGTATTGAAGGCTTTTTAGAAAATATTTAATTTATTTGTTATTTTTAACCAGTGGTAAATTGTGATGCAAAAAGGTTTTCTTTTTGTTTCGTAGATACTAGATATTCCCTGCGTCAGAAAAACGTCTCTCACTATACACAGAGCTCGCGGGGCAGCAAAGGAAAACTTTGGCTAATCGGGACATTTCTTAATATCTGGAAGAACTTTTGTTCCACTATTTGAATGTGTCATCAGATAGGGATCGGCTGGGCAGATTAATCGGCCGATTAAACGGCCATTTCTTAACCGATTAATCGGCTAATCGGCCAATCGGCCAAAGTACTAATCGGCCCAACTCTAATATATATATATATATATATATATATATATATATATATATATATATATATATATAGAAATATAAGAACCTTAATATATACGACAATGCAATGTCGCCGTATTATATATGGGGTCAAACTTGAAGCTTATTATTTTAATTTAAAAGTACTCATAATGGCTAAAAGTGGTTTATGGAATCATGTAAGTAATTATTTTCAAAATAACAATCATACAATGTACCGCACCGGCGACATAGAAAGTCGAAAAATATAACAACATTTCTTATAATTTACGTGTTTATAAAAGTCCTAACTTCTAACTTTAATCTAAATTGATCAAAAACTAAATATCTAGTTATCCAAATTCTAGTCTTGATGTTACAATACCGTGAATTACATTAGGATGGACCATATATATAAGAAAGAAGGGATGGATGGAAAGAAGTATTCCACAATTATAATATATTAAGAAAAACGTCCTTATTTACTTTACGAATGTAGGTATACTTGATTTATGATAAAAATCGTTAGTGTAGATCAAGCCTGTTTATTAAAATATCAATGTCAGGCATTAGTTATGCACGACTTAATATGATACGTATAGCAATAATTTATTTTTACGACTTGCACGATTCGAACCAACATTTGCAGATAAACGTGAACGCCAAGCTTCGGACAAAAGGTACGGTGGAACTGGTTTTGCGTAATACATATTATTGCTTTTTCAATTACGTTTCATTTCGAATAAACAAATACAGCTGCGTGAGATTAAAGAGAAAGGGATTACCTTATAACTACCATTGTTGAAGAATTTAGTCATATGATAAACTTTTAAACTTGGATTCATTATCACTATCACCGTCATTACAGCTAGACATGTGTCAATCATTCATTTCTCGTGACCGAATCATTCTAGTATATTTCGTCACGCATACCGGTACATTCGGATCGATCATTCAAATGGATCATTTCGGGATTCGGTTGGTTTTCGACTCATTCACAATTCACGAGGTAAAACTTAAGAAGGTTCCGCCAATTGTTTGATTGGTTACACCGGAACATCCAAAAACAGATGAATGACCCATCAATACTTTTAAGTGTACCAGCTCAACCGAACGAATCACTCATTATTGACACATGTCTAATTATAGCCCTTCGCAAGTTCACATCTGACATGGGCCTCCCCCAAGAAATGCCACAAAACACGGTCCTTATTAATCTGCATCAATAGACTTTCTGCATAGCTTACTAGGTCGTCACTTCATCTTGAGAGGGGTCGCTCTAATCTTTGGTTACCAGTACGAGTCTATCACTCGAGAACCTTGCTTTTTTTTTTCTTTTTTTATGAAATAAGGGTGACAAACGAGCACACAGTCTAAGTGATGGTAAGTGGATTGTGTGGCCCATATACATGTGAGCATGTGGCATCTACATTTTTATCCTCGATTAATATATAAATTAGACGTCAAGTGATATGAACTCTGTTGAAGTGCGCCATCAGCTTCCCTAGCGGAGAATAGTTTATCTATTTAGAATTTTATGGTCATTTATGTTTGGCCACAACATGAAGTATTCGTGCCTTCAGTTGGACATATTGTCAAATGATCTTTATTCATTAATCGAGCCAAGGCACATCATGATTTAAAAAAAATACAGTGCAATGGCCACGATATATTCACCGCCTATTTCATACTGGCACCGTAGTCAGTCAACACCGAAAACATTCCAAGGAAATGTCGCAGTCAAAGTAATTTGGGATACTGATTACGTTCAGGAGGCCTACGTTCAACAGTTGAACAGTGGATTTTTACTCATTCAGTGTACGGGTAAGTTATCGTCTTACTGACACTGAGCATGCCAATTATACTATACGGATATAGAATAATTTATATTCAAAAAAACATTTTAAATCGGTTACACAACTATATTAGAGATAATATGATGTATCCATCCACAATACTATTATAATTAGATACAAAAATCTACATAATATTTTCTACGCATGATGTCATTTCGTAATAAACTTTGGCTCGTTTCGATGAGAGCATAATCGAGATGTCTCGGCATCCGCACGGCGATATGTGGGTCACCAATGACAATAGACTGGTTATAAATAAGTATCTATTTGAGATATTCGTCACGGATTTTGCAACACCAATATTACGTTTACGTCATTATTTCCTGCTAAAATTAGCAGCTACTGCCGCGTTGGTTATACCGCTATTATCGGTTTGTTTGTATATTTATTGAAAGTAAGGTGTCTTAGGATATTAGGTAGGAAAACGAAATTTGCAAAAAAAGCATATTATATAAACATGTACCTATATGTCTTTTATTAATTAGTAAAAATTGTGATTTATTTTAAAGAAACTTTTATTTAGCAAACACGCTGGCCTTGTGAAGTAAACAGTGCAACAACCCTGCTTTCGACGAAAAAGTAACTAAATGATTGTATTTTACCGTTAGGCGCCATTTGCTTTGTCCTCTGTTGACGTAGGTACTCTACTCCCGCAACCTTTGCAACGTTGTGGTTATTTGATACTTTGTATTGATTCTAATGTATAGTATGTAATACATTCTATGTATAACATTCATATAAGTGGGTATGTATTTGCTTGTTCAAGTACTAACAGGATATTAGGCTTTGATTTTATACCTTTATATAAACAAAGGTATTGGATCTATTCTCTAACAATATTAGCTTAAAGGTATTCTACTTTAGTTGACTTAAGTAACAAGCTATTATGTTATTTTCTATAACGATTTTTGCTATAATTACAATACATACATAACACAAAAACCAAAAATATCCTAATCAATGGTGAAAAATCTCGTACTCATAAGTGTATACACAATTCGTGCAAAATACGTAATTATCTTTCAAAACATGAATACATTCAGGTAAAGATTTTTATTAGGCACCTAATATTAAAAGTATACTTATGCAGTTTTATCTTTATATTATTGTTGAGAATTATACAGACTATACATCGAAAATATTAAGATATCGTGTATGGTGCCCACTGCTCTTTGGCGACAGGGAAGAGTAAGTTGCCAGTACTTAAGCTTTTCGTCCCCATCGGTTGTCGGTTATTACTTTCTAATATTGACCTTCTTAAGCTTACGTAGTATCTATGTATTATTATTATCTGTGCTACAATTTGTATGAAATATTAGAACCCAGAGCCGTAAAGCCAGTTAAATAAAAAAAAGGTTTATTATTTACTTTCAAGCGTTCAACAGTCGGTACGCTCAGTACGCGTTCTGGTACTAGGTTAACAATAAAAATTAAAAATATAAATTGTAAAACTTATTAAGTAGACACTTTACTAGTTTAGTTTGTATTTCTTTGAGTTAACATTTATCTTTACTTGTTTAAGTAAGTAAATACATTTATAGTTTATAACACTTTACCGTATTTCCACATGATTAAAGTGGAATAATATATACACATTATTTTTTTAATTTAATAACATTAATATAATATTTACTTATTAAATTTAAGATAGTAACTATTTAAGGTTGAATTATAATATTACATACGATAATTCATAAAAATTCATCCTCTAGAGTTCTGTAATAAGTTTAAATGCCATGTAAATGCACTAGGCAGGTACTCTACTACATCTACAGCTCTGAAGTTCTTCGGCACGTTTTTATGCAAGTCGCCTTACACAATGTTTCGCGAATTCGCTCCCATTTAATTTTCTTTTTTTTATGTAATAATTGTAGTGGGAAATTAATAATAGCTTTTTAAATACTTTTAAATGTATTCAGATTTCACTTTAATAATTTATTATTTATTGAGTACCTACGATGTCAACGGAAATCCAGACATATTTTAATTTTATAATTAAAAAATGACATATTTAAGGCACGTAGCATACCTTCCATGTAAACTTCAAACCATTATTATATTACAAGTTAAAACCTAAGATGTTTTTAAAGAAAACAGGAGCAACATTCCGCTGGCGGAAAGTTTCCGTCAAAATTAGCTGTTTTGTATTTGGTGAACTTGACTTTGCCTTTGTGACAGGTTTACCACTAGTACACTCGTCTAACTTTTGATAAACACTAGGTGGAAACACTGCTGTTTAAGTTTTACATTTGCCTAATTGACTTCATGTAGGTATGTAAAATTAATTGATAGTGACTGAATTTTTTCGAAAACCTTTATTTTGAGGGTAAGGTTCTAACATTATGATTTAAAATCCATTGTCACCTTAATTAAATCAGTTTTTTTGCCGTCATGATATTTCGCCGATAAGCCCTGCTGGATTATGGCCTCTTTCAAATGTGAAAATGGCCAAAAGCCTTCGTCAAGCGTAAATATGCTGCTTCTTGCCACTAGGTTAACAAATTTTGAGTTTGGGAATTTTTGGTATTGTTATTCTTCGCAAGTTGGCAACACATTTAATACGCGGCAGAGCCACGCTGTAGCTGTATTACTATTATGGTTGTTGCACGAATGGGTCGGCTAGACAAGGGAAGGACCACGCTCTCACAGAATACCAGCGTAAAATGGCAGCTTGATGCTGCTGTGTTTCAGATGGTGAGTATAGATATACCCGGAGACTCTTTTTACTGGAACCGAAGTATTTTATTTCAGTCATCATGGGTGACAACGCATCTGTATTTAGATTATTAATCGAGGATATAAGTTTGATTTCTATGGGTCACATCATTCTCTTACCATGGGTGTTTGCCATGAGTGGATTGTGTACTCGTTTGTGATCCTTTTTATATAAAAAAAACATGATATTTGTGTAGTCTAGTTAGATCAGGCGTTGAAAATTAAGATACTACTTGAAGTTATTCTAAACTCCTCCACAGCAGCACCTAAGCATTGTATAAGTTTCTTAACAGTGTAATTATAATATTATGTTCATTGTTTGCAAATCGTACGAATGTAGACGCGTGGTCATATAATGTCTTATAATATTACATATGCCCTTTAGAGCTCATGTTACTGTTATTTTAAATGTCATGATATCTTTAAACTTTACTCCATATGTGCACCGTTGCACTTAAATTGCGAACATACACGTATAATGGAATTAGACAGCCTTTAGCGGTTTACCGCAGAGCCGAAACACTCCATAGCTTTTGTTATTTTTATAGTCACATAATATATAAAATTTTAAACATCGCATCGAATTGTATTCTCGGAACGAGTGCCGTCATTTTATGATGGTAAGTTATAACCTCACTCACACTCATAACGCGGCGCGTTCAATCAGTCGCCGGGAATCGCAGACGAATAATTCATTCAACATTGAAATTTGATGATTAAAATTTATTCGATTTAAACATTTTAAACAGGCAATACGTAAACTTGAAACTTTAGTGATGTTTTGAATCGTCAAGCTGCAGTTACATTGTTGTAGCAGGAAAAAATCCCTGCAACCGGGAAAGAACCAAGCTCTCATTGAACACCAGCGTAAAATAGCAGCATAATCCCGCTGGATTTAGTATTGCGATGGTTTAGAGACTTTTTACTGGTAACGAGGTATTCCATCTTAATCCTCGGAGATGACAACGTATCTACATTTTGATTGACATTTGATGTCACACTATTCAATTACTGGGAGACTGAATGCGTGTTTGTCATCCAATTCTAAAAATTAAATAGTCTGACGCATGGATAAAGCACAAAATAATCTATCAGTCCATCATTCCAGGCAATGAGTTTCGTAAGTATAGTGACTTTTACGACTATAGTTTCCGAAAGGTGGTATTAGTATTAGTATATCGTATAGGTATGATTAGGGTTGCCAGGTTTTAAAACCGAAAAGCCGGACAGACCAGCAAGCTTAACCGGACATTTTTAATTTAATTTTTTAGTCTTAGTATGACATGACAATTTTTTCCAAAGTAATATTATTTACCATAACATCTTTTGAAATTCTTATGAAATAACAATAAAATTGAATAAATCAGTCTTCTTTATTATTAATCATTCAATATTAATTGCTTTAATTTTATTATATTATATTAATTTTAATAATTGAAATATTATGTATGTAAGTACATTAAAAATGTAAAAAATGGTCAAATTTAAAAAGCCTAACAAAAGGCGGACAGGCCGGACACCGTCTAATTTGGATGGACACGCAACCAAAAAGCCTGACTGGGTCCGGCTTTATCCTGAAGCCATGCAACGCTAGGTACGGCGGATTAAAAATAATCATACCAACGATAGAAAGCATTGTCAAACGTGTGATTACTTAAAATAAACCTCAATTGCAAGCTATGTTTACAACTTGATGAGTGGCAAAATGAGTTAACTCTGTGAGAAAATTAGGTTTGCGGTCCGTAACTTACTGTTATACAAGTTATATGTTCTCGATATTTTTGAGATCGTATGCGAGCTTAATCTCCAATGTTATCACATCATATATGTAACGTTAAACATGGTTAGGTTACGACGAGTGATCGACCTCGTGTTTCCACGCACACATTATAAATTATAATGTGTTGTGTTCGCGCTGTCACTGTTCCAATATGACGCTTTTTGAACGAATAATTAGTGCAAAATATCATAATTAAGTTAGGTGTGAAGTTTTTGAGTTACTGTCCAATATAATATAGAAGTTGCGTACTATTTGCGTTTGATACCGTACCGAGCGTTATTCGCTGCTCGGGATTTACCAGTTTCCTCTTTTTGCAACTTTGGCCAAAATATATTGCAGCTTGGCAACGGTTCTCAGGTTCAACTCACAGCCAGTCCAGTAGTTAAACTAATATTTGCCCTCAATAAGATATTATGTAGCATGATTGGGAATGTAAACTTGATTGAATAGTACCTAATATGAGTTACCGAAACTAAATAACCAACAGCTAAATGTAGAATTTAGAATAGTGAAAACATGGGTTAATCATCAGATAAACATTTTTAAACTAAAAGTCATCCACAGCATGAATTTATACTTCAGGTAAATAATCTACAGCTATCCACAGAGTATAACAACGTAATAGCCAGTCTTCACTAAAACACATAAACGTCACTGCAATTTAGAGGTATGCGCTTTTGAAGAATAATAGCAGTCATTAAGAGATTAGCATTGACATAAGCATGACGATCATGTCCCGGAGTACCGTACCAGATGTGCGTCGCTACCAGAGTGCGAGTCACGTGCCTGATGATGGCTTGATATACACTCGCTATTTATAACGGCCTGTCAGTTTGTATTAGAGGCATTAACCTCGGCTTTCTGTTTGTTTTAAAAACGGGATTACTGTGAAAAGTTTGTTGACGTAGCTATGTATGTTCCCAGCTGTAGTAAAACAATAGACGGTATTTACAGATTTGCGGGAATTAAGTTGAGTAAAAAAAAAAAACATGTCCGGTACATATGGATTAAACATCAACAAACTCTTTAAGATTTTTTTTAATTACTTGATTGAGCCCCGCTGGAGCAAGTACGAAGGGTCGCACCAAAAAGACTACGACTCACAAAATCCCAGCATAAAATAGCATCATAATGTTGTTGTGTTTAGTATGGTGAGTGCAGAGTACCGAAGACTTTTTATACCAACGAACAATAAGTAGTAGTAATACCTCATTTTTTATACTGGTAACGAGGTATTCCGTCTTAGTCCTCAGGAGTGACGGCGCTCACTGATTATTAACTACGGACGCGGCGTTCACTTCACCATCAGGTGGGCTGTGCTCGTTTGTCACCTTTATACTATGTTAAAAAAATACAAATAAGCACACAGCTCATTTTATGGTAGATGCCTATGTATAGCTATGTGGCAATTCCTAGTGAGACTAATCTACCACTACCTTTCTAATGAACGAATCCAAATGATTATCGCCACAGTAAAATTCAACATAATAACCTATCTTAAGATAAATGTACTTTGTGTGTATGTTTATAAGCTAATATCTAAAATTATGTAACAGATTTGAATATGACGACATATCGATTGTTTTAGAGCTGCTCACACTCTACATAGACGTTTTATTTCACTGTGTTGCACGTGCCAACGTTTTTTGATCGAGCTACACGGTTGTACTATTTGCTTATGTTTCTATTATGCGTACTTATCTAAATCATATATATATTGTTATGACTGTCTCGTGCAGAAATGATCTACCCAATCTACAAATTGGAAAAAATAATGCTCCAGAGGCACTTTTTCAGTTTATTTTCAAGTATGAAAGACTTCTAAAAAATAAAAAAAATTATCGTAATAAAGGTTATTGCAAAATAAAAATTCAATTTTCTTTAAAATTATTAATTTAAGTTTCTGTCAATGAAAAATGCATTTATCTTTAAAATCTGAATAACTTTATTTTTGTGGTGTCCACAAATAGTGAAATGTATAAATTGCCTGTGTTATAAGCTTATGACGTCGATGGAATTTCGTCAGATCAAAACGTTTGGCAGTATCCAGACGATTTTGACTGTCTTACATTAATGCGTTTTTAAGTTTCGCGGTTTTGACTCACTCATGACCTTATAATGAATGCCATTAAGAGTATGAGTAACTCACTTATTTAATGGCATTCCAAAAATTACTTAATAGATTTGTAGCTATAAAATGTGTGTTGTTAAAACAAAGTAGCCTAAAGCCTTCTCAAGTTTTCTTGCAATATAATTGGACTTGAACCAAATTCCATCATATTTTTTTAATACTTCGATTCCATCATGATTCATAACTATCTTATAAGCTTTAGAACTTAATACTATTCTCAACTTCAGGTTCGGATGCCGTATTAAAGACACTGGAATCGATGTTGGTCAGCGTTCTTACGTTAACGTTGGTGAAGAATTTTAATTCTATTTGTTTAACGAATAAAAAATCTAGATTATTTTTATTTGTATATAAACATTGTTGCTCATTAACATTGCGACTCTGTAGACAGGCATTTAATAAGAATATAGTATACCTATACAAAAAAGTGTGCCACTTAATAATTCGTTAGCAACAGTCGGTCGTGTGTGGCGGGCGCGGGAATGTAATTCCAAACATTTCCGGCGAGTGAAGCTCGTACCTCGTATGTTGGCTATTGAAGGCTGCACGCTTGTTATCGAATGATTTTATTAAAATAGGTAGGTATTAGCTTTTTTTTCAATACTAAATTCGCGTGGATGTAACATGTTCGAGATGAGGCGTATACTAAAAAGTCAAGGTCAAACATAACATTCCTTAGCTGTGTTTACACAAAACTGATATATTCCTCTGTTAATGGACCATGAAAAAGACAGAAGTTAATAATTAGCATTCTATCAAGGTAATTTATAATTTTAAATTTCTGTGTGTATGGCCGAATCCATTTTTCCTTAAAATTCTTAATATTGTTACGAGCTTGAGGTTCGTGACAATAAAAACTGCCGAGTTAATTTACCAAAATTAACACTTTAATTCACTTTACACTAATTAAAACTTAAAAGACACTAATAATTAATCACACTGATTCACTTTATTTCGCTTCGAAGCTTCGCGTGTCTCGCCAAACTCAATACTGCGCCGATCGCGGCTTGCAGTGGCTTTATATAGGGCTCTTCCACGAAAACATCTAGAATATTCCAGAATATTCAAGTAAATACGCGCGCCAACCGACCAGGCGCAGAAAGTTAGAGTGTGGGGCTTCCAGAAAGCTTAATTCTTCTGTTCGATAATAGATGGCGCTGTTGGTCGAAACTCAAGATTGACATTTAGTGGGAAGCCCTCCTCGCTCTGGTCCCCGACACTAGATGGTGCTAGTGCCAGGTACAAGACGTCAACTTAGGCGCGCAACACTGCCCCCTCTTAAGACATGCTCGTCCCGAGCATGATCGGCCCCATAATAACGCGGCAGGCGATCCATATGGACGATCTTAGGAGTCCCTCTTGCGCCTTTTGGTGACGGCTCCGCAATGTCAAGGGCTGTCCTATCCCATGGTGCACCTACATTGTACGAATTCGATGCTCCTCTACTACGTGTCCGAGGTCCCCTCACAGCCGCACAACTTGTACACGTGCGACACCAATCCTCGACATCGTCACGATAATGGACCCAGTAAAACTGTTCTCGGATCTTCAGTAGAGTTCGTTTAACTCCCAGATGGACTCCTGAACAACCATTATGGTGCAGCTGTAGAACATTCGGCACTTTAGCTTTAGGGACAATCATTTGCAAACGACAGCTGTCTCCTCGACCATTGTCCCATTTACGGCACAGAACTCCATCCTGAATCAGCAAGCTGTCCCATTGGGCCCAATAGCTTCTAGTGGTCGAACTCATCGCTGAGACGTCGCTCCACTTAGGCTTGGTAGCACGGGCCTTCATCCATTCCAGAATCGGCTTTATGTCTGGATCTTCCTGCTGTGCATGTCGTAGGCTGTCCTTCCACTCGTTGCTGAAGGGGTCTGTCCTGAGCATCCTCACGGGTACCACTTTCTTACTCCTTGCCTAGTACAATGTTTGCAATCTTCAGGACAAGGTCTTCTTGACAATACATCTGCGTTGCCATGAGATTTCCAGCTGCGATGTCTGATAGTAAAGTCGTATTCCTGCTGCTGCTGAGCGGAGATGTTAGCCGCACTTCCCTTCTGAGATCTCACCTCCCTTTCTAGGTTCGCTTAGCAGCTGGATCGAAGATAGCCACTTTCCACACAGCCATAGCACCTAGGGCTGTATTCTTTATTGTAGTCGCGAACCGCAACTGCTGCAATCTCCCTAGCGTGAGGGGAACGATGATCCTGCCGCCGCCAGGCGGTGCCGTTAGCTGCACTACCCTCTTGAGATCGATCAACTTCCCTTTCTACGGTTCGCTTAGGGCAGCTGGATCGAAGATGGCCCCTTTCCCCACAGCCATAGCACCTAGGGCTGTATCCATTATTGCGGTCGCGAACTGCTGTAGTTGCTGCAACCTCCCTGACGCGATGGGAACGAAGATCCTGATGCACAGCTTCCACCTCCAGTGCATGTGCCAAGGCGTTCTTAAGCGTCTCGTGGTGCCCGAGCCTCACAGTAGCTCTGACCTTAAGGTCGCGGATGCCGTCGAAGAATGTCTGCAACAGGTTCCCTTCAATGAGCGCAGGTACAGACTGGTATGCTTTACGAACCAACTTCTCCACCTCAAGGGCCCACTGCTGCAGGTTTTCGTTGCTGCGTTGCACGCGATCTTTAAGCTGCGCGCGAAAGACGTGTTCCAGGTGAGCGTCGCCATATCTCGCCTCCAATGCCTCAAGGAGCTGCTCGTAGGTCACTTTCTTACCGAGAGCTTCCAACACAGTTAAGGCTTGGTCGCGCAGGCCTAGGGTGAGTGCAGTCATGGCCTGGCTTTTATTCCAGCCGTTTGCCTCCATGACAGCCTCGAACTGGATTTTGTAGGCTGACCAGGAAGAAGTCCCGTCGAACGGCGGTACTTTGAATCCTCGTAGCGAAGGTGTTGTAGCTACTACGGGAGCTGTATTTCCATCCAGTTTGAGGTCGTTCAGCGTTTTCTTCACGTCAGCCATCACGTTGTCAACCCGATTATTCACTTGGTCGATTCGGGTTTCAGTTTTCGCGATTTGGGTTTCAGCTTCCGACAAGCGGTTGTCATGCTGAGCAACCTTCACCTCCTTTATCTCCTTCCCGAAGGTAGCGTGAAGGTCCTTCATGAGGAGCATCTGCTCTTCCAACCGACGGGCCTGTTCCTCCTGTCGGCGGGCCTGTTCATCTTGTCCGCCCCGCAGCTGCTCTTTCAACCGACGGACCTGTTCCTTATGTCGGCGGGCCTGTTCATCCTGTCCGCCCCGCAGCTGCTCTTCCAACCGACGGACCTGTTCCTCCTGTCGGCAAGCCTGCTCCTGTAGCATCACCATCAGAGCACCAAGTCAGGTGCTGCAAATGTAGGAGCTACTGAAGGGACTGCAGCCGGCGGCTGGCCCTCCGACGTCTGCGGCGTTGCACCACCAAATCTTCTTTGGTCCGTCTCCTGCTGGCGTTGACTTCGGGTACGGAAACCCTCCGTTTCCTCCTTAGGTAAAATCGGCATGATTTAATCCCACTTCTGACACCAGTTGTTACGAGCTTGAGGTTCGTGACAATAAAAACTGTCGAGTGAATTACCAAAATTAACACTTTAATTCACTTTACACTAATTAAAACTTAAAAGACGACACTAATAATTAATCACACTGATTCACTTTATTTCGCTCCGAAGCTTCGCGTGTCTCGCCAAACTCAATACTGCCCCGATCGCGGCTTGCAGTAGCTTTATATAGGGCTCTTCCACGAAAACTTCCACGAAATATTCCAGAATATTCGAGTAAATACGCGCGCCAACCGACCAGGCGCAGAAAGTTAGAGTGTGGGGCTTCCAGAAAGCTTAATTCTTCTGTTCGATACTAGATGGCGCTGTTGGTCGAAAGTCAAGATTGACATTTTGTGGGAAGCCCTCCTCGCTCTGGTCCCCGACACTAGATGGCGCTAGTGCCGGGTACAAGACGTCAACTTAGGCGCGCAACAATATTTTTTATTTAGATCCTAACTCAATAAGGAAATCGTTATAAGATTATGTGAGTTGGTGCCTTTTCTTAATATTCCTACATATACATAATCTCAGACAGGTCAGGTGTTAATCTAATTTTGGCTGGCCATGGACATAGTCACATCATAGTCTAATGTACACTGCTTCAATAAAATGCTTGTTCACTTTTAAAGGTTTTCTGAGTGAGCGAAGCAAGGAGCGTTTAGCTTTATATAAACACCTGAAACACCATAAACAATTGTTCTAAAATTCAAGGATGGTTATGATTTTCTTGTTATAGACGCCATATTTCCATAAGACATACAGAGGGATCGCAGAATCTCCGGGGGAGGCAATTATTTTCCGATAATTAATCGTGGTCTGACAAACTATTTAAAGTCCAAAAATGATTCGGATATCTTTCTTAGTTTATTTACGAAATAGGTAGATGGGCCTATTATCACGAAATGCCGATTACATGATCTACCGAGACTCCTTATCATAAGGTCCGACGATAAATATGTATAAATATAAAAATAGACTTAAATAGACCTTGGACTGTGTGATGTTAATAAAATAAGAATAAAAAACTTGTTTTTACTAAAATACAAACAACGAAACGTAATATTTTAAGCTTTTGATTATTATTCATTAAAATGCTAATGTTAAGGAAATTATTGTTTGAACTTAATAAATCACGAGAAAAATACGCTAAGTACGTACGATACATCATATCATGTAATAACAATAAATAAACACGTCTGTGTTCTTCAAAATACTGATGTTGTGTACCTATTAGAAACGAATTCTAGCGATCGATTTCTAGACTTAGATATTTTTTTCAGTGATCTATCGGACCAGTCAAATTAATTTTGAATATTAAATAGAAACTGGACGGAGTTTAAGCTATGTAGAAATTCTTGTTAAGGAATTTTACCAAAGAAAACTAAATCACCGACGTAGTTTTTTTTGTATTTGCCGTCTAAAATGACATTTCGCAAAAAAAAATTGTTGAACCATGAAATTAATTGAAACATGAACCATTGTTGGTTCATTCGCGACAATGTTTTTATCTTGTTGTTTTTGTCTCACTTGTCCTAAAGTGCATGTTATGACGTAACGATTAACCGTCAAAAGGAGTATCTATGTCTGCCGCAGTCTAAAGATTACAAAATCTCGTAAACCTCCTAGAGTAACACGAATTATTTTACTATACACGAAAAACGGTGGTTATTAAATCTCATATCGTATTAAAAGCAATTACCTACTTTCTTTGCAAGTAGGTATTGTATCGACTGTTGACTCATTCTACTCCAGGTTTTCAATCAATCAGCGTTCAATAAGTCTCCCACGATCTAGTACCCATTAGTCACACGTTGTGCGGATCTCTCTTGGGTTAAACTAGCATGCTATTAATTCAGCGTCATTGTAGAAGCGTTAATTAAATTAAGTGATAATAACAAAATAACATTGCGTGAATAATTACGTTTTTGTTGAGCAATTGAGTTAACACAGATAAAAAAGTGTTAAGTTATTACAGATTAAACCAATTTTAGATTCTGTAAGGGAGAGTTTTAGATATTCTATAAGGAACATTTTTGTGTTATTGTGTGAAATGTGTTAATTAATAAAATACATTTTTAAAGGTAAATTTTTATTTGGATTTGAAGCCAATTCATTTTTAAATTATTTATTAGCGTATATATATATATATATATATATATATATATATATATATATATATATATATATATATATATATATATATATATATAGGTACAAATATTTAGTACTTTGTGTTTATGTGCTAGAAAAACTTATTTAGCTGCTTTCAACAGCATGCAAATTGTATTAACAAAAGTTGATTTGTGTATAATGAAATCAATCAGCAATCAAAGTCAATTTTGAATTCAAATTGAATTCGGATCTAGTCGTGCTGCGTTTCGTTCAGATTGTATCTTGTATCTATAATAATGGATTTAAACTTCTTTGGTCAAATCTCTTTTAATCAGACTTCGTAAGTCTTTTTACCAAAGCCAAATGATATTTCCTACGCACGCAAGGTTTTGCGACTGTCACTGTCATATAAAAGTAAATTAAAATAAAGTTACAGCCTATATAAGTCCCACTGCTGGGCACAGGCCTCCCCCATTTCTGAGAGGGTTTCAGGGGAAGTGTCCGCCGCGCAGCCCCAATGCGTGTTGCCGAACTTCTATGTATTCGAAATATTTTTTTTCTTATTCCTCAGACATGCAGGTTTTCTCACGATGTTTTCCTTAATCGCTGAGCACGTGGTAAATCAGCACTTAAAATTGCAATTAACAATTTCATTGGTGCCGGCGGGGATCAAACCCGGGTTACTCGCGTTCTGTTATATTTACAGCGAGCGTTAACATCTGAGCTACCACGGCTCTCTGTCACTGTCATATATGTATACTTAATAAATTCGTTCTGTCTTTCTTATCTTAATATGTTTTAGTTACTAACCTAATTATCCAAAAATTTTGATCTATATTTAGGAGTTTTAGGAGAAAATGTTTATGGTACAGGTCTTAATTAAAAAAGAATAAAATAAAAATAAAGTGGGATTTGTTTGCCGAATCCGCTCGTGATGTCATATTGTGATGACGTCATCTTCCTCAGCCTTTAAAAGTACTCCTGAACATGGACATCTTTCATTGAATTTAATATTATTTGACTCAATTGTCAGTTTGTCAGCCATATAGACGATCGACATATCTCGACTTCTTTCTAACACCTTTGATGATGTTGCCCATTTTACGTTTGTAAACGAGATAGTATACCACATCTATCGGAACACTATAGTTTTCTGGAATTATCCACAGGTTTTTTTCTTTGTTAGTCTGTGACGAGGAATTTAAAAAAAATGATAATACTATAAATTATAAAAAAATGCTAATACTAATGCTAATTATCATGCTATAACTATAAGTATTTTATTCTTATACACAATAAACATGCCGGAACTAACACATCGTTTTATTGCTTGCAGTTAACCGAAGAAGTGCAGAGGAAGCAAAGTGAATACCAGAAGTGCCTTGAATCCTACAAACAAATGAGGGCAAAGTTTGAGGAGAACTATCTTAAATGTAAGTGTAAGTTTAACCTTTACTTATCCTAAATATATTATTTTATAAGACCATCTTCGCTTATACTTATATCACTACTTACCCGCAGGTGAATTTATTATACTTGGTAGAGCCACTACTTGCTGCAGTTATATTAGTAGTATAGTTGTAGCACGTGTGGGTCGGCTCGACCGGGGAAGGACCACGCTCTCACAGAATACCAGCGCGCAATAGTAGCTTAATGCTGCTGTGTTTCGTATGGTGAGTGTAGAGAACCGGAAACCTTTTTACCGGAAACGAGGCATTCCGGCATTCCATCTTATTCCTTACAGTTGACAACGTATCTGCATTTTGATTCGTAATCGAAGATAGATTTAGATGTCTATGGGCCACAGCAGCCACTTACCATCAGATGGACTGTGTGCTTGATTGTCGCACTATCCTATAAAAGAAAATAAGTAATCAAGAACTGCCTTAAAATATTATTCATTCATTCATGACTGCCCAAAAGTTCACTGTCCACAAGTCTTCTACATGGATGACCTATTATTTTTACCCAATTAGCAAATCGCAATATGAATACCAGCGTAAAATAGGAGTTTAATTTAATTTAATCTACCTAATTCATGCTTTTTAAAAATTTAAAAACAAGAATTAGATAGATTGAAGTACTGTAACTGTAATTGAAACTAACCATAGTTTACGTGGTAGAGCCACGCCGCAGCTGTATTATAGTTGTAGCACGAATGGGTTGGCTCGACCGGGGTACGACCACGCTCTCACAGAATACCAGTGTAAAATAGTAGCTCAATGCTGCCGTGTTTCGTATGATGAGTGTAAGATCTAGAGACCCTTTTTTGCTGGAAACTAGGCATTTCATCTTAGTCCTCAGGGTTGACAACGCGTCTACGTTTTGATTCTTAATCGAGGATAAATGTAGATTTCTATGGGCCACAGCATCTACTTACCATCAGGTGGACTGTGTGCTCGTTTGTCATCCCTATTCTATAATAAAACGCAGTTACTTATTACTTCTACTCTTCTAAGCTGTAAGTAATGGTGAGTTTATATCTTGCAACTTATCGTTTCTGTAACTATGAGTGTGGTCTTCCTTTGGTGGATGACATGACCTCTCGCCATATTCCCGTCGAAAGTCGAAATACTATATTTTAAACTGGCCGTATTGAAGCAAACACACATATAGAATGTACGTAGTAATGAATGTTCAGCTCCGCTTACATATTTTACTTATACCATTATTATTGTTTGTGACAAAATAGTACATGCCCCTGCCGTGTTCACGTGTGTGACGCACGATATAATACAAACAATATTATTATAATATACCCATAAGCAGGGAGATGATAGAGAATAAAATCTTAAAATTAATGGTCTTTCATTACTAAGCCTCTTGGGGAAACTTTAAAAAAAATGATGCTATCCGAAGTCCATACTATTGCTTTATTCGCCTACAGTACGAGGTTGCTACTCGAAAACCTTTCTTCCCCATCGGTTGTCGGTTCTTTGAGCTATATGGCCTGCCCATTGCCACTTCAGTTTTACTAATCCGTTGGACTATGTCGGTCACTTTGGTTCTACTTCAGATATCCTCATTTCTAAGTTTATCACGCATAGAAACCCCGAGCATATCGGCATAGCCCTCTCCATAGCTCACTGAGCGACCTTGAGCGTCATCATACTGCCAGCAGTGAAGGACCACGTTTCAGATCCATAAGTCATCACTAGCAACACGCATTGGTTGTACAGATATTTGTGAATAGATATCATCTATCAAAATAAATGTAGGTGATATAGATCATATTATTTGTGTTAATATTGATTTTACTTTTAAATGTGGCGTAAGAAAATCCATCTGCTCATTTCGGTTTTTTGGATGTCGTATTATGTTAACGAATCTGTAAAGGGAAATTATCTATATATAATGATCTCGTGTATGTCAAACGGTTGCCAACCCTCTTACCAAGCGTGGCAACTATGGTGAATATCCCCCCCATTGAAACTATCTGTGGGGGAGTCCTATATTCAGCAGTGGACGCTAATAGGTTATAACGATAACGGTATGTCAGATGTTGAATAGTCGGTGACGGGGAGTAATGTTAAATATGTTAGACGTTTGGTGTCGATTACGAAAAATCCTCTTTTTTAAGGTAAATATACTAACTGCTATATATACCTTCATAGTCATCATCATCATCAAAATCCTTCACCTGATAAACATGATCAACACACAACATAACACTTAAGAAAAGGATAAGTTGTAGTATAATATTTTTTCTTTACTATTCTAAGCATTTTGGAATATAGACCTATAAACAATGCGTCTTATTAGAAAAGGTAGTTAATAATAAGTTAATTATTAATCTAAGTTTTTAACTAGAATCTGTTTCATGAAATCCCAAACACTAACTAGAGACAGAGAAGTCACAGAGAAATATGTGAGCTGAAATGTAAAATATAAAGTTTGACATTTGTAGTCCAATTCACGCTTTAGTTCGCATATTTTCCTTGGGACTTCTTTATTGAAACTGACTCTCGTTCAAACCCGAGACTAATCATAAAGTACTTTTTGTAATAAGCCGATATAATATGTTTAAGTTCCTAAATTAACTATAACAGGATAATATATCTATTCGACGTGAATATTTACGAGGCGTTAGGAATAATGCTAAACGTTGACCTTCTCCTGATTTGTGACAACGGCGACATGTTCTAAAGAAATCTAAAGGTCAAATTTATAAAAAATTACGTAAAACAAGTTTTGTTAAATATTCGTGACAGAAAAACCTTTTGTTTCAAAATGTACGTCTGAGTAAAGGAAAGCGAGTAGCTTATACCGGGAATCTTGGGCACACAAGAATTTGGGGCCATTTTGGAAAGTAAAAAAAGTGAATGACAAAAACATTTTTCTGCTATGATCTTATATTTATTATAGTTAATTGGTAAAAATCAAATAATTTGTCATTAATGATGCACGACTTTTTCTGCCACCAGAGCGGCGCCACTTTACAATGAGCTAAAATATTTGACAGATTTCATAGCGGGGACGATATTTCATATGAAAATGTAAACTTTAATGTTTATTTTCTTTCCTAAACTTTCTTTTAAAAAATGAAAATATTCTATAACAACATCAATACGTGTATTCCTTTTATTTATTACATTAAAATTTAGGCGTCACTTGCCTAAACATAAGGATCTTAACAATTATTTGCTATAAAATCTATTAACTGTGGTTGAAAATTATCATATTAAATAAATCATTTGCCATTAAATCTTTTGAAGAGTTATTTTTATTAAACAGTACGAAATTATATTTTTATCTCATAGATAATAAATACATAGATTGCCGAAAATTAAGAAAAAAATCCAAGCTATAAGTAAGGCGAAACGCATATTTTCTACCTAGGAAATCTGTCAATGCCTCTTTTTCTGGCTAACTCGGTGGCTCAATGTGTCACTAGTCATTAACAACGCCCTTATTGCAGTGCAGTGTGCCCTTATGGTAACGACGGTATTTTTTTAATTAATTAATTAATTTTTTAAAAGTATGTTAACAATGCTATAAACATTACTAATATTCCCCCTTAATATTATAAATTTTTATCAAAGGTTGTCGTATTTGAGGACTGAGTGGTAAGATTCTTTTTCTGCCAAGGAGTCGCCAAAAAGTACTTGCACTGCTGTGATGTGGTCCGAGGTGTAAATTTATAGATCCAGTATAATTACAAGCTGTGAGGCGATGGCTGTGTTTGGCAGAAAAAAGCGCAAGGAAGCGCTTGTAAGCAAAATGGCGAATTTATACAGTTTCCGGCCAGGACACATTTGCTAACTTCAGTAGCGCTGACACAATCCGCCATTTTGCTTATTTATTTTGTTTGTTGTGAAGTAAGAGTTTATAAGTTGTTTTGTGCAATTAGTTTCAAGTAATATAATGACATGAATAAACATATTATACATGTTATTAAAATTCATATTTGGTAAGTTAACCTAATATGTTTGTTAAGTATTCATATTAAAATGAATACTTAACAAACATATTAGGTTAGGTTCCCCGGTTAATGCTAACTTAGTCTCCTTGTTTACTCGTCGAATTGGGTTACTGTGGGCCCTAGCTCAATCGACCTTGTCGGGGTAACTCAGGGCCGTAACAGTCCTAGAGGAAAATAGCTATTTACCATTTGACAGCGCTTACTGCTTACGATCGCCATTTTGCTTACAAGCGCTTTCTAGCGCTTTTTTTCTGCCAAACACAGCCATTCCATTTTAGTCCTTATAGGTGACAGCGAATCTGTAGCCGACTTAGCTTGAAGTTGGCTACAGGTGTTCATTATTGATGTAACGGAAGTGTCATAGCGAAAGCAGATACAGAAACAGAAGTCAAAGGTAAATTTTAGCAGAAACAGAAACGGAAACGGATGCAGAAGCGGTAATGTAAATACTATGAAGTAGTAATATATTTATGTCAAATATAATTTTTTATTAAATTATATTTTGTGACCTAAAAATCTGTTTCGGTGTTCTTCATGTATAAAAATAGCTTCGTTGAATAATTTCTCACTGGTGACGCTGCGGGGGGGAACTGTTGAATGTTGGCGAACTAACGGCAAAAGATTACGATATTTGTGCGCATTTCATTTCCACCACATACTCCTGAAGGTGGATTACGTCTATAAAAGAGAATGTCACTTTTGTTACTGGTGTAACATGGATTCTAACATTTGTAATGATGAATTCATCATTGATGATGACGTAGGTTGGACTTCATTCTCAATTTGAGGTCGGCGTCTTTGAGGAAAGGTATGCCGTCAACAAAGTTTCAGTCAAATTTCCGGTATAAAAGTTGCGGAAACAGAAGCCAAAAAGCTTGCAGAACTTCCGCAGTTGCGGATGCAGAAGGAGAGGTCTGTTGCATCACTGCTGTCCATGCACTACAGTAACCACTTACTTAAGTGGACTGTAAGTTCGTATGTCCCCTCCGTTTTATAAAAACTAATAAGATCGAATTTCCTATAACTTTGAATTACACCCACTCTCTTAAGTTATATATAAACTAACAGGGAGCAGCGTCACAAATGCGAGATGTCTGATAAGTATTGTGATCGTCAGTCCGCTTGACAAGCGGGACTGTGCTCATGCCCAACAGTGGACTTATATCAACTGATAAAGAAGATCTGTAATCTATCTAGTTGTCTTATACAGCTAAATAGCACTACCTTCTAATTATAACTACGTAATTCCAAGACTGTGTTCAAGTAGTCAGATGGTTAGCGCTCGCTGTAAATTTAACAGTACACGAGCAAACCGGGTTCGATCACCGTCGGCACCAATTAAATTGTTTATTGCAATTTTAAGTGTTGATTTACTACGTGCTCGGCGGTGTAGGAAAACATCGTGAGGAAACATGCATGTCTGAGAAATAAGAAAAAAATATTTCGAAGACATGTGAAGTCCGCCAACACGCATTGGCGCAACGCGCCGGACACTTCCTTGCCCTAAAACCCTCTCAGAAACAAGGGGAGACCTGTGCCCAGCAGCAGCATACATAGCCTGTAACTTAACTTTGTTAACTTTAGTTCAAGTGACCATGACATTTAAAAAAATTTGTTATCGGTTTAGTTTAGTACAAGGGTGTTATATTTGTATTTGGAAGACCAACTTTCAACATATCTCGTCCTTTCGAGTTCCGTAGAGTTCAATAATTCTATTGTATTTAAAAGATCAGACAATTCTATTGTATTTATTTTTATCTCGAGATGTAGAAATTTATAAATAATGTCTCCAAATAAATTTAATTATCCTCATGACATCATATATCTGATTTTGCCTGATTTATTTATCCTGGCAAATTCTTCCTGAAGATTCTTCTTAAACTATGGCCTTACGTTATGTTTAGCAGACAGATTATAGACTATAGCAGCACTACTTCTCACTTACACATAGTTTACGTCTGGTGTTAACGACGGCGTAAATGAGATGTACTGCCATCTATCGGTAGTTCGCTAGCCATTAAATCTCCTATGAGAAGCAAATGTGGTTATAGATTCCCTTACGATGCCATCGCAGGGCTGCATACCTGATAAAGTTTTTATTAAAATCGTGTAACTTGATCAATAAATCTAGCGAGGTTGGACCAAATCGCACTCACACCTTTTTTAATTAATAATTTACTTAGAAAATTTATGTCTTAAAATATATATTTAAGATATAATATATCAGTTAATAAATTAAATAATACATATAAAAAATATATTTTAATGAATCCTTATAGCTCGAACCAATAACGTAAAGCCAAACGTAGCTCAGGAGTTCAAGTTAACTATGACATCAGGACGTCAAATAACTTCACTTCACCGTGACTTATTTAAAACAAATTTAACAGGATACATTTGTAAGTTTGTTTGCCAACGCATTTAGGCGATTATTCAAATGGTAAATGTAGCCAAGACTATATTTTTAAGTCAATGTTAACCAGAAGCACTACACGGAACATTTAGCACCAATCCAGTATTCAGACGCTATCAAAGGAACATGAATTGCACGTTTCATTGCGTCAGCGGCGCCAGTGCGTTGTACCGCCATAATTTCACTAAGGAACTATTTATCAGTGCGCGGCTACACAGCAACGCAACGTGTGCGGAATTATACTGTTTAGCTTTTACTTTCTTGTGGCCAGTAACTGCAAGTGGTAGAGCCATGCTGCAGGTATATTAGTAGTGTAGTTGTAGCACGAATGGCTCGGCTCGACCTAGGAAGGACCACGCTCTCACAGAATACCAGCATAAAATAGCAGCTTAATGCTGCTGCATTTCGTATGGTGAGCGTAGAGAACCGGATACCCTTTTTACTGGAAACGAGGCATTCCATCATAGTCCGCACGGGTGATAACACATCTGCATTTTGATTTGTAATCGAGGATAAATGTAGATGTCTATGGGCCACGGCATCCACTTACCTTCAGGTGGACTATGTGGTCGTTTGTCACCCTATCCTATAAAAAAAGTATATCTAACTACTCTGCATTCCATTTAATAAACTTAAACACATTAAATTGAGCGTTAAACACATAGAATAGATTTTAATTTGAGCTCTAAATATCAGCGTATAACAGCAGTTTATTGCTAATTTCGTATTATATATTTTTTGTTTGTATCTATCACTATTTTATTGTATATGTATGTATATATATTTTGGTCACATATTGTCTAGCTTTTTCATTCATTAATTTACTACGGTCTATCGAAAGACCATTGATGCGCGCGCACAAGCCTCTTCCATAGATTGTTCCATATGGGAGATATTTACCCTATGTATGTATATATTTATTGCAATGGGCCGGCCATATAGCACGAAGAACCGACAACCATTCGGGAAACAAGGTTCTCGAGTGGAAGCTTCGTACTGGTAGGTGATGTGTAGGGCGACCCCCCACTAGGTGGAGTGACGACCTGGACAACAACAGAAGACATACAGGAAGTCGATGGATGCAGTTAGGGAGGCCTATGTTCAGCAGTGGACTTGTGAAGGGCTGTAAAGATGATAATGATGATGATGATGACGCGCTTGGCAAGCGGGTTGGCAACCTCAAATTTTGTTGTTGCTGCCCATTTCCTATTTCAGTTTCCTCCTGTCGTCTCTTACGATATCTAACGGATTATGGGGTAAGGAATTCTCTTGCGCCGCCGCTGACGGCCAGCAAACACCTGGCTTGCTTTAAAGCATATTCTGAGAAACGCGTTATAAATATTTAATATGTAATTATAGTTGCCGACACGAGTAGTGGGTACAGATAAACTGTGGTGGGAGGTAGGTACACTGTCGGGCAAAATTATTGGGTACTTTTATTATTTCAATTCGTAATTAAATATTTTCGCCGACTTTTATGAAAATGTTTATTCGAACACATCAACTTTTACTTTGATACAGTAATATTGCAGATATTCGTGTCCGTTATTTTATTATCTACTATAAAGTATTTAATTTATAACTGGTGGTTAGAATTGATTATTTTATTAAGAAGAAGGAAGAGGTGATATGCCACTAAAAGCTACTGAGACATTAATGGCCTCAACAGTCTGTTTATATACGACTATGATGTTTTCGCAGTACATAATTTTTTCATGTAACTAAACACTGAATAGATCATTTGTCGGGATTGTCTATTTAACACCAAATTCTTCCTTCTATGTATATTTAGACCAAAATCTGAACACTCAAATTATAACAACAAAAATAATTAAAAACAAGAAATAACAAAAACAATTAATAACAAGGAGTACAAAAACGACAATTAACAACAAGATAACAAAAACAATTAAAGAAAATAAACTAATTAAAAAAGTTATCACTAAAATTATTGCTCTGAAGTGTACAGAAGCCGAATGTGATGTGATGATGAATACGTTCAAAAGCAATACAGGACGAGAATCGACTGATGAACCAATCACGTAGAACGTCAGCGTGGTCAACGTCGTATCGACCAATAAAAAGTGTGCTCACGACTTATGTCGGCAATTATAATAGGTATTTAATAGGTAATTCTACAGTCGAGTTCTTAGTTTTTTCTTTTACAATAAATTGCTTGTTATATGCTGGGTGCTCATGATCTTACCAACTTCCAAGATAAAAATTTAAATAAAAAGTAAATCATCCATTGCCAATTTGGTCGATAAACTTTTGTCTAGGGTGTTACTTGTCCTTGCTTTCATACACAAATCAGTATTCAAAACAGTATTTCATTCTTATTTCACTATCCACAAACTCCATTTTGTATGGTATATTCTTAATATCATCTAAAGGAATAAAAACCGTTAATTCAGAATGCAAATTATGTACAAACAAGCACTAATCTTCTCTAGTTGATCTGACTTCTGCAAAAGGTACCTGTAATTATAGTATATCTGCAGTATAATCTAGGGATGATCATTTACAGAGCCATCGATGTTTGTTTCGATGGAATATATCGCATGGTGACATCGATGTAAAAATGGTATTTTAAAAACTATACGATGTTTGAATTACTTCGTTGTTTTTTTTACCGATATGGTTACAACTGCAAATGAAAGGAAACAAATTCGTTAGATCCAAAAATTTTATTATTAATTAAAGAAAATTCTGAAAAATAACGAGTTAAACAAAATAAAAAAAAATACTCTCATGTCATCGAATAACGGGTGCAGGTAATTATACAAATGATATGACAAAAATATAGTCTTTAAAAATAGAGAAAAGAGAGAGAAAAAGAGTCGTGCCGCAGCTATATTATCGCAGTAGCACGAATGGTGTTTCGAAAGGTGAGTGTAGAGAACCGGAGACTCTTTTTACTGGAAACGAGACATTCCATCATAGTCCTCAGGGGTAGCAACGCATCTGCATTTTGGTTCTTAATCGAACGTAGATGTAAATGTCTATAGACCACAGCATCCACCTACCGTCAGATGTGTGTTTGTTATTTTATTTAAAAAAATCTTTTGCCTTCTATCGATTTTGTTGTTAATTCAACACTTGCTCTGCCTGTTAAAATATTCTCGATAAATATCCTGTTAAAGTATTTAAAAACATTTTTATACAATTTAGAAAACTGTATGTTATAATCTTTCCGTATTTCCAATGGGTTTAAACTTATTGAAGCGTCAACGGTAAATACATTCATCGATCGTTTTAATGCATCGATGTATACCACCCATCCCTAGTATAATCTAACTGGAAGTGCTGTTGATGACTTGCTTCGTATAAAGATATGTTCATGATATTTATCCGTTGGAAATATATTTTTCGTTTTTCGTTGTGTGAGAACTGAAAATTAAAATATTATTAGTTGAAGTGGAATGATAGTTACTTACGACTTACTGTCTTATTGATATAATTTATTTTTAATTTATATATTAAATATAATTTTATATTGATAAAATTTTGATAGTAATTTTTTTTACAATTACTGACAAACATGCTACTACATTCGGCATAGCCGACTTTTAACAAAGAAGGCCTCGGATGCCGTTTCACCGCCAAGGACTAAGATTTAATGCCTCACTGCCTTTTTTACCTAAAGTGCGTAAGGGGAATATACTGTTACGAGCTTGAGGTTCGTGACAATAAAAATTGCCGATAAAATTACCTAAATTAACACTTTAATTTACTTTACACAATTAAAGTTAAAACACTAATAATTTAAACACATTAATTCACTTAATTCCACTCCGAAGCTTCGCTTGTTTCGCCCAAATCAACCTGCCTCGATCGCATCTTGCAGCGCCTATATATTTGAATTAGCAAAGAAATATCCAGAATGTTCAAGTAAACACGCGGAAGGTATCGAGCGTTCGAGTTTCGACTAGGCGCTGTCAGTTGAGCGATTTGTGATGTCATTTTCTCAATGCTCCCCTCGCTCTCGTTCCTGACACTAGATGGCGCTAGTTGACTTATTCATGCAACACTGCCCCCTCCTAAGACATGCTCGTCCCGAGCATTATCGGTCCCATAATAACGCGCCAAGCGATCCACATGGACGATCTTAGGAGTCCCTCTTGCGCCTTTCTGTATCCGGTAGGTCACATCGTTGATCCTGGTTACAATCCGGTACGGGCCGTCCCATTTAGCTTGAAGCTTAGGAGATTTCCCTTTGCTGCGGACTGGATTGTGCAACCACACAAGTGAACCTTCGTCGAACCCTTTGTTGTTCATTTTGCGGTCATACCGGGTTTTCATCTTTTCAGACATTTGCTGGCCCGATTGTCTGACGTGCTCATAAACGTCATTCATTTTTTTCCGCAAGTCATTTGCATAATCGGTTATACTGCGTGGAGCATCGGGTGGTATCCCGGTGATCAGGTCTGCAGGCAGCCGTAATTCTCTTCCAAAGTTTGCGAAAGCTGGTGTCACTGCTGTACTTTCGTGAACAGAACTCCGATATGACAACAAAAACGGTTGTATGTGCTTGTCCCAATCTCGTTGCCGATTGTCTACAACTTTTGCTAGGTACCTCTCCAATGTCTGATTAAATCGTTCCACCATTCCATCAGATTGCGGGTGATAAGAAGTCGTTCTTGTTTTATGAGTACCCATAACTCGGCAAGTTTCCTGGAATATTTGAGACTCAAAATTCCTTCCTTGATCGCTGTGAATCTCTAAAGGTACTCCAAAACGACAGAAGACTTCATGAACTAGTTTATCTGCAACTGTTGAAGCTTCTTGATTTGGAATGGCGAAGACTTCTGGCCACTTAGTGAAGTAATCCATCACAACCATGAAATACTTGTTACCGCTTTCACTCTCCGGAAACGGCCCCGCCACGTCAATGGCTATTCTCTCCCATGGTGCACCAACATTGTACAACTTCAATGCACCTCTACTACGAGTCTGAGGTCCCTTTACAGCCGCACAACTTGTACATTTGCGACACCAGTCCTCGACATCGTTTCGACAGTGGACCCAGTAAAACCGTTCTCGGATCTTCAGTAGAGTTCGTTTAACTCCCAGATGGCCTCCTGAACAATCATTATGGTACAGCTGTAGAACATCCGGTACTTTAACTTTAGGGACAACCATTTGCAAATGACAGCTGTCTCCCCGAACGTTTTCCCATTTACGACACAGAACTCCATCCTGAAGCAGCAAGCTGTCCCACTGGGCCCAATAGCTTTTAGTGGTCGAACTCATCGCTGAGACGTCACTCCACTTGGGCTTGGGAGCACTGGCCTTTATCCATTCCAGAATCGGCTTGATGTCCGGATCTTCCTGCTGTGCATGTAGTAAGCTGTCCTTCCACTCGTTGCTGAGGTGGTCTGCCCTGAGCATCCTCACGGATACCACTTCCTTACTCTCTTGCCTAGTACAATGTTTGCAATCTTCAGGACAAGGTCTTCTTGACAATGCATCTGCGTTGCCATGAGATTTCCCGCTGCGATGTTCGATCTCAAAGTCGTATTCCTGCAGTAGTTCAATCCACCTCGCAACTTGTCCTTCTGGGTTTTTAAACTGCAATAGCCATTTTAGTGCAGCATGGTCAGTTCGTAAGTGAAATTTTCGTCCCAGAAGATATTTGCTAAAATGTTGCAACGACTTTACCACAGCTAGCAATTCGCGTCTTGTGACACAGTAGTTCCTTTCCGGTTTTGACAACGACTTGCTGAAGTACGCTATCACGACCTCTTGGTCACCATTCCGTTGAGACAACACACCGCCGAGTCCTATATCACTTGCGTCTGTGTCAACTATAAATTCTTTGCTTGCATCAGGGTATCCCAAAATAGGTGTTTTGCACAGACGGTCCTTGAGCTCCTGGAATGCGATATTGCAACTTTCATCCCAGCAGAAATGTCGCTTCTCCTCGGTTAGCTTGTGCAGAGGTTTGGCTATATCTGCAAAGTTCTTCACGAATCGCCGGTAATAGGAGCACAAACCCAAAAATGCTCTAACCTGCGTCTTGTCTTTTGGAACCGGCCAATCCTTGACAGCGGCGATTTTCTCTGGATCTGTGCGGATACCTTCTTCCGATACTACAAACCCCAAAAAGTTAACTTGCCGTTGAAATAGTGAACATTTCTTCGGGCTCAACTTGAGGTTGGCACTCTGAATCTTCATGAGCACGCGTTCCAGGTTTTGAAGGTGTTCCTCAAACGTACGGCCCACGATGATGATGTCATCCAAGTAGACCAGACAGGCATCGCCAATTAGCCCGGTAAGTACAAGTTCCATCAGCCTTTCAAACGTTGCTGGAGCATTGCACAACCCAAACGGCATTACTTTGAATTGCCACAGACCCTTTCCCGTCGAGAACGCAGTTTTCTCCTTGTCCTTAGGGTCAATTTCAACTTGCCAGTAGCCACTTTTTAGATCCAGCGTGCTAAACCATTTTACTCCTGTAAGCATGTCCAGCGTGTCATCAATTCTTGGCAAGGGATAGCTGTCCTTCTTTGTAACGTCGTTCAGACGGCGGTAATCAACACAGAACCGCATGCTGCCATCCTTCTTTTTCACCAGCACCACTGGTGAACACCATGGACTAGAGGAAGGTTCAATAACACCATCCTTCACCATTCCTTCAATCATGGTTTCCACTTCCTTTTCACGTGCTACCGGCAATCTTCTTGGCCGCTGACGGATAGGCAATTCCTCTCCTGTGTTTATTTTGTGTTGAACTAGGCCAGTCTTTCCTATGTCAGCATCATTTGATGAGAATACATCGGCGTACTTGAGTAACAACTTCTTCGCCTTGACCAATTCGTTCGGGGACAGAACACTGCGACAGTCTTCCAAAAGTGTGGTCACTCTCGTTTCTGAATCCTTGCTGGGGGTCCCACTCGATATATATTGGCACTGACGTAACCAATCCACTTCCTCACAAGTACCAACCAGTGTGCCTTTTTCTATAATCTGTTCCCGGTCGCAAAGGTTCAGCACACGTACTCCTGAGATGTCAGTGGTCCTGACCAAGGTTCGAGCTACTTTCCATGGAAGGTCATCGTTTACCCTTTCCACAAGTACACAACGGTGAGCTTGCCCAGCGTTTCGAGGAAGACTAACCGGAACAATCGTTTCCGATCTCGGCGGAAGAACAATCTTCTTGATGCTGTACACGTTCCCTGGTAACGCACCTTCCATAAAAAGTTCCTCCTGTCCACATTTCAAAACACCTTGCTTAACGTCGATCTCGCAACAATTATTCCTCATAAAGTCTAAGCCTAGGATGCAGTCGTCCATTATATCAGCCACGATGACATTATGCAGGTAGATCACGTTGCCTAGCTTCAACTCCATCTCCTTCTCTCCACGGACGGGTATACGCTGACCGGTGGCTGTTACCAAATTAAGGCGTTCTCGGTTGTATGCGGAGTCCCCAAGGAACTGACTTATAAGTTGGGAACTAACAACCGTACGAGAGGCTCCAGTGTCTATGGTCAGCTTACACGGCATTCCGTTGATCTCGCCCTTTATGATTAGGCTGTTCCCATCATGGGTTTGTGAGATCGAGATCCTTGGGGCTCTTTTAACATCAGCCAGCACCCGCCCCGCAGTTCTGGCTTTTACTCGTTTCCCTGCCGCTGCTGGGCGGTGCTGTTGGCCGCACTACCCTCCTGAGATCGTTCAATTTCCCTTTCTAGGGTTCGCTTAGGGCAGCTGGATCGAAGATGGCCCTTTTCCCCACAGCCATAGCACCTTGGGCTGTATCCTTTGTTGCGGTCGCGAACTGTAGCTGCTGCAACCTCCCTGACGCGATGGGAACGATGATCCTGCCGCACGGCTTCCACTTCCAGTGCATGGGCCAAGGCGTCCTTAAGCGTCTCGTGGTGCCCGAGCCTCACAGCAGCTCTGACTTCCAGGTCGCGGATGCCGTCGATGAATGTCTGCACCAGGTTCCCTTCAATGAGCGCAGGTACAGACCGGTATGCTTTTCGAACCATCTTCTCCACCTCAAGGGCCCACTGCTGCAGGTTCTCGTTGCTGCGCTGCACGCGATCTTTAAGCTGCGCGCGAAAGACGTGTTCCAGATGAGCGTCGCCATATCTCGCTTCCAAGGCCTCAAGAAGCTGCTCATAGGTCACTTTCTTACCGAGAGCTTCCAACACAGTTAAGGCTTGGTCACGCAGGCCTAGGGTGAGTGCAGTCATGGCTTGGCTTTTATTCCAGCCGTTCGCCTCCATGACGGCCTCGAACTGGATTTTGTAGGCCGACCAGGAAGAGGTCCCGTCGAACGGCGGCACTTTGAATCCACGTAGCGAAGGTGCTGCAGCTACTACGGGAGCTGTAGTTCCATCCCCAATTTTGAGGTCGTTTAGTGATTTCTTCATGTCAGCCACTACGTTGTCAACCCGATTGTTTACTTGGTCGATTCGGGTTTCAGCTTTCTCGATTCGGTTTTCAGCTTTCACGATTTGGGTTTCGGCTTCCGACAGGCGGTTGTCATGCTGAGCAACCCTATCCTTCACCTCCTTTATCTCCTTCCCGAAGGTAGCGTGAAGGTCCTTCATGAGGAGCATCTGCTCTTCCAACCGACGGGCCTGTTCCTCCTGTCCGTCCCGCAGCTGCTCTTCCAATCGGCGTGCCTGTTCCGCCTGCTGGCGAGCCTGTTCCTCCTGCTGCTCTTTCAACAGACGGGCCTGTTCCGCCTGCTGCTCTTTCAACAGACGGGCCTGTTCCGCCTGCTGGCGAGCCTGTTCCTCCTGCTGCTCTTTCAACAGACGGGCCTGTTCCTCTCGTCCGCGCTGCAGCTGCTCCTGTAGCATGGCCATCAGAGCACCTAAGTCAGGTGCTGCAGATGTAGGAGCTACTGACGGGCCCGCAGTCTCCGTGGCTAGCTGTTGGCCCTCCGACGTCTGCGGCGTTGCACCACCAAACCTCCTCTGGTCCGTCTCCTGCTGGCGTTGACTTCGGGTACGGACACCCTCCGTTTCCTCCTTAGGTAAAATCGGCATGATTTAATCCCACTTCTGACACCAATTGTTACGAGCTTGAGGTTCGTGACAATAAAAATTGCCGATAAAATTACCTAAATTAACACTTTAATTTACTTTACACAATTAAAGTTAAAAAACTAATAATTTAAACACACTAATTCACTTAATTCCACTCCGAAGCTTCGCTTGTTTCGCCCAAATCAACACTGCCTCGATCGCATCTTGCAGCGCCTATATATTTGAATTAGCAAAGAAATATCCAGAATGTTCAAGTAAACACGCGGAAGGTATCGAGCGTTCGAGTTTCGACTAGGCGCTGTCAGTTGAGCGATTTGTGATGTCATTTTCTCAATGCTCCCCTCGCTCTCGTTCCTGACACTAGATGGCGCTAGTTGACTTATTCATGCAACAATACCACTAGACCAACAAAGTGGGATACTCTATACCATAGAATACTATAATATAGTATAATACTATAATAGAACGGGGAAGTGGGCGGAGCCCGCGTAGCCATTAAAATGCCAAATTGCACGCTATTTACGAGTAAATATATATATTAAAAGCAGTCTGTCAACATAGCGAATCGGATTTGTAGTAGTGATTAACCGATAATACGTCGTAATTGCTTGTTTGTGTGCTCCCGGCGACGCGTCTCCTCGTACAAAATAAGGTTGACAGCCATTCTATTGTGTATTATAGTATTCTATGCTCTATAAATAGCAGGATTGGAAATCCTTATCTCACTTGATGGTAAGTGGTAATTTTTTTTATAGAAACAAAACAAAACAACAGCGGTGACAAACTATCACAGAGACGATCTGATGGTAATTGGATGCTGTACCCCATAGACAGAAAAGAGTAGTTAGATATAATTTTTTATAGGATAGGGTGACAAAGACCACAAGTCCACCTGAAGGTAAGATGCCGCCATAGACATCTACATTTATTCTCGATTAAGAATCAAAAGGCAGATGCGTTGTCACCCTTGAGGACTAAGATTAAATGCCTCGTTTCTAGTAAAAAAAGGTATCCGGATCCCTACACTCATCCACAGATTACCTAATTTGTGACACTCACCATACGAAACACAACAGCATTAAGCTGCCATTTTACGTTCGTATTCTGTGAGAGCGTGGTCCCCCCCGCTATTGAACACAAATGCTGAATGCTTTCCACTAGTCGTGTTTTTGGGCCTGTAAACTCACTAGTGGAATTCGTTCACCATTTGTATATATAGCGTATACACTCCTTTATGCAAGCAGTAACAATTATCGATGTGACCGATCAAAGAATGGGTCGAGGCGACCCATTCGTGCTACAACCATAATATAGCTGCAGCAGAGGCCCTACCACGTATATGTACGATATAGCTGTAGGTTGTAAAATGTTCCGGTATAGTTTGATGGGTAAGGTCGTAAATATGTGTAAATAACGCACTGGAAGATATAACACACAGTAACACAATAACGTACTGGAATAATATAAAGGTCAATGTTCACTTGGAAATAGGTTCAAGTAAAATCCATTTTAAAATATTATCAATTACTTATTTTCATGAAATTAAGATTAAATAATCAAAAACTAATCTTAGACTATGCATAGCTTGCGTGTTTGCGAAACTAAACACCAAAATAACACAACACAGTAGGATTAAAGCCTTTATCAAAATAATATGCTTACAAAAAACAGTAGGTACTAATCAAAGTAGGTTATTCATAAAAGAAACATAACGAATTTAACAAATATGTGTTTACAATTTACAATTAGTACAGATACTGTAATTATTACTATTTATCACAGAATTTTGTTTTACTGTTTTTTTTTTAAGTTATATGGGCTATCCCATTTGACGCTATTCGCGTTCGCACAGAGCCATATTTAAGAAGAAATTGAAATTTTTAAAATGCGTTTTTTTTAATTTAATCAATAGGCGAACTAGAATATAATATTAATTTAATAAGTAATGATTTAAAAAAAAACTTTTTGTGTTTATCTAATAAACTCAGCATACAAATATATTAAAGCTACATTTAAATGTGTTTTTAATAATAACTTATTTATATTTTGCCAATTAATAAAATTTAAAAAAACGCTTATCATTTAAACATTTTTTTATAATATGTTCCTGTGCGAGTGGAAAAGTTGACGAAAGGCGACGACCTCTTAAAACGGACCTAGTTCTGCTATTGAGGGACCACTAGTAATAATACATCAGAACAGTATAACACTCCACTCTTATGTAGGTACATCAGAATAACATTACACCTTTTTCATTTCACCGTAGTCGGTTAAGTTATGTGAACAGCCTCCATTATAACATTCCAGTGTGTGACATAACAAACACCATAACACACGTAACGAACTGGAACAAACACTCAAAAATTCAAAGCTCAACAGTGAATACCGGTCATAAATCATGCGCGATTTACTTAATTAAACTTGACATACTCTGGTAATTGACTATAAATTTCGAATCAAGAACCTAGTAAATGATATCTTTGTACTTCTCACGTAAAATTTACATATACACTGCCCGAAATCTGTGCTCTAAATGATGGAATTTACAATTGTTTACGGTCACGACTACAAATGAAAAAAATATGTCAAAACTGACATTTGACAGTAAGCCTACGGCGTTGCCTCATCGAAATTAGGTAAATAATGTTGTTTAATGTTGAAAACAAAAAATCTAGCCCATATCGAATCGGAGTAACATACTGGATAACTTTTGGAGACACAAATTAGAATAAGATGTTTTTTCACTAGCATTGTATTATTGCAATAATTTATACATTATCATACGGCATCTTTATTGCTTTCAAAGTAAACTACAATTTTAAAATCATAATGCTATATTATTTTATTTGTTGCATTTTTTCGTCTTGTAAGTTGATAGGAGACAAATAAATTTTATTTTTTGTTTAAGCCTCTTGAATATTCTGGCTATTTCTACATTATTCTAAGCATGATAATCAATGTTTTATTAATTAATAATATTATCATACTTTTTGTTAGCGTATGAGTTCACAATCAAACATGGGCTCACTCAAAACTTTTAAAAAGTACATTTTTTTAAGACCTTACCCTGATAAAAGCCACTTTTGCAATGTAAACTAGGTCTATTATACTTTAAACCTGGCGCAGAAATAAACGAGTGGTTGGTACCTTAACGAGACTTTTAGACATAAATCGAATCAAGACCAACATCCAGTAATTAAATGTTAAATCTGAATTTATTCGCATGACAATAAAATATACGATATTTATTACCGTAGTAAAAAATTAAAAATAAAAACATAAATCATCATACAGCCCCATTCCTCGCGTTATAAATCAATTTCATAATACGTTAATGTAAAAGAAACAATGTACTGTAAAATATCAGTGCCACAGGCTTCTATTCCTTTCACCTGTCAAACCCTATTTTTGCCAGACGGTAAAAATAATCATCCCAGTATATATTTTTATTTTACGCACCACATCAAATAATGTTAGATTTCATATTTCAATAATCTAAGACGTAAGTACGTAACGTAAGTATCGTAAGACGCAGATGGAAAAACCTGGAAAAAAACCCGATGTATTTTGCTGTTGCAAGAATGTGTCATATTTCAAAAAATTTGCAATGATATTTATGAAATATAGTATACGCACGTAGCTATGATAGCATGTAGTTATATTTATTAATATGTTCATGTGGTACGATGGGGATGTGGTAATGGCTAACGTGATGTAGTAATTAATGTCCACAACCTAATTTTCTTACTTACACTTTGCTTGATCTGTTAACTCATGCAGCTGACATATTGCCCCTATATATCCGTTCGAAAATGCGAACACAAATCCTAGCTTCACGTCATTAGTATATAGATACTAATCACGTGAAGCAGCAATACCAGTGCAAGGATTTCGGTGCTGATGCTGAACTTACAAAACTAGCTTGAATTTTTTCGAGTAGCGTATGATGAATGGTGTATTCTTAGCCTGGATTTTATAGTGTACTAAGAATTTATGTTAAAGAAGGAGAAATATAATATCCCAAAATTATTTCAGGCCCAACAGGCCGGGGCGGGCGGAAGCTTGACGAGACCCGGGACAAATACAGCAAGGCTTGCAGGAGGCTGCATCGGGCCCACAACGAGTACGTGCTTCTATTGGCGGAGGCCACCGAATGCGAGAGGGCGCTAAGGACAGCCGCTCTTCCGTCTTTATTGGATCAACAGAAGCGACAGGGTGAAGCTACCGCTGCTTCGTGGTAAGTTTTCTTAACTGTCATAAAATGTGTAATTAAAACGAATATTTTTGTTGTCCAAAAGGGTGTCCATTAATGATCGTTTTCCAGACATTTCCTATACATATAAATAACGTCACACGTTAAAACAATCACAACTTCCTTTAGACTCTAATACCCTTAAGCGACGTAATTGTTTCCCTGTGTGTCCAGTACCTTTATATAGAACAGCTTTCGCAGGACGTCAGTATAATTCAATCACCTGTCGTTTATATAATAAGATTAATAAGTCGTTGAATATATACAAAATCAACTAACATGAATTAAAATCTAAAATATCAATTTGGTTAAAATCGCTAACATACGAAGATACGGGAAAACTCGTCACAAAATAGGCACCATACATATACAATTAACGTACACACATTATTATAATGATATCTATGTATATTATATAACATCATGATGTCAAAACAACCAACAATCAACTCACAAAAACACACACACACACAACACACACACACACGTGTATTTTTACTTGTGTATTTCATGTTGTAATATATATATATATATATATATATATATATATATATATATATAATATAAACGTATTTATTAGTATAAAGATTATTATTATTATTAACGTCCGTCTCTCCATTCATTACAGCCTATAAAAGTAGCCTCATGGAGGGGTTTAGCTATAGTTGTCACGCTTGGCAAGCGGGTTGACAACCACAGGTTTTTGTTATTTTGATTTATTATTAGCAAGATGCTGCTGCCCATCTCCTGTTTAATTTTCCCTCTTACCGACATCCGGAACGATATGGGCTGGTGGATATTCTTACAACGCCGCTACAAGGTTATTATTTATTTTATGTATTGGGTACTAACCAAATATTTCTCTCGACATAAATGAATAAATTCTATACTTAAATTACTTTGCAGTCCGCTATTAAAGACACCAAAATACACAAAATATTACGGATTGAGGACAAAAAGACTTCCGTGGTAGTTTTTATTACACATATTATGTTAAATTATGAAATATTTGAATGTGTAAAAACAAAAAAAAAGTGACTCCGAAACCGAAACTGAAATGCAAATGCTAAGTTTCCACGAAATAAGATTTAATATAAAGCTTTGTTAGTCACTGACCACAAGGCGGACGTTTAGTATATAGTTGTATCGGAATATTTACATTTTGGGACGTATTTTCTCTACATAGTTTATAACCAAGTCGCTTCCCGCCGTCTGTACGTTTATATCTTTTAAACTACGCAACGGATTTTGATGCGGTTTTCATAAATCTATATATAGACATATGGGTAAGGTCGTAAAAAATGTACTTTTTAAAAGTTTTGAGTGAGCCCATGTTTGATTGTGAATACCATACACCATACGCTAACAAAAAGAATGATAATATTATTAATTAATAAAACATTGATTATCATGCTTAGAATAATGTAGAAATAGCCAGAATATTCAAGAGGCTTAAACAAAAAATATTTTTTGAATCAACAAAATAAAGCTGCATACAAAATTTATTTGTCTCCTATCAACTTACAGGACGAAAAATTCAACAAATAAATAATATACTTATGATTTTAAAATTGTAGTTTATTTTGAAAACAATAAAGATGCCGTGTATAAAATGTATAAATTATTGCAATAATACAATGCTAGTTGGAAAAAAATCTTATTCAAATTTGTGTCTCCAAAAGTTATCCAGTGTGTTACTCCGATTCGATATGGGGTTAGATTTTTTTGTTTTCAACATTAAGCAACATTATTTACCTAATTTCGATGAGGCAACGTCGTAGGCTTACTGTTAAATGTCAATTTTGACATATTTTTTCATTTGTAGTTGTGACCGTAAACAATTGTAAATTCCATAATTTAGGGCACAAATTTCGGGCGGTGTATCTATGAATTCTACGTGAGAAGTACCAAGATATCGTTTACTAGGTTCCTGATTCGAAATTTATAGTCAATTACCAGAGTATATCAAGTTTTATTAAGTAAATCGCGCATGATTTATGACCGGTATTCATTGTTTAGTTTTGAATTTTTGAGTGTGTTTGTTCCAGTTCGTTACGTGTGTGTGTTATTTCACACACTGGAATATTATAAAGGAAGATTTTCACATAACTTAACCGACTACGGTGAAATGAAAAAGGTGTAATGTTATTCTGACGTACATACATAAGAGTGGAGTGTTATACTATTCCGATTTATTATTACTAGTGGTCCCTAAGTAGCCGAACTAGGTCCGTTTTTAATTAAGAGGTTGTCGCCTTTTGTCAACTTTTCCACTCGCACAGGACCATATTATAAAAAAATGTTTAAATGATAAGAAGCGTTTTTTTTTAATTTTATTGATTGACAAAATATAAATAAATTATTATTAAAAACACATTTTTAATGTGGCTTTATTACATTTGTATGCTGAGTTTATTAGATAAACACAAAAAGTTTTTTTTTAAATCATTACTTATTAAATTAATATTATATACTAGTTCGCCTATTGATGACATTAAAAAAAAACGCATTTTTAAATTTCAATTCCTTCTTAAATATAGCTCTGTGCGAACGCGAATATTGTCAAATGGGATAGCCCATATAATTAAAAAAAAACAGTAAAACAAAACTCCGTGATAAATGGTAATAATTACAGTACCTGTACTAATTGTAAATTGTAAAAAGTTTCTTTTATGAATAATACCTACTTTGATTAGTACCTACTGTTTTTTGTAAGCACATTATTTTGTTAAAGGCTTTAATTCTACTGTGTTGTGTTATTTTGGTGTTTAGTTTCGCAAACATGTAAGCTATGCATAGTCTTTGCATAGTCTAAGATTCGTTTTTGATTACTTAATCTTAATTTCATGAAAATAAGTAATTGATAATATATTTAAATGGATTTTACTTGAACCTATTTCCAAGTGAACATTTACCTTTATATTATTCCAGTACGTTATTGTGTTATAGTGTGTTATATCTTCCAGTGCGTTATTTACACTTTTTTACGACCTTACCCATATACATCTATTGATATAGACAGAATGATTCAAGAGGAAGTTTTATGTGTATATGCATATCTTGTCGAGCTCCAAAAATCACTTTGTAATAATATTAACACGCGAATAGCTGGTTAATATTATTACAAAGGAATAAAGCAAACATTTTATATGCAATAAAGTTTTTTTCAAACTACAAAGATTAACTTAATGCGAGTTATAAGAAGTAAATTAATGTCCAATTAGACCTTCTTCGCCTAATTAATTCCATAATTAATCTAAGTTAAACATGTTGTATGCTTTTTTGTGCAATGAATTTGAATTGTGATGTAAATTGAAATAAGCTACCGCATATTTTTTTCTAATGTAACGTCAGACAAAGCACTGGAATGCTTTGCATTTGATTATGTTAAAATTGCTAGTGATTTGCCTTGAATATGACCGGGTTATAATGGCAGATTCTGTAATAATTTGCATTTTTTAAGCATATTTATTAATTTCGTTTTCGTCTCATATATGCGGAAATTAACAATCCGAATAACGAAGAAAAGAATATATACTACCTTTTTTTAATTATGCTATGATAAAGCGGACTTAAGGCATCTGATAATAGATGCTGAGGTGGTTACTTTATCTGACAATTATTGCACGCCTCGTTCTGTATGGTAGGACTCCTACTAGGTGACAGGGCTACGATGTGTCTAGGTTTGGGTTTCCCCTTATTGCCCATTTCTGGTGCTAAGTAGCAATGTAATCACTGCTGTTTCGGCTTGAAGGGTAAGAAAGTATAGTCGCAGGCTCTGAAGTATTTCACCTAATTCCTCAGAAATGAATCTTATATTTTTGCTCTTTGTTTCAAGCTTGTTTGCAGGTAATATATGAGCCGTAGTAGTAATGTACCAACACGTGGTCTGTTGCTGTTTTGCCATTCTAATATTATATGAAAAAATAAAGGGCTATCAACTATATATAGACTAAAGTGCTTCATTATGGATGGGATGCCAAAACGCTTCTTACTTCCTTTCCTTTATATATCCATTTAAGTAAGGGGTTTAAGAAAATGAAAGTTAAAAAAGTTACAACCTTTATACGTCCCACTGTTGGGCACAGGCCTCGCGTCATTTCCGAAGGGGTTTTAGGGTAATGAAGTGTCCGCCGCGCTGCCCAAGTGCCTGTTGGCGAACTTCACATGTCTTCGAATTGTTTTTTTTTTACTTTTTTTAAAGAAAATAAGTAATCAAAATTTAAAAAAATCATTTATTTGACATTTGTTTACCTTTTTTTATTTTTCTGATACATCATCTCCACGAAGTACAAAATTATTATGAATATACCATTCCCTTACCATGAGTGTCGTAATTATGTTTTTGTAAGTTGCCTCCACGATACAGAAGAAAATCATAGGTCCCCAACGTTTTAAAAAAATATGTATGGAATGGAAACCCCTTCTTACAATGGGAAAGAGAACACTATTACTTAGCAGAGGGCAGTAATGGTCTGATAAAAATTAGATTCTTCTGAATTATTCGGAAGTGGCTATCATGGTAGAATGAGGTCGGGAATATCATCAGGGAACTAAAGGTTTGAGTTAAACACCGGTGCATGCGACCGACAAGGGGCGCCGTTATCGAAAATGGCTACGTCATTACTTTTTTTGCCGAATATTCTAGAAGCTTTTTTTTAAATTTATTATGTATGATATTTTTTTATTAATTATCGATTATACTATTTAACAGGAAGGCGATATTACTGGAGGTGGTGCAAAGGTCGGACTTTAGCACGGACAAATTTAGAGATATACAGAGTAAAGTAGAGTCCACCATTCAAAACCTGAAACCTCAAGATGAATACAAAGAGTTCATGGAGAAGTACAAGTAAGGATTTTTTTACTTTAAATGGCGCTGTAATAATATTTTTTTTTATAAAACTGACAAACGGACATAGAATCAATCCAACTTTTAGTAAGTAGCTACTACAGTCGATAGTGATGGACGTTGTAAAAAACATCGATGTTATATCGATATAATACATGGATGTTTTCCATACATCAATTGTTTTTTTAAACACTAACACAACAAAGCAAGTTTTATAATGGTTTTCTACTTAATAATTTTGTTAATCGAAGCGGGCAACTTATTAACTTAATGACAACGATACATGCGCTCGTTATTTATTTTCCGTGATGTAAGTAAGTAAAGAGAGGTCAGCCATTTGCATTTTTATTTTTTATGGCTTAACGCTTGGCTAGCATGAGCGCCATTCATTCGGATGGGGGCGCATTGTCACTTGTTTGGCAGTTGACAATCAAGACGTCATTAGACGAGTTAATTCTATAAAGAGAATAATTAAATATCCAAAACAAAAATAGTTCAATAGACATGCAACCGCATAAGCAGTAAAGACTACTTTTGCCCTACTAATGACTACTCATCGAACCAAAAGACAAAGTCAAAAAAGATTTGCCTCTTCGATGCATCAAATAAGAAAAATCTATGCTTAGTCGATGTTGACGAAATAACAAATCATCGTATGGATTCGATGTATCGATAATTTACATCGAGTTTGTATTACTTACAACGATGTATATCGTCCATCAGTACTACATATTATGTGTTGTCATCTATGAGAACTGAGATGAAATGTTGAACGTTCGTCATCAATTGATTCTCTTCCCAAACGAAATTGTTTTGCTCATTATTTTACGGTGAAGTACGCAGGGGAAGAACGCTCGTTTACAGCATCCAAATATTGTTTAATTTCCGCCGGTGTCTTCCTTTTGTCATAAATATCACAGCCCAATTTCCGATTTTATGTATTTAGAATTTTTAATCGACAGTCGTACTTTATTAATTTGATGATACTTTTATGTTATTTTATTAGTTATGCTTTCCTAAATTTCGGATATGAATTAATAAGTAGATAAAAAGGCCTGAGTAAAAGCTGTACGATAAAGAGATAGCTTAGTTTTAACTACTACAAAGTAAAATCGAACCAGATTAAAATAAGGTATAATAGAATTTATTCCGATAAACTAACGTAAATAAACTAAATAATTATAAATATATTAAGCAATGAAAAATAGGTGTCGTGCTTCCTGGAATGTAACAAAAAATCAGACTTGTTGCATATATAATAATTTTGTTGAAAAAGTTTGTTAATGTGATAATCTGACAACCTTTTGACAGATCCTAAACAAATTGCTGAAGCTTTACAACCATTTTATTGAATCAACAAATTTCAATAACAGTTATCATTGCCAAAACGCTAACAATATGAACACGTAAAGCATATTTGTTATCAATTTTAAGAAGAAATAAAAAACATTAAATCAAAGTCAGAAAATGATATTTCAAGGATGTTATCAAAATTTTTACGTTTTAGTTTTCGCTTACCTAATAAATCAGTCATTTCGAAAGGTACTTTTCCTACTACCCTAAAAAGATGTATGCAACTGTTAAGCCGATACATAAAAAGGATGACACTAATTTTTTTTTATAATTTTAAACCTATTAGTATAGTGTGAGTTTTATTTAAAATATTTGAAAAGACAATGGCTAAACGTATTGTAGACTTTACGACGAAATATAATTTAATTGAAAGTGAACAATATGGCTTACAAAGTAATAAATCAACAAGACTTGCTGGATATGATCTTGTTGAAGCAATTGTTAAGCTATCAATAATAAGATAAGAGTTACAGCAATCTTTTTCGAAATGTCAAAAGCCTTTGACTTTGTATCGCACTAAATACTTTTTGGAAAACTCGATAGCTTAGAGTTTCTACGTCCTGTCCTAGATTGGATAGCTATCTAAGAAATAGGATACAATGTGTAGAAGTAACAAATATTGTCAATTCAGTCATTGACTTCTTACAAATCCAGTAATAGATTAAAATCATTTTGGAGTTCCACAAGATACTGTATTTGGGCCAATCCTTTTAATTTTATACATAAATGACTTACCTGACTCAATTTTAAATAAATTAATTCTATTTGTTGATAATATTTCAGTTATTGTAGCATCTAGGAAAGACATTCATATGGCTATTTATGAATACAGATTACGGATATTATGTAATACAGATTGAGTCAGGCAGGAGCTGTCACTGTCAGCACAGATTAAAAATACAGTTGGCATCAAGTAATAATTCGAACTGTAAACGAGAATCGATTTTAAGATTTATTTTTATGATGTTGATATTTTATTTTTGGAACTTGACATTAAGTTAATTGTAATTATATAATTTCTTTGATTGAATCAATTATCTGCTCGTAGACAGAGAAACCTATGGATAAATTGACGCCTTCTTTCGCATTACCACACGAAAACGATAGATTTATGCACACGTCTTGAATAGAAATGAGACAAAGCGGTGTGATTGTTTGTCCTTTTCTCCGTGCCGGTTTTTTTGTTTAGCAAACTTCACTTTGCTAAACAATTTTGACAGTTCGTAGCGATCTAAGGAGTTTACAAGTTGGTTTAAGTGAGAAAAAAAGTGTTTTGTGAGCTTAAGATTGGTGAATCTTGTTCAGTTCAGTTCTTAGAGCAATTAAAATTTTTATCTAAATATATTTAAAAGTCATAAAGATTAGTGTATAACCTAAAACTACGTTATCGTCATTTCTCACTCGAGGCCCCGCTAATCATTAGTCTATAGGTTTCTCTGTCTAAGTATCTGCTGTAAGTTGATTTTATGTTTAATTGTCAAAACTCATTCATATTAATTTATTAATCGATTAAAGTAATCGATTTCTTATTTTATTGGTGACATAAATTTATTTTTAAGATTTCTCGTCTTCCAATTGTGAATTGGGCTCATTTTCTATATTTTGAAATAGAAAAATATAACGTTTTTTTGAAAACATATTTTAACTTATTACAAATGGGAACATAAACCCCCGTCTCTTTTTAACATAATGCTTTGTTTTAAGGCTGTACCCTATGTTTATTAATTTATATAAAAATAAATAGGCCAAATTTTAACATAACGCTTTATTTTCTTGCTGTACCTGTACCATATGTTTATGTAGTCGCCAAATCATTATTCATTGCTTAATTGAAAAATGAAGGCCTCATTAATTTTACTAGTATTTTTGAACAAATTAATCTAACTTACAAGTTCACAAAGGTAGGTAGCATTATTTACTTTTTCAAATTTACTAATCAGAAAACATTATCCTTGCTGCTTGAAAACATTATGCTTGAACTTTTCGCACATTTATTATAAATAAGTCATAACAGGATGTGGTTCGCCTATTTCCTATCAACCACAAGCCATTGTTGTCGTCATGGCGAGACTTTGTTTCGTTGAGAGAGTTCATGTTAAAGAAATAATAATAACAATAATATCCTCCAGACCGAATTCCGGCCACGGCGGCCTGCCTCAACGGAGGCTAGCCATCGGCGCAGGACAGGATTATAGTGCCCAAGTGTATGCGCAAGCACAGGTGCACTCTCTATTCCCTCACTCTCATAATCCGATGGGACGGTAAACCGACACGACTGGAGAGAGATCAGGCGCAGGACCAACGGCTTAACGTGCTTTCCGAGGCACGGGGGTAAGACACCGCCAACTTCCTGACTCCGGGCAGCTACTGAGAATTTCTGGACAGAAAAACTCATTAACAGATTTTTTGGCCCCGGATTCGAACCCAGGACCTCATGATCAGCAGTCGCACTACTACAACCACTAGACCAACGGGGCAGTCAAAAAGTTGAAGAAATAACGATGAATCGAACGAATTTTAGGTCTAAATGTGATGTTACAGGCTTTATAAGTTCCATTGCTGGGTAAAGAACTGCTCTCATGTGTGATAGGGTTATGGAGCAATTAACCGACTACGCCTAGAAATATTTTCTTTCTTAGACTTGCGTAATGTATCAGCGTAATGCTACAGGGTTATCTACAGCACTAATAATGATTATGCTTTAGTAATATATTTTTGACTCTAATGAAATTAAAATATTTTAGTGCCTTAGTAGTGCAGCATAAAGGATAATATACATACGACATATAGAACATGTGAATATGAAGACGACGTGTGATTGACAGTTGAAAGTCAGTCGCCCTGATCTATTGGACTGAGTCCTTGTGGCCCTGTGGGTAGATGTACGATTCCATCACCTTATACAATTATTGAGTCTGAATGTGACATAGATTTAATTTCTTCTTTGTACACGAATAATTGCATAAAATCTCCAACATTCACTACCCAAGAGTCAGTCCAAATTCTTCAATACAGTAAATGAAATAATTATAACTGCTTGTGTAAAGGAGTGGCTAAAATGTGCGCACAGGCAAAAAATAACATTAGTGGAATGTAATACATTCAGCACTTGTGTCAATAGTGGGAATGACCACGCTCTCACAGAATACTCTTTTAACTGGATACAAGGCATTCCACCAGTAGTTAGTTAGTACCAGTTCTGGCTCACTGAGTCAGAAGTGGTACAACGTTCGTCGACTCACGATCCTAAAAAAAAGGTTTTGGCATGCTCTGATCACGAATCTGCGGTCCATTTTTGTGTAGGATGCACGGTTCCGGAGATGTGCAGATCAATTAACTCTTATCTAATTGATATCCCGGTGATGGCCTCCGCCGTCATTAGCGCCCCATTGTTATTTATCTATTGTTCATTGAATACCGTCATTGTCTATTCGTGCGTCGGATTATCAGTGCTATTATATTATACTCCTTTGTTCCTAACTGCAACGGTAATCTGAATCATCAATAAAATACATTACCTAATTTTGTTACAATTTTTATTTACGAAATACAAAATCTTATTACTTATTATCTATAAAATAGGAGCGAAACATCTCATCCACTAAAATATCGTTGTACAATGTGTTCCCTGTAAATATATTCGTAAAACTATGCATAGAACATCCCTGAAACTTATAGAAACTTATATAGCAAATACATTAAGCAATATTCACCACAAACTGAAGTCCACGCATTCTGAATCCTATCAACATTCCAGTTCTATCTTTTACAATTCCTTTTTTAAAAACTCTAGGATGATTTCGTACAGGTGTTCATCCGTATGAATCAAAATATTGACCGACGTCATTCGTATCGATATATAAAGCTACCCAATTTGACCCTGGTTTATCACCTGTATCCAAATTGCATATTATATACGTTGGCACGTTATTTTCTAGACTGGGGTAAATCTTTTTCAGATGTTGTTGTACATCTTGTGTATCCATGATATTACTGCTATTAGTAGATTATTACAGTACAATCTACTCAATGACTAACATAGGAATGATCAATTATAGTGATTTCTAAATATTAAATTGCATTATTTTGTGTTATACAAAACGTATTTGAGTCATCAATACACTGAACAAGACGCGGCACGAAGTAATGTTGAGATAAGCAACAAAATGTGAGATAAGCTTGTTGACGCATAAAGTTACTATCAATTCCACTGCAGAAATTCTTTAGATTAGAATTATTACTTACTGGTACTATATAAGACCAAGCAAGTGCAGTCATGGAGTTAGTGTATGGTCGTTTGGCCGCAGTGGATCTATCAATACTACATTTGTGTTACTTCAACGCATCAAAGGCCATGGATGTATGTGTTTATTCTATTGACAAACTTACTTTTCTTTCTGTTATTTTCTTACGTGTGTATGATTTAGTGTTAACAAATTATATTTAAATATTGTGTGTGTATATGATTAAGCCGTGGTAGCTCAGATGGTTAGCGAAAGCTGTAAATTTCACAGTACCCGGGTTCGATCCCCGCCGGCACCAATTAAATTGTTAATTGCAATTTTTAATTGTTTATTCTATTGACAAACTTACTTTTCTTTCTGTTATTTTCTAACGTGTGTGATTTAGTGTTAACAAATTATATTTAAATATTGTGTGTGTACCGCATCTACGAATACTAGAGTAGTTAAAAATACTTTTTGAACAATGACAGTCATTAGTTAATCATTAGTTAATGTGATTCTGTTTACTTAAATTACAGGAAGAAATGGGATGATGGGAAGTAATGAAGCATTGTTATGTGAAGTTCGTTGGAACAAACATATTTTTAGTCACGTGTAAATACTTTTAACATTTTGGTTCAAAATGACACAGAATCTAAAAAATATTAGATACATCATCGACATGAACGGATTTTACATTACATATCCTCATAAACATTTTCAATGTAGAGAAATGGCTATTCTAGACGTAAAACTATCTAATAAAAATGATGCGTTTATCGATCATTATTTCTTTCGGCCAAGTTATCCTTTCAATTATTTGTCACCAAAAGACAAAAAAACTGTTCGTTATTGTGAAACACACGTGCAAGGCATTCCATATTTTGATGTGACCGAAGAATTAAAATGTGCCTACAAACAAGAGAACATCATCCCCATATTAAATTTGTATATTAGAAATTTGTGCAAAGACGAAGTGATCGAATACAAAGGTGGTTCAACAGAAAAACAATTTTTAAAAATGTTGACGACGAATGATAAATTTTTAATATTGAAGAAAACAAATGTCCAAAATACGATGATTTGGTAAATGTCATAAATTTAAACAAACGTTATATGTGTAATAATCATATTTTGCCAAAAATAATCACAAAATTTTACATTGTTCTTGTGACGAAGTGTGGGTTTTTTACGAGTGGTTATTGCTTGAAAATAAAATTTTCAATTAATCATAAATTTTGTGAGTGGATTAGCCAGTTAACATGGAAAATGCAAAGAAAATGATAATTATCGAACCTGGATTGATTGAAAAATTAAAACAAGAAAATAAGGTTAATAGTAATTTATCTCGATTAGATATTGAAATGCAAAATATTATGAATAGTAAGACGGAAGACCGAAAGAAATGGATGTTATATTTACAAACACTGCAAAGATACCTTCATTTTATCGAAGACGATCGTCAACCACTAAGATTACCAATTTATTCTGATACATCTAATGAAGATTCAAATAAGTCTAAAATTGGTTTTAAAAATAAAGATAGAGATCTAAAACCATCAGTTTATGTTGAATCTTTGTTGGAGGAGAATCGATCCATTAAAAGTAAAGAAAATGATGAAAATCCACTTTACACATCAGCTCAAATACTCAGTTTAATACCAAAAACTTATAATAAAAAGAGACAGTTATTATTAAACTTAGTTGAAACAAATAAAAGTAAAATACAATGGAATTATGAAGGTACAGTCATAATTGATAATGAAAATATTCCTGGAAGTAATATTGTTGATTTAATAAATGATTCACTAAGACCCTTAAAAAGAAGTGATCCAGTAGGGTGGGATAGATTTGCTGAAGCATTAAAAGATATTAAAGTACCACTTACTTATATTGGAAATCCAAAGAGATGTGAGTTTATTAACCAACTTCAAGCAAAAGATCTAAACAAACCCTCTGAGATTGAAGTTCAAGAGTTTTTTACACCGAGTAGAGGAGATACAAAATCTATAATTAAATAGAGTTTTCTACACCGAGCAGTAGAGATAAAAAGTCTACAACTAAAATACGTAAAAGGCTTGAGTGGGAAAAATGGACCCCGTACTAGAAGAAATTAACAGGATTTATTATGATCCATCTAATCCCGCTGGTTTTGGTAGTATTGATAAATTATCAAAAGCTATGAAGGGTAAAATGAATAAAAAGCAAGTAAAGGAATGGTTAAAATCACAAGAAACATACACATTACATAAACCCATTCGAAAAAAATTCCCGCGTAATAGGTACATGCTATCAAATATTAATGAACTGTGGCAAGCTGATTTAAGTGATATGCGAACTTATTCTCAATATAATGATGGTTTTAAGTATATACTTTGTGTTATTGATGTATTTAGTAAATATGCTTTTGCAAGACCAATGAAAAAAGAAAAACTCAGAAATAACTAAAGAATGTTTTGAAAGTATATTTACTGAAAGTAATTTAACATCTACTCACATACAATCTGATAAAGGTACAGAATTTGTTTCAAAAGATGTACAAAAAATACTTTAAATCCAAAAATATTAATTACTATACCACTAACAATCCTGACATTAAGGCCAGTATTGTTGAACGATTTCAAAGAACACTAAAAATGAAAATGTGGCGTTATTTCACTTATAATAATACTTATAGATATATAGATGTTTTACAAGATTTAATATACTCTTATAATCACAGCTTTCACTATAGTATTAAGATGTACCCATGTGATGTAAATTCCAACAATATTATGACAGTTTGGACTAATCTTTATGATAGACGGTCAAACAAACTTTCTTTAGAAAATCCTAAACACAATTTTAATGTGGGTGATTATATTCGAATAACTAAATATAAACATGTTTTCCAAAAAGGATATGAATCAAATTGGAGTGATGAAATATTTATTATATCTTCAATAATTGATAGATCTCCATGGGTTGTTTATACAATAACAGATTTACAAAATGAACCAATAGTTGGTACTTTTTATGAAAGAGAATTACTAAAAATCACTTACAACCCAACCTCACAATATAAAATAGATAAAATAATTGACACTCTCTATTCAGGTAACAGAAAAGAAGTATTAGTGAAGTGGAAAGGTTATACAGATAAATTTAACAGTTGGATTTTAGCTTCTAGTTTAAAAGAAATATGAATAAAGAAAGTTTTTATTTAACTTTGCTCAGCAATAGTTCAATGGAATACTTTCCTGATAACAAGAACACAAAATTTTCAACGAAATTCCCAAAAGCTATTAAATTAGAAGGCGAATGGTCGGTTGGAGTTGTCGAGTTTCAATATCCATGTACCATGTTTACTGTTCAAGATCATGAAAACGTTATATACATTACAAAACCTATGTTAATGCCTAATGAAGATAAACCATACATAGTGTACTACAAAAAACATATTCCAGCTACCAACTATGATAACGTGTGAAATTTCGCTATGATGAAATAACAAAATTTGTGTCTATTTCTGTTTTGGATAAAAATATAACATCCATAACATTATCACCCAAATTAAGTTTACAACTAGGTTATGAACCATATAAAAATATCCTAGAGAGAAATTTTGGAAAGTGTCCTGCTAATTTACACTTAGGGTTACCATCTCAACTATTTCTATATTGCGACATTATCGATCCTCAGATTGTGGGTGATGTTATGACTCCTTTACTAAGAGTCATTTCATTAGATCCTACAAAATACATTTATGGTGCAAATAAAATGCACGTTTTCTCTCAACGTCATTACTTACCTGTTATGCGAAGAGAGTTCGATACGCTGGAAATAGTTATAAGATCGAGCACAGGACAAAAAATACCATTCCAGTTTGGAACCTTGTGTATTAAACTACATTTCCGAAAATTATAATAATGAATTCTCTTCGTGATCATCATAAATGTCTATATGATTATTATTATACACATCAGGCTGGGTCAGGAGTTGGAGTAATTTATAAGGGTGCACCATACCAACGCGGTCATGGTATTGGAAGCTTCTTAGGGGGGGGTTATTTAGATTAGTTTTACCTTTACTTTCAAGTGGTGCTCGAGTGATTGATAAGGAGGCATTAAGCGCTGGAGTAGGACTTTTATCGGATATGGTTCAAGCGCGTCCTATGGAAGCCTCAATAAAAGATCGTCTAAAGCAAGTTAGTACAAATTTAAAACGAAAGGCTGATGATAAAACTAAAAGAAAACGATTGACCTCGTTCATTCCTCCATTAACTGCTAAATTGCAAGCTGCGAAAAAACTTGGACACAAACCAAAAAATACAAAGATATATTTTCAAATTAAATATGTCTTTCCTTCATAATCATTCTTGCGAGTGCGTTAAGTCAGAATTGGATTTGTTTGCACTACCGCCTACAAAAACTAGTATTGAAAATGGATTGTGGATTCATTATAAACCAATTTCATCTCTTGGTGATGATGGACCTATCGAGTTTCAAGTTACTGGGACAGGCAATGACTACATAGATTTGTCTCATACATTACTCCACATAAAGGCAAAAGTATTAAATCAAGATTCAACAACTTAATATCTACTACAATAGTAGCACCTATAAATAATTGGCTGCATTCACTTTTTAGTCAACTTGATGTTTATTTAAATTTGGTTTAATTGTATCACCACCTAATAATACCTATGCATATCGAGCATACATGGAAACCCTTTTAAAATATGCTCCTGCTGCTAAACAATCTCATCTTACTTGTAGTCTTTGGTATGATGATACAGCAGGAAAAATGGATTCTACGGATGGTAAAAACATAGGATTTGTTAAAAGACGGGAATTGATTAGTGAAAGTAAGGAAATAGAAATGATTGGTTATCTTCACGGTGACATTTTCAACCAAGATAAATTTTTAATTAATGGTGTTGAAATGAGTGTTAAATTGGTTCGATCAAGAGAGAGTTTTAATTTAATTGCTGGGTCAAACGATGTAAAGTTTAAAGTTTGCATTACGGACGCAACTCTTATTGTTCGACGAGCAAGAGTTAATCCAAGTGTATTACTCGCACATCAACAAGTTTTAGCTTCTACCACTGCTAAATATCCTATTACTCGAGCTGAAGTAAAAGTTTTAACAATTCCATCGGGTGTTCAAGGAAAAACTCTTGATAATATATTTTTAGGACAGGTACCCAAAAGATGTACTCGTATAATTGGATTTGTGAACAATTATGCATTTAATGGTTCCCTTACTAAAAATCCATTTAACTTATATTATTAAAACTATGGTATTAATTCTTTCAGCTTATATATTCATGTTCAACAAATACCTTCAAAAGATTTGCAACCATCTTTTAATAATAGTATATTTACATCAGCATATCATACTCTATTCTCGGGAACTGGTATTCACTTTCTTAATGAAGGAAATGGAATCTCTTGTGAACAGTATGCCAAAGGTTACTGTCTATTAGCATTTGACTTAACTTCTGATTTATCAGCCAACTCATCAGCTCATTGGAATCTCATAAAGCACGGTAGTGTAAAATTAGAAGTACGATTTGAATCCTCACTAATACAAACAATTAACTGTATAGTTTATGCTGAGTTTGATAATATTATTGAGATAGATAAAAACAGAAATATTACTGTAGACCATAGTAGTTAAGGTTATAATATGTGTTGTGTGTTAGATTTTATGTGTTATGTGTAATGCATTTTGTGTGTATGTTACTATGTAAATCGTTATAAAATTAAATAAAACAAATTGTATGCGATATATTATTTTTTATTTCTTTATAAATCTTCAATTGAATCTAATACAAAACACTGTTCAAGTTTAAAGTTACATAGGACTCTCTCATTAGATCATCAATAATAACGAGATGTGGGTTTTCACCATCAAACATATTAAGATTTGGAATTCCTTGATGATAGTTAACATTTGGTAAATTATATAAAGGTTGCATTTCATCAAAGCACCATGTGATCTGATTAAAATCACAATTACATATTTCTGTAACTGATTTTATGAAATTTGTTACAAAATTTGACTTCCCACATCCAGTTGGTCCTGCCACAATAGCAGTAAACGGATGTATAAAGTGAAACATTACACACGTTTAAAGTTCTAAGGGGTGAAATAAAAAATGAAAGTGTTGGTGTAAACAATTAATATATATTATGTACTATAACTAATGTTTTTGGGAAATCAAACAATATTTATGATTAATTGAAAATTTTCAATCGCATCAAAATATGGAATATCGTGCACGTGTGTTTCACAATAACGAACAATTTTTTTGTCTTTTGGTGATAAATAATTGAAAGGATAACTTGGCCGAAAGAAATAATGATCGATAAACGCATCATTTTTATTAGATAGTTTTACGTCTAGAATAGCCATTTCTCTACATTGAAAATGTTTATGAGGATATGTAATGTAAAATCCGTCCATGTCGATGATGTATCTAATATTTTTTTAGATTTTGTGTCATTTTGAACCAAAATGTTAAAAGTATTTACACGTGACTAAAATATGTTTGTTCCAACAAACTTCACGTAACAATGCTTCATTACTTCCCATCATCCCATTTCTTCCTTCTGCTCTTGTCTTCCTGTAATTTAAGTAAACAGAATCACATACACTAATGATTAACTAATGACTGTCATTGTTCAAAAAGTATTTTTAACTACTCTAGTATTCGTAGATGCGGTACACACACAATATTTAAATATAATTTGTTAATACTAAATCACACACGTTAGAAAATAACAGAAAGAAAAGTAAGTTTGTCAATAGAATAAACACTTAAAATTGCAATTAACAATTTAATTGGTGCCGGCGGGGATCGAACCCGGGTACTGTGAAATTTACAGCTTGCGCTAACCATCTGAGCTACCACGGCTTAATCATATACACACACACAATATTTAAATATAATTTGTTAACACTAAATCATACACACGTAAGAAAATAACAGAAAGAAAAGTAAGTTTGTCAATAGAATAAACACTTACATCCATGGCCTTTGATGCGTTGAAGTAACACAAATGGAGTATTGATAGATCCACTGCGGTCAAACGACCATACACTAACTCCATGACTGCTGTTGCTTGGTCTTATATAGTACCAGTAAATAATAATTCTAATCTAAAGAATTTCTGTAGTGGAATAATTGATAGTAACTTTATGCGTCAACAAGCTTACCTCACATTTTGTTGCTTATCTCAACATTACTTCGTGCCGCGTCTTGTTCAGTGTATTGATGACTCAAATACGTTTTGTATAACACAAAATAATGCAATTTAATATTTAGAAATCACTATAATTGATCATTCCTATGTTAATCATTGAGTAGATTGTACTGTAATAATCTACTAATAGCAGTAATATCATGGATACACTAGATGTACAACAAGATCTGAAAAATATTCACCCCAGTCTAGAAAATAACGTGCCAACGTATATAATATGCAATTTGGATACAGGTGATAAACCAGTGTCACATTGGGTAGCTTTATATATCGATACGAATGACGTCGGTCAATATTTTGATTCATACGGATGAGCACCTGTACGATATCATCTAGAGTTTTTAAAAAGGAATTGTAAAAGATGGAACTGGAATGTTGATAGGATTCAGAATGAGTGGACTTCAGTTTGTGGCGAATATTGCTTAATGTATTTGCTATATAAGTTTCAGGGATGTTCAATGCATAGTTTTACGAGTATATTTACAGGGAACACATTGTACAACGATATTTTAGTGGATGAGATGTTTCGCTCCTATTTTATAGATAATAAGTAATAAGATTTTGTATTTCGTAAATAAAAATTGTAACAAAATTAAGTAATGTATTTTATTGATGATTCAGATTACCGTTGCAGTTAGGAACAAAGGAGTATAATATAATAGCACTGATAATCCGACGCACGAATAGACAATGACGGTATTCAATGAACAATAGATAAATAACAATGGGGCGCTAATGACGGCGGAGGCTCTCACCGGATATCAATTAGATAAGAGTTAATTGATCTGCACATCTCCGGAACCGTGCATCCTACACAAAAATGGACCGCAGATTCGTGATCGGAGCATGCCAAAACTTTTTTTAAGGATCTTGAGTCGACGAACGTTGTATCACTTCTGACTCAGTGAGCCAGAACTGGTACTAACTAACTACTTCCACCTTAGTCCTCAGGGTAGACAACGCATCTACGTGTTGATAACTAATCAAGGATAAATGTAGACGACTATGGGCCACAGCATCCACTTACCGTCAGGTGGACTGTGTGCTCCTAAGCTATCGTTATTATAAAAAAAAAACGTGCTTTAATGATGATGTATAAATATTTTGGTTTAACCTTAGAACGGTCTTTCTCTCTAAATATATAAAAATTACTATCGAATTTGGGGTGTATTTTAAATGGTTTTTGACAAATTGTTAGCTGAATTTGCTATTAAATGTAAACTTCGGATTATCTTACGCTTAGGATATTACACTTGAAAAACGGAGTGTGAAATGGTGCTGCTTCATGTAACTGTAGCAGCCAGATTAATCAAACCTAAACGGAAATAAATAATATATACTCCGCTGCTACCATAACGCGGAAGGCGAGAATAAATAAAAAAACATTTTATTTCCTAATTATTCTTGGCTACTGAGATACTGCGGACTGTATATAGATAATTTGACGTTCTTATAAAGAAACAAGAAGCAGCCGCAAATATCATTCAGCGCCACACCGACTTCACACGCCGCTATCGTCACGTATCCGTCGACCAATGGTGAGCCGTTTCTTCAACGCCGCAGTTCGTTTCCTCTTGCTGTTCCGGAGCTGTATTCCACACCGCCGCTGCCCGCCGACTACGCGTGCGCACCGATCCCATGTCTTATATAGCCCGGTCCAGCGACGTAGCTTCGTGAACAACAAACAAGTCTCACGCCGGGAAACGAAACGTAGATAATTGTATATTTTAAATAGTTTTCATTGGTCATAAAATAAGCAATATAATTGGCTAGGCAAAATATTAATTGTTACCATTGGCAAATCAAGAGTGAGCCAGCCATATAAATATAGGCAAGGTTGATGCAAAATATATTCCATTCCGAATCCCATTCGACAGTACATTCTAAATTCATACTCCGCTTTGCTTATAAACAGTAGTTTCATTTCTCCACCTTAAAGAAAACCACTCGGAGTCTGTTAATAGTGGACAGTTCGTCTCCACTATTACAGTGGTGACCCCGTACGAACACCGAGGGGGAAGATCCGGTACGAACACCAAGAAGGAACACCCTGCGACGTACCACTACTATTGCACGAACACCGCGAAGGAAACCCGTACGAACACCGAGAAGGAAGACTTCAGTTTATATAAAATCAGTGTAATCAAGCCGTCATTATGGAGCAGGAGGCAAACACATATACATCAAACCCGGTAAAGGAACCAGAAATCGCCGGTATATCTCTATCGTTAAGAATACCACCGTTTTGGAGAGACAAACCACGACTTTGGTTCGTCAGTTTTGAAGCCGCAACGAATGGTTTAAAGAAGAGCCAAGCGCAATTAGCACAGATGGTGATAGCCCAACTTGAGAAACAAGACATCGAACAAATTGCGGACCTGTTGTACAACCCACTAGCAGTCGACCAGTATAATTCACTGAAGGATCGTCTGATCTCCGCATATGAAGAATCCGACAGTCGACAGCTACAAAAACTTCTATCAGAAATAGAACTTGGAGACCAGAAACCCACACAACTCCTACGCAAAATGCGTACTTTGGCGCGAGATAAAGTTCCGGATTCAACACTACGGCTAATGTGGGTAAACCACCTACCACCACATATTCGATCGGTAATAGCAGTCAGCGAAACATTCAGCACGCAGACGAAGCTCGACGAACTGGCACTCCTGGCGGACAAGATGATCGAAAACAGCAGTAGCTCACACATATCGATCATCGAAGGCACTTCAACAAAGGCCAATGATACCCAGTTTCTTCTCGAAGAAATTCGGAAGCTATCATTCGAAGTCGCCGAGCTCAAAGCTTCCCAGCATCATACCTTTTACCAGCAACAGTACAACCAGCGCAATCAGCAACACTGAAGATCACCTTTTCGTCGCAACCGCTCTGCAAGTAGAAGTCGAATAAGCTCAACATCAAGATCCCCTTACTGCTACTATCATCGACGTTTCGGGGTCGAGGCAAGAAAATGCACAGCACCGTGTACATTCAAAAATGAAAATACGAATACGGAAAACTAACTAGTACGCTCGATGCGACGGGATCCAGCGTAACAGCAAAGTCCTACCGTCTTTTCGTCACCGATAAAAAAAGCAAGCTTACTTTCCTTATCGACACCGGAGCAAATATCTCAGTGTTACCGCCGAAGCAAGGACAGAAGTTGAAGCCACTAGATTTTCAACTCTATGCAGCAAACAATACGGTTATTCCTACATATGGAGAAAAAACAATGGAACTTGATTTTAATCTACGCCGACCATTCAAATGGAGATTTATCGTCGCTAAAGTCAGCAAACCAATCATCGGTGCTGATTTTCTTCAACATCACCAGTTGGTCGTCGACATCAAAAATAGAAGAATCATCGACGGGAAAACCAATCTTGCATCTCAGTCTTTTGTACAAGCAACCAATCTGCCCACAATAAGAAGCATAGATGTGCAACAACCGTATCACAAGATCCTCGAAGAATACCCTGGTATCACAAGAATAACTTCAATGAAATTAACACCGAAGAACGACGTTGAGCATTTCATCGACACCAATGGACCACCACTTCATTGTCGTGCACGTCCAATCGCACCACACCTATACGAGCAAGTTCGAAAGGAATTCGAAAACATGATTGAGCAAGGAATATGCCGTCCAAGCAAAAGCCCTTGGTCATCACCACTTCACATTGTACCGAAGAAGAACGGAGAATTACGAGTTTGTGGAGATTACAGAAGACTGAATTCTATTACCACTCCTGACCGCTACCCAATACCGCGAGTCAGGGATTTCACTCATCAACTATCAGACAAGACTATATTCTCCACCATCGATCTCAACCGAGCTTACCAACAAATAAGAGTCCGCGATGAAGACATAGAGAAGACAGCAATAATTACCCCAATGGGATTATTCGAATTCCCAAGAATGATCCCAGGATTAAAGAACGGAGGTCAAACTTTCCAAAGATTCATACACGAAGTACTTCATGGACTGGATTTCGTTTTCGCATTTATTGATGATCTCCTTGTTGCAAGCCCTGATAAAGAAACGCACGAAACCCATCTACGCACCGTGCTACAGCGATTAGAAGACAACGGAATCACAATCAACCCTTCGAAATGCATATTTGGACAGCAAGAAGTTCAATTTCTTGGTTTCACCGTCAGCAAGGAAGGAATAAAACCGCCTGCCGAAAAAGTCAGAGCAATCATCGATTATGCAAAACCTAAAACTATCGAAGAGCTAAGGCGTTTTCTTGGGATGATAAATTTTTACAGAGAACACATACCTAAAGCCGCTGAAATCCAAGCACCACTTCACGCCTACCTTCACAACACGAAGAAAAAAGATAAAACGTCAATCGAATGGAACGATGAAGCCACGAAGGCATTTGAAGCTTGTAAAATTGCGATCCAAAATGCAGCTTTACTCGCTCACCCATCACACGAAGCAACCCTTGCTATCTTCAGCGACGCATCCGATCTCTCAGCAGGAGCAGTTCTCCAACAATACAGCAATGGGAAATGGCAACCACTTGGATATTTTTCGAAGAAGTTCTCCGATACTCAACGTAACTACAGTACATTCGACCGAGAGCTACTCGCTATTTACATGGCTATCAAGCACTTCAGAAAAACGTTCGAGGGTCGAAACCTGATCGTTTTTACCGACCACAAGCCATTAACATATGTACTTCCAAAGAAACCATCACTATCGGAAACACCACGAAGAGCAAGACAACTTATTTTCATAAGTGAATTCACGACCGACATACGTCACATCAGTGGAAAGGACAACATAGTTGCCGACGCACTCAGTCGCGTACCAATCGACAGTGTAACGTGCCCTACATCAATCGACTATCATAAGATCGCCGCAGCACAAGACAGAGATAGTGACAACATAAAACATCTATCGAAGCAAGGTAACTTGTCCATCAAGCAAGTTACAATGCCAATGACGCATCTACCTATATACTGTGAAGCCTCAACGACAACCATGCGACCATACATACCAGAAGAATGTCGTCGCGAAGTCTTCAATGCACTGCACAACATTAGTCATCCAGGTGTTAGAACAACAAGAAAACTCATCACTGAAAAATTCTTTTGGCCTGCAATGCAAGCGGATGTTGGCAACTGGGCGAAGCAATGCATTCAATGCCAAAAATGCAAAGTACAAAGGCATACATCAAGTAGTCTAGCTACATTTCCACCCACGGAGAGATTCGAACACTTGCACGTTGACATCGTTGGACCATTACCTACTTCACCGCAAGGACATCGTTATCTCGTAACAATGATCGACAGAACAACAAGATGGCCAGAAGCAATACCTACCGATGATACTTCAGCCGAATCCGTCGCGAAGATAATTTATGAAAATTGGATTACTCGTTTCGGATCACCTAAAACCATCACAACGGATCAAGGAAGGAATTTCGAAAGCAACCTATTCCTCAAACTTCTTCAAACTATGGGAATACAGAAGACGCGTACAACAGCATACCATCCTCAGTCAAACGGAATAATCGAACGATGGCATCGTACATTAAAGACTGCACTCAAAACTCGTTTATCTCAACATACAAAGTGGATTGATGAGCTACCTACAGTGCTACTCGGACTACGAGCAACACCGCGTGCAGACACTAGTCTTAGCGCCGCTCAGCTAACCTACGGCTGCAGCATAAGGCTGCCGTGTGACTTCTTCAGTTCAGCAGCGTCAAACAAACAAGAAATGGATTACGATTTCGTAACTAAACTTCGAGAATCAATTAACAAAGCCTTATCGTTGAAATGCACCGAAATGCAATCACACAGAAATAATAAATCAGTATTCATTCACCAAGATTTGAAAACATGCAAACAAGTTTTTGTAAGAAACGACGCAATGAAAAAACAATTTCAACCTACCTACGATGGACCGTATAAAGTATTAGAGAGAAATAGCAAGACTTTTAAACTACAAATACCCGGAAGGAAATCTACGATTATATCGATCGACCGACTAAAGCCTGCCTATATTATTAACGAGGATACTGCAGAGGATTCATCATCATCATCAAAACCACCAGCGAGGAAGCTTGAAACTTCATCATCTACATCAACCCAGTTGAAACCTATTTTAAAAACTACGAAATACGGGCGAGTCGTCAAGCCTCCGGTACGCTTTCGCTGGGGGGAGAGTGATGTAGCAGCCAGATTAATCAAACCTAAACGGGAATAAATAATATATACTCCGCTGCTACCATAACGCGGAAGGCGAGAATAAATAAAAAAACATTTTATTTCCTAATTATTCTTGGCTACTGAGATACTGCGGACTGTATATAGATAATTTGACGTTCTTATAAAGAAACAAGAAGCAGCCGCAAATATCATTCAGCGCCACACCGACTTCACACGCCGCTATCGTCACGTATCCGTCGACCAATGGTGAGCCGTTTCTTCAACGCCGCAGTTCGTTTCCTCTTGCTGTTCCGGAGCTGTATTCCACACCGCCGCCGCCCGCCGACTACGCGTGCGCACCGATCTCCATGTCTTATATAGCCCGGTCCAGCGACGTAGCTTCGTGAACAACAAACAAGTCTCACGCCGGGAAACGAAACGTAGATAATTGTATATTTTAAATAGTTTTCATTGGTCATAAAATAAGCAATATAATTGGCTAGGCAAAATATTAATTGTTACCATTGGCAAATCAAGAGTGAGCCAGCCATATAAATATAGGCAAGGTTGATGCAAAATATATTCCATTCCGAATCCCATTCGACAGTACATTCTAAATTCATACTCCGCTTTGCTTATAAACAGTAGTTTCATTTCTCCACCTTAAAGAAAACCACTCGGAGTCTGTTAATAGTGGACAGTTCGTCTCCACTATTACATAACCAATGTAATACGTTTATCAAATTCGAACATAAATGAATATAAAAAGTAGACAGTGTCACTAAACTCTGCCCGAATAGTTCTATTTCCGTTCAGTAATCAGTGATCAGCGCAATAAGAACAGAAGACGGGAGTTCAGAAACGTATAAGTGGTTAAAAAATGAATCTGTGCGAACATATTCTCTTTCATCAAAATACGAAATACAAAAGGCCGGCAACGCACCTGCAATTCCCCTGGCGTTACAATTGTTCATGGACGGCGGTAGTCACTTACCATCAGGTGAGACGCATGCTGCGTTTGTAACCTCTTCTATAAAAAAAACCACTGTTGCCATTGGATTCCCTATTCCCCGATTTTCTTTCTCCCGTTGCCTTGTAGAGAGCACAAATCAATACGCCTGGCAGCGAATTGATAATCGCAGAACCGACGTGAGCATCTTCAAGGCTGCTTCCGGTCACTGATCGAGACATATTCCGTCTAGCGTAAAGGCGATGTTTATATCGCCATTTATCAAAAGCCAAAAAGTTTTAGACTGCAAAACAAACAGGCATTTTCCGTGGTTGCATCTTACGAAACCTATGAAACGAAATGGGGTGACGGATTTTATATACCTCACGCCATTTACGCAATCTAGTGCCCATAGAAATACAAAAGTGCCTAACTACTGCGTAACTAGTGCCTAGTAAACTCCAACATTCTTCACACTTCACGTGGCTTTAACTGAAATTAATATTTATGTCGCTGAGTATAAGCGATGAAGGAGAACTTCCTTTACCGCGACCATAGAAAATTGTGCGTATTTAAATATTATTTTTATTTCAGATCCCCTCCATCAACGCCCATAACGTTTACATTCGACGAGAGCTTAGTGGAAGACACGAGTGGTAAATTACAACCTAACCAGCTAACGGTGGATAATCTCACGGTGGAATGGCTGAAGGAAAAGCTGACGGAGTTGGAATCGACGCTGCAAGATAACAGAGAAAAGCAGACCGCGCTGCACGGACCAGAAATCATAGGCAACGGAGTCTGCAAGAATAATAACACTAACGTTACAAATGGAGTAAATGGTATAGATAGGTATGTATTTTAAAATGTAATAACAATCATCATCATTACAACCTAACAAAGTCCACTGCAAAACATGGACTTCCCCATACATGACAGACGGGTTAGTTTTTTGTATTTTCTAGTTGATATAGGAAAACGCTGCTGCATATCTCTCGGATTTGTTTCCCTCTGGCGCCTCTTACGATATTTACGGGACGATATGACTTAGTGGAATAATATTAATACTTGCATCATATTCAGCAAAGAAACAGTCCGTGGCTTGCCTTAGTTTTTTCTATTGAGTCGGGAGTCCGCCTGTATCGCTACGAGCAGTAGATAACGAATAACGATATATAAAACTAGACATCTCTCACTTTTGACATTGGTCTCCGTAATCGATCTAGTTATTATAGGCCAGTTTATTTTAAAGATAACTAAGATCTGAGAGATTTCGTATATTACATTCCCCATGAAAAAAAATTATCTTATATATATATATATATATATATATATATATATTGTAAAAAAAAATATATATATATATATATATATATATATATTATGATAATGTTTTACCTTCCAAGATTATACAGAAAGGTGTCATCCTTCGTTCAAGGTGTCATCCTTAAAAAAGTTTTAGAGATCAAGAAGTTGTAAACTATTATTAAAGTTGCGTATATAAACAAAGTAGCATCATCTTGTTTCTAGATAAACAATGGTATCGTTAGTTTACATGGACACCGGGTTGAGTTAATGATAATGCGAGAGGTTCTTTCGCGAAATGTAGCTTTAATAAGCGTACTATGATTGGCTGACAATAACTGGTTGCGTGCATTCGAGGAGTCGGTTAATAATAATGCTGATTATGGCAAATAGGGAATATTATGAGATATATCGGAGTTCATAGACCTTGGACTAATTCATTCATTAATTACAGCCTCTAAAAGTCTACTACTGAATGCCCCATAATATACTGGATGAGCTTTTTTTTTTTACACATAACATGTGAACAGAGTAGAAGCCTATGGCACTGACGTTTTACGAAAAATAAAAACAATTTTTTTTTTAATTAAACTTTTGAAGATTTTTTTGATCATACACTTTGCCCTTTGCCCTTGAGCCTGTGACCCTGCGAAGAGACAAGGTCAAAGATGCCTACTAAATTTATTGTATTTTGCCGTTCGAAAAGTAGGGTGTATATGATTTTAATTAATTAATTTATTTAATTCTAAAAATTTCGTTTTATTTTTTGTTAAATATCAGTGCCATGGTCGTCTGCTCTGTTCACATGTTACACACTCTTTTTTTCCAGACGGTAAGAAAGGTCATCCAGTATATTTACTATAGTCCTTATGCTTCACAGGCGGGCGAACAACCGCAGTTTTTGTTATATTTAAGTTGTTATTAGAAATATGTTGCCGCCTTTCTCTTGTTTAGCACGGATTGATATGGGGTAGTGGATTTTCTCCCTTGAGCCGGTTCTTTACGGCCAACGGATCGAGGATTAAAATGATGTCCAAAGTTGAGGAAATTTCCGTGTTAACAGGCACTCGCCGCCGCCTATCCCGGTGACGTCGTCGGAGCCGACGAAGCTGCTGGAGCTGCGCGTGGCGGAGCGCAAGTGCGCGCGGCAGGCGGAGCTGATCCGCGCCGCGCTCGCCGAGCTGGGCTGCGAGGAGGCGCCCAGCGGCTGCCCAGACCTCTCCGCCGAGACCGTCGGCGGCGACAGCCTGGACGGCAGTTCGCCCGACCACCAGGTACTGTCCTACTAACCTACCACTTAAATACACGCGTACACAACAGTTGCATATATTGACATATGGACACATTATCACACGCACATTCGTACACCTCAGAGTAATTACATACATATCGTACTCGGTCACTCAAAGTCCAGTATATTTTAGTAGGCAATAAAGAGGTATATATGAGAAAAATATTTCTTTATGCTTCACAATTTTTAGCAATATTATTGTCTCAGATAATTTACTTGTTTAATTAAAAAATAAAAAGGAATATTCTATAGAAAAAACGTTAATATTTGTATTAATAACACTAAAAAACGTTACCCTTTAAATTATAAACGTCATAACTCATAACATATATAAATATAAAGACGAATTACTTCATGAAGTATATTTATTAAATAATTCGTATTTATATCTGATATTCTTAAATTTTTATTTTATATTAAGAAAATAAACAAAAAACTTATAAATGTGTATAAAGCGTTTACGAGACCTGCACATCATGGTAAGCCCGCTTCTTATGAATTAGATTGCTGCTTAAATAATAATTAAATCACATTTAAGTGTAAACATGAGGACAAAAAATATATAACTAAGCAAGGTTATCAGGAAGGCGTAATTAATAACTCAACCAAATATTATATATTTACTTAATGCAATTTTTTAAATTGTTTGTAAAATATAACCATTTCAATATAGTCTACTAAAGATCATACAACTTATTATTTACCTTTATACTAATTACCGTTATACTTTGAGAGAATTCATTCTTCCTGTGACAGGTTTTCCTGAATTTTTCTTAGATATGATAGTTTTCATATAGTTTATAAAATAATTTACTCTCATATTACGGAAGAACCGTTTCAATTTTAAAATTAAATACACTAAGTCCCAAAATTGGACCGTCAGGATCGAACATCGCTGGGCTCGAAAGCGTCGGTGGACGCGTTGCGGTTGCACCTCCATTCGATAATACCCCCGAGGCCCTTCTTCAAAATATTCACGAGGCCTTTCAGACGCAAGTCCGCGCCATCGAGCCCGGCCCTACCGCCAAAAACATACAGGAGTAGCAGCGAAGGGCCTGCAGATACGGTAACGATAGTAAGGACCCTCCGTCACAAACGGATCAGGGTCCTGAAGAAACGCTTGCGGAAACGCGTGGATGTTTATGTGCATTGTCGTGTTCAAAACCATAGCGCGCTCAAGAAGAGAAGAAAGTTGTGTAGTTGCCCTAACAGTGTGGTGAGTGCCATTAACACCGTCGCACGAATGCATGAGCTTTTTGCAATGGAGGACACTATCAATGACCAATCTGAACACTTCACCGCCGGTTTAATTTTAGCCAGCGTGCATCTTACCACGGCGCGAACCACGCACTGAAATAAGCTTCGTTTCAATTTAAAATAGCTCTGGTACACGCTCTAAAGCACAAATTCAAATTCAAGGTGAATCTCTTTTGTAGACGCTCGGCTGTTTACGTGATTAGACTAGCGGAAATTTGCAATTCCCTTCTGTTTTATCTATGGTTTTTATAAATGATAGTAAGGTGGAATTTGTATAGAGTCATAGAGTACTAATATATATACTAGTGGTAGAGAGTTTTTGTGTGTTTTTTCTAAATGATGGATCCGTTTTCGATGTATATAACGCAAGCTGATTTGCTGCCGCCGATCGTCATTCCACGAAGGAAGAAACGTCTGAAGCAGCTTCAGTTAGAGCTTGAGAAGGAGGCAGTATGTTGTAGTGTTTTATTAATGGGAGTTTGTTGTCAGCTTAATTGTCAAGTTTGTAAAATGTGCATGAATTAATGATGCTTCTAACTTGTTGAAGTGTGTGCGTGCGTGTAATATATTATACTAGGTATAATTTTGAGTACAAATAAATGTTGAGAAATGATAATTATTGCTGCAGTATGAATTAGACGTTATAACAGTTGTATTTTAAAATATATAGAATGCACTAGGATTCTCACTATTTTTTTTAAGTTTGCACACGTTTCGTAATCAAATATAGGCACCGCCTACTTCCAGCATCGTAATTATCCATATACACGCATGTGGTATGCTCGAAATACTTTCTTACATCAATAATTCTGCGAGTTGTCCAAAGCAGGTTGTACAATGCAAGCTTAATCTGTATTTTATTTGGCAAAAACATTTAGCTGAGTTAATAAATCACAAAAATTTTTACGATCGTTACATAAAAATTGTAATAAATAATTTGTCTTAGTAAAGTTTTGAATCATTTAATCTGTAACTGAAAGTCAGACTAAAAGATTTGCTATAAGAATATTTTAAAGTGTAATCTAATTTTATTTACTAGCGGTTTTGTTCCAAAATTTATAAAGGATTTTTTTTAATGTTTACATGTTAGTTGAACATATTTTTGTCTCAAAGGAATGATGGAAACAGTATTTTTTGTCTCGTTTGAAAATAAATATTTGAGACCTCCATTTCTTTGCTAATAATTCCGGCTCTATAGTCTTTTTATTTACACAAATTTTGACATTGTGAAGTTAGTGTTTAAACTCGAAATTATTTTTGAATACCAGTCTTAGCCACTACATAACGGGGCTGTCGTTACATCAGGAGTACGGTGTAATTTTAGGTGAGTGTGAGCGAGACGGAGCGATCGCTGGTGGAACAGGAGTGGTTCCACGGCGTGCTGCCGCGCGAGGAGGTGGTGCGGCTGCTGCGTGCGGACGGAGACTACCTGGTGCGCGAGACCACGCGCAACCACGCGCGCCAGCTCGTGCTCTCCGTCTGCTGGGGCCAGCACAAGCACTTCATCGTGCAGACCACGCCAGAGGTGAGCGAACTCCGTGTTTGTACAACAAACGTATTTTATTTACGTGGTGGAGATGCCACTGCAGCAAGAATGGCTTGGCTCGACCGAGAAACCACGCTCTAATAGAATACCAGTGTGAACCAGCAGAATAGTACTGCTTATTATGGTCAGTGTAGAAAACAGGAAACCCTTTTTACTGATAACGAGGAATTCCATTTTATAGTCTGCATGGGCAGTAACGTACCTGCGTTTTGATTCTTAAGCAATGGACGGTGCAGATGTCTATGGGATATAGCATCCACTTTCCATCAGTTAGAAACTCGTATAATGTCATTTTCTATAAGAAAAAAAATCATACGTGCGTTTTATCTCAAGGGTCAAGCCCTTTTTGGGGCTTCTTTTTTTAAACCTGTAACTGTTCTCACTAACTCACAAGGAGTAAAATAAATTGAATTAAACACAATAAAATTAGTTTTAAATAGTTATGTATATAGTTGGTCCTTAAATACTGTCAGTGGCACTGGATTTTCGAATGTTTATCAAATAGATTGACATGAAAAATTTATAACTTTATTCTTTTTTCAAAATGGAGTGGACGCTTAAAGAGGATCGTAGAATAGTAATTATATCGTTGCACCCACTCATCAACCACGACATTCAAGTTGCTTCAAAACCTAAATATCACACTGCGTTTGTGTACCGTATCACTAAAGGTACTATGAAGATTCGAGTGTCGATAACAGCAAAGGAAGCGGTGACATCGTTTCGTAAGAACTCCAGCAGTGATCAAAGCAATCAAAGCACGAATCGCTAGGAATCTCGTCCGCCAGCAAAAGTTGATGGCTCTTCAAATAAGTTTGAGCACAAACACTCTATACAACAGTGCTTAAAGTAGACCCAGAACTACTTGCTTACAGAAGAAAAAGTGGTCATCTTCTAAACAAGCGGCTAAAACTGATGAGAGAAGTACAAAGACCACGCGCGTTACTACAGCACGGCGGTGGTACGCAAAAATCAGCATCGCAAAATCCTATTCATAGACGAAAAATATTTCGATATTGAAAGAAATTCCAACAAACAGAATGTACACCAAAAGTTCGGAGGAAACTGGTAAAGCTGTTTCCCGGGTGCAATACGGCTATCATTTATCATATATATTAAAAGACTATTTTCGGATGGCATCGTAAAAGATTCGTCTCAGGCGATCTTTCAAGGGCGGTCCTTGGGTATTTTAGCTAGATTTTGCACCAGCCCATAAGGCCAAAACCACTCAAGCTTGGTTTGAGTGCCAAACTCTGTGTCAAACAGCAGACCTACCTTATCAAGTATGAAGACTGGTCCTCCTTCTTAATCCTCTGGATTATAAGAAATAGCAAATTTTAGAGGAGAAGGTGTATTATAAGCCTCATAAAAACTCAAATCATCATTGACAAAAGCAGTGGGTGACATATACATGAATATGGTGCGTGCTGCTATGGACGACTGGCCGCCAACATGGAGAGTGTATAACAAATGGAGGGACACATTTCGAATAAATTTTATTCTAGTGGTAGAGCCACACAGAATTTCTGCACAAGGAGGACGACTCACTGGCCCATGCCGCAAAGAACAAAGCCGATCGGCTGAGCTCTCTTTTTGTGTCCAACTCTACTCTTGATGACAAGGGGAATACACCGCCGATCATCCCGCGGTGTGAATGCTCCATGCAGGAAGTGCTGTTTACCCAGCGCTCCTCTCCTTGGACGTCAACAAGTCAAGTGGGCCTGATGGCGTCCCTTCTATTGTGCTGAAGATGTGTACTGGATGGAGCTCAAGAATGGAATCCATTATAAACTGCCATCTTATGAGGTACCTTGAGGATCGCTAGCTGATTAGTGACCGCCGGTACGGTTTCCGTTGGGGTAGCTCAGCTGGTGATCTTCTGGGTTACCTAACTCATAAATGGGCGGAGACAGTAGAGTACAAGAGGGAGGCGTTGGCCGTTAGCTTGGACATAGCGAAAGCCTTCTATTGGGTTTGGCACAAAGCGCTTCTATCAGGTTTGGCATAAAGCAATTTAATACTCTTTTAATAAACAAGTAATTTTTGAAAGTCAGCTTTACTTTTGATTTTGTGACCATTTTTATTTCAGACAGGATTTAAGGAACTACCATCAACCTGTTTAGTCCCATGGGTTTTGTAAGAAGTGACTAAAGGAATAAACTCAGAAAGATCTGGGGGCTTCCAATTCTAAATTCTAATTTCTAAATTTCCAATTCGTTAGATGTAAAATACTCAGTGCAAAACACCGGCGATGGGGAGCAACATTAAAAGGTACAAGATGCCCATGTCTGCTGTGACCGCCAGTGGGTTGATGATAATAAGTAACAGAAACTATTGAATAATTATGATAGCCTTATTCCGTATTAAGTGGGTTCATTGCAAGCAGTCAACATTGTCTTTTAAGGGAAAAGTTAATGTGGTAATACATTACTCAACTCATAAATACGCATTCATAAATACACACTCTATACACATTCATTAATTCATTCATGCCACGTTTTATAGGCAGATTAGCAACAGCAGTTCTTTATTATTTCAGATGTTATCAGGAAAATGATGCTCTTGCCCATCTCTTGTTTCGGTTTTACTCTGTCTCCTCTTACGAAACCCATTGGAAGTCAGGGGGATATTAGATATCCTTACCCCGCCACTTTATACATATTAATTCGTAACATTATACATATTAATGAAGATATATTGTGATTCTCTTCAGGGCCACTACCGTTTCGAGGGCGCTGCTTTCCCGTCTGTGGCAGAGCTGATAGCGTGGCAGCGCGCCAGCGGAGTGCCGGTGACGGCGCGCTCCGGAGCCTTACTGCGGCGAGCCGTGCCACGCGAGACCTGGGAGCTCAACAACGACAACGTGCAGCTGCTCGACAAGATCGGACGGGTGAGTGACGTACACAAACACGCACACGCACACAGACCTGTGGGCTCAACAACGGCAACGTGCAGCTGCTCGACAAGATCGGACGGGTGAGTGACGTACACAAACACGCACACGCACACAGACCTGTGGCTCAACAACGGCAACGTGCAGCTGCTCGACAAGATCGGACGGGTGAGTGACGTACACAAACACGCACACGCACACAGACCTGGGGCTCAATAACGGCAACGTGCAGCTGCTCGACAAGATCGGACGGGTGAGTGACGTACACAAACACGCACACACACACAGACCTGTGGGCTCAACAACGATAACATGCAGCTGCTCGACAAGATCGGACGGGTGAGTGACGTACACAAACACACACACGCACACATACCTGTGGGCTCAACAACGATAACATGCAGCTGCTCGACAAGATCGGACGGGTGAGTGACGTACACAAACACGCACACGCACACAGACCTGTGGGCTCAACAACGATAACATGCAGCTGCTCGACAAGATCGGACGGGTGAGTGACGTACACAAACACACACACGCACACATACCTGAGAGCTCAACAACGATAACATGCAGCTGCTCGACAAGATCGGACGGGTGAGTGACGTACACAAACACGCACACGCACACAGACCTGTGGCTCAACAACGGCAACGTGCAGCTGCTCGACAAGATCGGACGGGTGAGTGACGTACACAAACACGCACACGCACATAGACCTGGGGCTCAACAACGGCAACGTGCAGCTGCTCGACAAGATCGGACGGGTGAGTGACGTACACAAACACGCACACGCACACAGACCTGTGGCTCAACAACGGCAACGTGCAGCTGCTCGACAAGATCGGACGGGTGAGTGACGTACACAAACACGCACACGCACATAGACCTGGGGCTCAACAACGACAACGTGCAGCTGCTCGACAAGATCGGACGGGTGAGTGACGTACACAAACACGCACACGCACATAGACCTGGGGCTCAATAACGGCAACGTGCAGCTGCTCGACAAGATCGGACGGGTGAGTGACGTACACAAACACACACACGGACACGCACACAGACCTGGGAGCTCAACAACGATAACATGCAGCTGCTCGACAAGATCGGACGGGTGAGTTACGTACACAAACACACACACGCGGACACTATTTTGTACCTCTGGCACGCGCAATTTCAGGCGACCTCCTCACTAGATAGAGTGACGCAGTGGCGGATTATCCTTAAGGTTAATGAAGCACGTGCCTAGACGTGCCTACAAACGGGCGCTTGGAAGTTTTTAAACGGAAAAAAATGTACCTACTTAGATAAATTAAAAGACCATACTTTGTATAGAGTCCCTACATCCTACATCGCCCTCACTTTCTCATCACATTTTTCATCCACGCCCATCTGTTAAGGGTACACTAACACATGAAACTGTATTATAAGTTATGTTATAACAAGTTTATATGCTAAATAAGTAGTAATAGTTTATAATACATGGCCGCCAGAGGGGCGCCGATGAAGTACCTAGCTATCGAAATTTAATCCGCCTCAGGAGTGACGTCATGATGAAACACGCAGGCATTCGATAGATGCGGTTAGCTCAGGACCGCCTTTATGGAAATCTATAGGGGAGACTTATGTTCAGCTGTGGACTTGTGATGCTGGGCTGCAGGGGTAATAGTGGAATTACAAATAAAGCAGAAAATAGGCTGTATATTTAGTGATACAATAAGTGACCTATTTATATTTATAGGGTAACTTCGGCGACGTTTACAAGGCTCGATTGAAGACGACTGGACAAGAGGTAGCAGTGAAGACGTGCCGAGTTGCGTTGCCCGAGGAGCAGAAGCGCACGTTTTTACAAGAGGGCCGTATATTGAAGCAGTACCAACATCCAAATATCGTGCGACTGATTGGCATCGCCGTGCAGAAGCAACCTATTATGATCGTCATGGAACTTGTTCCAGGTATGTTGAAACTTTGTGATTGGGAAAATCACGGACTACTTTGGTTTGTTTATATAGCGTGATAGAATCATGTCCTGTCCTGTCCTGTCATGTCCCACATTCAGTTCAATACGGGGAACTACCATTGATGTTTAAGGTTTTAACATATTTTACATATTTTTTTAAGTTTTATAAACCAAAATGTTGGTATATGATTTTTGACTATATGACCTTGGATTGCATAAAAGAAAAACACGATATCATGTAAATTTCTCGATAGAAAAAATTGTAAAAGTAGGCTCTAATTATTTACGTTTCTCGATGACACCACAATATTCTTACGAATAAGTTCATGGAATTATTTTTAAGGCATAGTAAATAATAATATCTAGGTTCTCATAAACCAGTTTTTAATCCATAACGTTTTTTTAAAATAAATAAAAATGTTGTTTCGCGCTTACTTAGGTTTTTTCCGAGCGCTTGCTCGGTTATGGCTATCTCCTAATTTGCGTACTATGAAGTCATTGCATCACTTTCATTTTTTTTTGATAAAGGAATAAGCCACGCCCCTAAAACTTTGATTCATTTTCAAGGTATCCTCTTAACGAATACACTGGAATTCACTTTGCTAAGTACATATCGAAGCGGTCAAATTTTGAACGCTTGTCGTTTGAGAGGTTAAGAGCGTAGTCGGTCTGCGTGGGATCTGAAAAATTGGTATTTTAAGTAACTATTGCCGTCGCGCTGCGCCCGAGCAACTGAGAGGTATCAATATGTGAGTGAATAGTCTGTATTTGTGTGCGTAGCACAGTACCGCGCATCTCATATAATTATGTACGTACTAGTTTCACCTTCCCTCATCTCTGGTCTTCCCTCGTGTCGTAGTAGTGACAACTGCAGCTCAGAACGATTTTACCTACAAAAACCATGACCGATCGACATTTCGTATTCCCCTGTTTTCTCCTCAACGACTAAGTCTAATAATATATTTTTGGTATCAAAATTCAAAGTGTTGTTTTTATCTTAAAAACTTTCCAAATTTCTTTGGTAGTTGTCTCTTTACGGAGGTAAAAACGGGGCATTTTTTTAGGTTTTTGGAAAGTCATATTTATTTTTGTAATATTTTTTGGGGAAAAAAATATATGACAGGGGCATGCCTTCAAAAATAGAAGAGTATGAAAACTATATTCTATACCACAAAGGAGAAATAGCCGGACTTAGAGGTGTACGATTTCTCATAAAACAATCACTAAATCAAAACATAATGGAGCTAATAGGAATTTCAGACAGAATAGCGATACTAAACATGAAACTATCGGGCTACAAGAAAGTATGGACAATCATTCACGTATACGCGCCTACCGAACAAGCCGCCAAGGAAAACATTGAAGACTTCCATAACAACCTACCCGACATTACAAATAAATATTACAACAACAACCTGGTAATCATGGGGATTTCAACACCCAAGTTGGTTCCAGAGAAGCAGGAGAGGAATTTGTACTAGGGAAGTACTGCCATGGCAAAATAAGTACCATTGGGCATAGACTAATAGAATTCCTCCTACAAAATAATCCGACACTGCTCAATTCAGCCTATAGACGGTAAGAAAGAGTATAAAAATAAATGGACCTAGATGTCTCCCGACGGCAAATATAAAAATGAAATTGATTTTATTCAACAAACAGAGTAAGGCAATTTAGTGATACACAAGTTATACAGTATTTGAATTTCAACATTTACATATTATTACAAATTGCATATTTAAATATCTGTATCTAAATGGCTTGAATTTTTTGCTGTGAGTTAATAAAAGACTTCGATAGTTAGACTATATTTATATAGAATAATAATTAGTTAGTTATTTTTACTGTTTTTACATATGAAGAATGAATAGTATAATTAATCTTTTGACATTTATTTTATTATTAATTGGACATTTCATAATATAAAATTTTACGATACGACCTGGGGACCTTCAAGAAAAGAGCTTAGTCCTTTCTAAAGGGCCGGCAACGCACCTGCATATCCCCTGATGTTGCGGTTGATCATGGGGCGGTAGTCACTTAACATCAGGTGAACCGTATGCTCATTGCCCCCTATTCTATAAAATATACTCAAATCAGTGGGGAGAGTGCCAAATAATTCTCCTGTATAAAAAAGGGCCTAGGGAACTCATTGACAATTATTTATTTATATATTATATTATAGACCAATTAGCTTGATCTCAAACGTCTATAAGATGTTCGCAAAAGTATTGTTAGAAAGAATTACAGAAACCCTAGACGAAAATCCACCCGTCGACTAGGCAGGCTTCAGAAAAACTACAGCACAATTGATCACATTCACACTCTCAAACAAATATTGGAAAAAAGTAACGAATACTAGAAACCCATTTTACACAGCTTTTGTAGGCTATTTGAAAGCATTTGATAGACTGGAACATAATTACATTTGGTCAACTTTAAGATGGCAAAGAGTGGAAAATACCTATATCGAGATACTCAGAAACATTTACAGTATGAGTAAAAGCCGCATCAAACTGGAATCAAAAGGAGACCTGTTTCCCATTAACAGAGGTGTGCTATTATCGAGAATATCTTCAGAAGACCAGATGGATAAATACGGCCTCAACATTCATGGCAACCTTTTAATACACTTGACGTTTGCTGACGATATTATCTGCTTGGAAGTAGACCCAAGTAAACTACAAATTATGGTACAAACTCTAGCCGACAGAAGTAAACAAAAAGGTCTCGAAATGAATACAATCAAAACAAAACTGATGACCAATTCTACAGAAGTTGAAATAGAATTAGATGGAAAGACTTGAATATGTGCGAGAATATGAGTACTTGGGTCAAGTAATTGCCCCTAGCGACCAAACATCTAAGGAAATAAATAAAAGAATTGCGAATGACCGGAAAAAGTCCCTAAATAAATATTGAAAAGTAAAGAGCTAAGCATCTCTATCAAAAAGAAAACATTTAACACACGTATACTCCCCTGCATCACATATGGTTGTGAGACGTGACCCCTCAACCAAAATCGCCGGGAGAAACTTGCGAAATGCCAATGAGCAGTGGAGAGAAGTATGTTAGGAACAAAAATCAAGGATAGAGTTAACAACGCGGAAATAAGGAATAAAACCAAGATTGCTGTCATTCTGACCCAAATCGACCATCTGAAATGGGGCTGGACAAGTCACATGATTCGTTGCAAGACTAATAAATGGAGCAAGCATGTAACCCTATGGTACCCATAAGATGACGTCAGGAAACAGGGCCGCCCAATCAGAAGATGGGAAGACGACATCCGCCTAATCTTGGGACCATACTGGTCAAGGGTAGCAGCAGACAGAACCCGATGGAACCAATTGGAGGAGGCCTATATCAAAAGGCACAGAACTGAGGTACTTACTATAACTTTAATTAGTACTACAATAGCAACTCGAACAGTATAATGTGGAACCCCAAAGTTCGGAAATTAATGGCTATATATTCTGAGGTGATCTCGAATAGTAGTCACTTCTTCCAATGTTGTGCCTGTTATTGTGTATATCGATTCAAATCTATTACGTTTTATGCTGTACTTAATATGATAGCATTTCGTAGCATTTAGGGACAATTATTTCAAGAAGGATTAATTCTCGCGCTTAAAACATGTGTTAGAATCAAAGATTTCTATGTATAACCTGGCACGGTTAATATGCCACGCAGTTGTATTTTCATTTGCAACAGTTATTGCTTTTAGGCAAATAGAAATAAGGTACATGCTCGTATTTTTCTGACACTTTTTTTTTGATAGCGTTTTCTTAGTCATATTGAATAAAATCAGTGTCAGATTTTCGAAAACAACGTTAGCGGTTACAAAACAAAGAACTACACTCGGCGTCACAAAAATCGCACCTCCCCGAAAAAATTTTACTTGAGTATCTGGTTCCCAGTGTTTATATTTAATCAAGTCAACATTGGTATCTACTGAAAGTGCGTTTATTAACCTTTAAATTAACAACTTTTTTGTTTCATAAACCTAAGAAATTTCCTGAGTACGAGACTTTGAAAAAACTGTTTCAAAAATACACGTCATAAAAAGATGCCGGTACAGTTAAAATGTGAGTCTTTCGCTTTTAAAACGTTCAAGAGGATACACGTTAACTTCTGAAGCAAGCTAAAAATCCTACAATATGGATAACACTGCTGGTGAAACCGTTCAAGTGATTACCGCTACTGCAGTCAGGGATGCGACAGTGTGATGTCGCTCGGCAACTAAAAATATCCCGTTTTTCCGTTCGACGAGTATCCTAACGGTTTCAGGACACTGGTGGCTATATTCGGAGGCGTGGATCTGGACAACAGTGCTGCACATCTCAAAGACACGATCGATTCATTGTATCGACATCTCTACGCAATAGATTCTCGAATGCTTTAGAACTGCAACAGCAGCTACGATCAGCTCGCAGAACATCTGTAAGCGTCTCTACGATCAGAAGACGGTTAAGAGAAAAGAAAATTGCAGCGCATAGGCCTGCAACTGGTCCAAAATTCACCGCACAGCATCGCAGAGATCGATTGCAATTTGCACGCGATCATATTGATTGTACGATCGTACAATGGAGGACGGTACTTTTTTCGGATGAGACGAGAGTATGTCTTTTCTGCAATAATAAACGCAGGAGAGTATACAAAAGGCAAAGGGAACGATTTGCACAAGCCTGTATTGAAGAAACAGTTGGATTCAAGAGTGGCTCATGCATGTTCTTCGGTGGCATGTCAGTCGACGCCAAAACCAGCCTTGTCTGCGTTTCCCGGAATGGAGGTGCTCGTGGTCAAGGGTCGCTGACTGCTCACCGGTACATAATGGAAATCCTAGAAGAGCATGTGGTCCCATAAGCGGGTTTTGTTGGCGATGGATTGACATTAATGCATGACAACGCCCGCTGCCACACTGCATTAATTGTACATGATTACCTTCAAGAGGTCGGGATCTCTGTTATGCGGTGGTCGGCGCAAAGTCCAGACATGAACTCGATAGAGCACTTCTGGAATGATGTAAAGCAGCGAGTACGGACTTGTGCTCCTGCCCCAACCACACTGCAAGACCTCGAGGAGGCTGTCATTGAGGAATGGGACAACATTCCTCAAGAACGCATTGTTACGTTGATTAGATCAATGAAAGACCGTATGGAAGCAGTAATTAAGGCAAGGGGTGGTACCGCTAGGTTTTAGGCCATTTTAAAACATGTTTTTATTTAATTTTGTAAGTTGCAATAAATCGTAATTTTCTTCTTTTGTACAATAACTTTTTTATTTCCCTGTAAAAACACATGATAACCATTAATTATTTTTTCTAATGAGTAAATTTAATTACCTTTCCAATGATATAACATACTCATAGACTTACCATTGATTAAACGGATTTAAAAGTAGTTTGAAGTAGAAATTTAAAGAGGTGCGATTTTGTGACGCCGAGTGTAGTTTTCTAGCAAGTTTGAAGTCTTCTTGGTTAGAACACAATATTTCGTCCTACCTCATTTTAATATTAGAGCGGGGTGGCGATGCAGGCGGATCGCTGCTAAAGTTTTACATACATAAATTGCACAAGGACAAACATTCGGACCCGGAACGAATGTAGGTCATGCAAATACTTGTTCCGTGTGGAGTTCGAACCCGCGGCCCTCAGTTCGGCAACTCATTGCTAAGCCACTACATCACGGAGCTGTGAAGCTGTCAACTGCTGACGTTTCTGCTCACGCGTGCAGACAATATATTTCTTATGAGGCAATCTTTGAAGAGGTCCATGTTCAGTAGTGGATGATAGGCTGTAGTAGTAGGCGTAAATCTTGTGCACAAATCTCTGCAAACGATGAATTGTTGAGTTAATGTTGGGGCGCGGTTGCGGTGCAGGCTTACCTATGAGATACTCTATGGGGGGAGGGGGTCTATTTTGAACAGTAGACTTGATAGGCTGTAATAGTAGGCTTAGCCCTTGAGCACTACTTGAACAATGGATTGGTGAGTTAACCATGTAGCGTGGTGGTGTCAAGCACGTCGCTACTGAGGGTCCTGTGCACGCGCGCATGTAATATCTGTAATATCTATAGGGAGGCCTATGTTAAGCATTTGACAACGGTTTGGCTTCGAGCACTACATTCTGCAAACGATGAACGGATTGGCGAGTTAATGTTGGGGCATGGTGATGTAGACGGGTCGCTATTGACGTTCCTGCGCACGCAATATCTCCTCTAGAGGTAATATAATTGAACATAGGCATGTTCAGCTGTGGACTGCTAATAGACTGTATATAGGCTTAGCACTAACTCAAATCATCAGTACCCTTCTCCTCTAAAACAATTCAGCTGGGACTGCAAGAGAATAGCACCCTGCCCCCAAGAACAAGGATGTTCAGCTGTGGACTGCTAATAGACTGTAATAGTAGGCTTAGTTTCTGAGCACTAAGCTCTGCGAACGATGAATCATCGAGTTAATGTGGGGCGGTGTGGCAGGCGGATCGCTGCTGACGTTCCTGCGCACGCGCGCGGGGGCGCTGGGCGCACGCGCGCAGCTGGCCATGTGCCGCGACGCGGCGGCCGGCATGCGCTACCTGGAGTCCAAGAACTGCATCCACCGCGACCTGGCCGCGCGCAACTGCCTCGTGGCCGACGATAACACCGTCAAGATCTCCGACTTCGGCATGTCGCGCGAGGAGGAGGAGTACATCGTCTCCGGCGGAATGAAGCAGATACCCATCAAGTGGACCGCGCCAGAGGCGCTTAACTTCGGTCAGTGCTTTTTTTAAATAAAAGGTGACAGTGTTTGCGCATATACATTTGCCAGCCAATATATAGTGCAAATGAATGTCATGACTTGAATATCTAATAGATGAAGATAGTTAATTAACGGACTAATCATGTGAAAGAATGTTCTCCGTAAACACCCGGCCCTTATACTTTTCCAAAAACAATCGAACTATTGTGCATTTCAAAGCTGTGCTCACGACTCGTTCCGTGTATACTAATTTAACTTTCTATGGAATAAGGGTGACAAACGAACCACAGTACACCCGATGGTGAGTGGACGCTATGACCCAATGATATCTTGAATTAAGTACCAAAATACAGATGCGTTGGAAAGAATGCCTCATTTCTAGTAAAAAAGGTCTCCGGTTTTCTACACTTACAATACGAAACACAGCAGCGTTAAGCTGCTATATTACGCTGGTATTGTGTAAGTGTATTGACCCATTCGTGCTATAACGTAACATAATATGGTTGCAACGAAACTCTACCATGGAACCCCACTGGGTTTCCACACAATTCCTTACAATAGTGGGGCCAGACAGTGGACTATTACAGGCTGACTTATTCTTACTTTCACTTATTCTTAAGTACCTTTTATTATTGTATAATAATTCGCTCACTTTATTTCCAGGCAAATACACGTCCCTTTGCGATGTATGGAGTTACGGCGTGCTCATGTGGGAGATATTCTCTAAGGGCGACACTCCGTACGCGGGAATGAGCAATTCCCGCGCGAGGGAGAAGATCGATGCCGGTTATCGTATGCCGGCGCCAGAAGGCTGTTCCGAGGAAGTATACGCTTTAATGCTACGTTGTTGGGAATACGAAGCCGAAAAACGGCCTCATTTCCACCAAATATACACAATCATCGACAGCATATACAATAGGTAACGATAATCTACGTCCAAAGGTTATAAAACGCGACGTGACGAGTAACAGCGTGACATTATGTTTATGACGTGACGTTGATAAACACAATCTGTTTATCGGATCGATTGATTATTATTAGCGTCATGTCGTTTGATTATACTATATGTTGGTCACATTTGTTTCAAAGTGACTAAATCGTGATTTAACGTTTTCGTAACAATGTTATATGTAACCGACAATTAGACATAAAATTACTTAGGGAGATAGACTGGAAGATGATGTTTTTGTTGTTCAAATTTGAACCAAAATATGTTTATGTTGTAAGGTAAACGAGGGAAAAAAATGTTTGCTGCGTTATAATATGGCATATCTTTGATAGAATTGGTTGCTACTCAACCAAGATATTTGTAAACATGGTAAAATTTTAATTTCGCTATTTAATAAAACAGAGAAATAAAATGAAACCATAGGGCCATGGGACCATAGCTTAAGTATGTATTATGAACGTTTTTCAATGTTTGTGTACAATGAAATGACGAAGAGACTAATTATTCGATAGCCGCATAAAGGCAATTTCGCAGATATTTGAATAGCGATTATTAATAATATGTAGACATGAAACGCTATGTGAATGATTGAAACCTAATGATATTATGTAACAAATATTATTTGAACGTTATAATGTAATTTTGGTGAAATATTGCCACTATATTTAATAGATTTCTTTTATTTTATGTTTCTATTTAAAGTTTAACGAAAAATAAAAGATTTCTAATATTTTTTGTGTACCTTAGTTACTAGGTTATTATCAAGCCTGTATTATTAGTGCGCTTTATTTTATAATGGACAAATGTTAAAAAGGAACAAACAGTGAGTCTTGATACAAAATAGTCATTACCGCTGAGCGGAACCAATTTATCAGTATTTTTAAGTTGTATTATCAGAAACCTAGGCCTCCTGACCCGAATTTATTATGCGTTAGTTCTTTTATGTATGCGCTTCTATGTGTTTTAAATGGATAAATATGTTTATCCGCAAGAAAAAAAATAACACTGCTTCAACTATAGTTTTTTTTTTTAACAACAATAGTTGCGAAATCCTCATCGTTTTATTCTATAAATTGGTAATTTAGAAATGGTGCAATTGATTGACAGGTTTTTAGTTTTTACCTCTCTAATATGTGTGTGTTGAAGAAGTTTTGAATACTTTTGAAAACTAATGAAAAGAAGTTTTTAATAGTTATAGAAACTTGTTTGTGTGAATTACATGCGATAAACAAACCTTGTATTAAAATCTCCATTATAATCTTAAAAAGTTTATTTTTGTACTAGATTAAAACTGATTTATTAGATTTAATTTTTGTTTATATCTTTACGATTAACATGTATTATGATTGAAATAAGGACTTTATTTGTATTATTTTTTAATTAACGACTATGAAACTCTTTCAAACTTAGTACAATAAAATGTAATAAAACCTACGTGTTTCAAAACAATTTATGACAGTTTTCATCTGTTAAATAGTTTTCAAGTATGTAGTTCAAGTAAGTAGTAGTAAGATAAATAAGCAGATTTATAATAAACAGATAATAATTTTTGTTATGTTAACACTATTTTTCCCTTAGTTTACATGAAATATAGTTTTTTAATACAAACCAAGAACTTTCGTATTTTTTATAAGAAACTTGTAAAAATATTTTGTTTATATTTGAATTTACTGTAGTAAGTCGTGATATAAATAAATAACGTGCTTCCATTTTAATATTTGTATTTACACGTCTATACTTAAATGATATATTATGTCATTTGACTTGCCTAGTTAGCGCGCGTAATTTAAGAAAATATTTTAATCGATAGAATAAAATCATGTTACTCAAAGTGAGATAGTTGATGAAGTACCTACTATTTTGTGTTTTTTATTATTTTAAATAAAAGTATATGCGAATGTAAATATTTTCATACTATAATAAAAGTGCCAGATAAATTGGTTTTAATACTTTGAAAGTTTTATTTGTATGGTTGGCTGACGTCGTATTTTTCGTGTTAGTTAATAATAGGGTCGGACACTAAAAGCAGTGACGAAAATTTAAGTTGGGTTTGCAATGTAACACATTTTTTGTAGCAAAGAAAATTTGTTGCAGTTTCCAAAACATAGCTAAGACAAAGATTCGTTGGTAAACCTCTGGGTAGCTAGGTATTCCTACGTTTAATAAAAACCGATAACATTATATTAAAAATTTATTGTTAAATACAATTTCTCTTAAAGATACAACTTAATTAGTTCGTCGCTAACTGCTGACGGGGTAAGAATTCCTAGATCTGTAAAAAGTAGCGTAATATAGGCAGGTGGCGTGTAATCAACAAGGGGATGTTCTTTCGAGAGATCCTTGCCGCTTTTCAAGACACTCGATAAGTATTTAAATTCATTGGGCAAATCCTGTTGGTTGAGCGGATATATTCTCGAAAATTTGAAGCTTTCTGTCAGCACATGGACGGGCTTCTTCAGTTCTAATGCCGACATCGCTAAACTGTATGTACCAATCTGAAAATAATTTTAAATATGACTTATAAGTCATATTAAAATTATAACTTAAACTTTCTGCATTTTTCTGGTTAATTGAACCGTTAGGTGTTATGAGAGTAAATGTAAATGCTTAGCATTTTAATCGAACAGACCCGCTATAATACATTACAATTTAGTTTCTGTTTCTGCCTCTGCACAGTGCTACCAGTAATTTTACAAGATGGCGTCAATTAAGCATGCAACCGTGGAGTATAGAGGTAAGGAGGACAATCTCCCATAGGAGAATAGTTGAAAATGTGTTCATCAGACAATTGAATGTTGGCATTTATATAAAGCCGCCCAATTAACGAGCTGATAAAATAATTAGGCTGCGACAGATATAACACATACGTGTGAACGCAAGTAACGTCATTATTATCATTCCAGCCCATCACAAGCCAACTAGTGAATATAGTCCTCCCTTAAAGAACACCGTAAAGCATGGCCCTGAGTTACCTGCATTAATCAACTTTGTCACTTCTTCTCGTGGGGGGCTGCCCTACACCTGGTACAGATAAGAGGATGCTACTCGAGAACCTTTTCCCCATCTGTTGTCGGTACTTGCGCAATTATGTATAAATCACCATCATTACAGTCCTTCACAAGTCCACTGCCAAACATAGGCCTCCAAAGAATGCCACAAAGCACGGTCCTGAGCCACCTGCATCCATCGACTTCCTGCATTCTTTCTTTCCATTCCAGGTCATCACTCTATCTAGTGGGGGGTCGCTCTACACATCGCCTACCGGTACGAGGCTGCCACTCGGCAACCTTTTTTCCTCATCGGTTATCGGTTCTTCGAGCTATATAGCCGGCCGATTGCCACTTAAGCTTACTAATCCGTTGGGCTATGTCGGTCACTCTGGTTCTACTTCGGATATCCTTATTTCTAAGTTTATCATGCAGAGAAATCTGAGCAAAGCCTTCTCCATAGCTCACTTAGCAACCTTGAGCGTCTTCATACGGCCAGCAGTGAAGGACCACGTCTCAGAGTCATAGAAGTCATCAATGGCAACACGCACTGGTTATACAATATAGTTTTCAGGTTTTGAGGTACACCCGATGAGATGTGTCGTAATTTTCCGAACGCTGACCAGCCAAGTTGAATCCGTCGATTGACCTCTCGGTCTAAATTGGACTTATCTAGTCGGACTATTTGTTCCAAGTAAACGTTCTCGTCAACAACTTCGAGCATAGTGCTCCCAACAACTACCGGCATAGGTGTGACATGGACATTAAACATGATCTTTGTTTTGTCCTTGTTCATCTTAAGACCTATCCGTTGGCAAACACTATTGAGGTCATTAAGCATAAGTGCTTAGTCCCTCCAGCGATTCTATCATAACGACTATATCGTCAGCAAATCGAAGGTGAGTGATGTACTCACCATTGATGTTAATACCGTATCCTTTCCAGTCCAGTAGCTTGAAAGCGTCTTCCAATGCTGCAGTGAAGAGTTTCGGGGATATAACATCACCCTGTCTTACACCTCTCTGCAGTTGGATAGGTTTCGTACTCTAGTTCTGTACTCGGATAGCCATCGTAGCTCTACTGTACAAACATTTCAGAACTTCGATATACCGACAGTCAACTTGGCACTACTGAAGGGACTGTAGCACCGCCCAAATTTCGACGGAATCAAAGGCTTTCTTATAGTCCACATACGCCAGGTAAAGTGACAGATTGTACTCTTCGGTCTTCTGTACAATCTGCCGCAGGGCATCATGTGGGTCTATGGTACTGAAGCCTTTTCGGAAACAGGCTTTTTCGGAAGGCTGGAAGTCGTCTAGTCTGCGTGAGAAACGATTCGTAATGACTCGAAATCAGCACGTAGACGTGGCTCAGAAGGGAAATCGGTCTGTAGTTCAAGAGAGCGCTGTCGCCTTTCTTGAAGAATAAGATCACCGCACTTCTGATCCACGTCTCAGGAGTAGTGCCACCATCGAGGACGGAATTAAAGAGCTTCTGAAGGACTTTAAGTACAGATGTTCCACCCGCTTTCAGAAGTTTCCGTACATTTTTAAGATGCTGGAGAGTAATTCTAATCTCGCTCAGACTTACGTCCTGGGGATATCATCGGAATAGTGTCGGATAAGACTTGCTCTTGGATCGTGATGAACGATGAAGCGTACAACTGCCCATAGAACCTCTCAATCTCATTCAAAATCGCAGGTGTCCTGGAGACGATGCTGCCACATTCAGTCTTCAGCTTTGATAATTGGCTCTTACTGGCAGACAGATCTCTGGCAGACTTTGGAGCCCTCGTTCCGCTCGATTGCTTCTTTAATACGAGTAGTATTAAAGTTGCATAAGTCCCACTGCATATGTTTGGAGATCTGTCTGTTCAGTTGCCTGTCTAACAGCCATGAGATTAAGAGTGTGATCAGAGAGTTTTTGTGTTCTACGGCGGATCTTGCAAAACTTAGCTTCGATCGCAAGGACAGTTTCCACGAGCTTGTGATTCATATCGTCCCCTGCATTGAAATCTTCTAGGCACTGAAAACAATTTTATAACTAGAGCTGAAATGCTTCGGGATTTTGGATTAGAGCACAAGGGGGATGGAGCATTAACTTCATTAGATGAGACCTTTCCAACTTAATGTTTAGGTGAGCTTAAGGTTCAGTGTGCCTCAAACCATTATGGGAAGCGTGAAGTATAGACGAGGTAACTTCAGTGCCTCCTGTTTTCGACATCATCATCATTACAACAATGAGTGTACTGTTGCAGCGACTTCTCTTTTTTTTAACAAACAAACCGATGAACAAATATTGAAAATTTAATTGAAATTCCATGACAACAAATAAAATGATCTGTAATAAGCATGATTACCTTGTTTACTTCTGAAGAACATTATATAAAAATGTCCCTGATCTAGATGAAAATTAATCTAGAAATATTCTCCTGATTGCTGGTAGATTGAGAATACTCAAAATGAAACCAAAGATGGGCAGTCACATCTTCTTAATAACAACTAAAAATAAAACTTGCACAAGGCGGAATCCCTTGAGTGGGGTGGGGAGGCATGAGTTTAGCAGTAACTTTTAATAGGCTGTAATAATGACGATAAAGTAAAGTTCCAGCCTATATACGTCCCACAGCTGGTAACAGGCCGCCTCTAATTTCTGAGAAGGTTTTTAGGGAAAGGAAAATAAAAAATAAAAACTGCCATGCTGCCCCAACCCAATAGGTGTTAGTGAACTACATGTCTTCGAAAATATTTGGTAAATTTCTCAGACATACTTTCCCCGCGATGTTTTCCTCCATCGCCGAACACGTGGTGAATGATGATGATGATGAAAATATAACCTTATTAATAATGCCGCCACTCTCGGTGACGCCCTCAGCGCCGAGCATCACGATGTCCACCTGCTCCATGATGTAACCGACGGCCGCGTCCAAGATCAGCGTCGCGTCAACTCCACCAGCTTCCAGCTGCTTGTGCATCAGCACTCTGATAAAGTAAAATTAACATAGCCTTTATGAGTCCCACCGCTAGGCCCACGCTAGGCCCAGGTCTCTATTTCCTGAGGGAGTTATGGTGTATTTAGTCGACGGTATTCTGCACTGTCCAGCCACTTCGCGGTGGTATTCTGTAAGAGCGTGGTTCTACCCTGGTCAACCCTATCCATTTATGCTACTTTTTTTATAGAATAGGGTGACAAACAAACACAGTTCACCTGATGATGGTAAGTGATTGCTGTGGCCCATAAACATCTACATCTATCCTCGATTACAAATCAAAATGCAGATGCGTTGTCACCCGTGAGGACTAAGATGGAATGCCTTGTTTCCAGTAAAAAGGGTTTCCGGTTCTCTACACTCACCATACGAAACACAGCAGCAATAAGCTACTATTTTACGCTGGTATTCTGTGAGAGTGTTGTCCTTCCCTGGTCGAACTGACCCATTCGTGCTTCAACTATACTACTAATATAACTGCAGCATGGCTCTACCACATATAGAAACCTTCTATCATAATATAGCTGAAATGTAGCTCTACTGTGCATAAAAAAATTAAGTTGCTGTACAATAGCCACCTCACAAAGCAGAAATCCTATAGCATTCTGGCTCTTAACAAAGCCTATCAGTCTTGCCTTAGAGACAATGATCAGTGAGGACATCCACATTTTTTCTTTTCAAGGCAGCGTCACTTAAGAATTAGGTGAAATATTTGACAGATTACATGGAGGGCAAGGCAAGGGCGAGGGAAATTGTTTGAAAATTGTTATCCGGTTGTTTATCCGACTGCAGACGATTTACTCAAAATACCACCTATCATTATCGTCAGTAACAAATTACTTTGTTTTTCATAGTGTTTGTGTAAATGACAAAGTTGTACTTGCGGTTTTTGAAAATGTGCTATCTCAAAAAATGGCCTATTATACATTATAGGGCTTTCTGTGGTTTATTCATTTCAAAAGAGAAAAAACTTATTGCACACAAAAAATATGTTTTTATCCATTTCAAGCCATCAAAAATGGTTGTCAACCGTTGAAAACAAAACAACCGTTGTTATCCGTTCCGTTGAAATTGTTGACAAATGACTTCATATCTATATTACAAATATTCCTAAAAGTAAAAGAATTTAAAAAAAGGAAAAAATATGCATTAAATTAATTTTGTGTATGTTATTTTTTGTATGGTACAAACACTGGGAACCGATAAGCTTATATTTGGAATGCAACTGTTCACTTATGCCGATATGATCTAAAAATAACTTCACCTCAATCCCACCTAGCGACATCTGGTGAGCGAAAAATTATTAGACCTCATTGAGGCATTTATTTTATTTTCAATAAAAGAAAACAGACATCAGTGATCCTGAAGAGTTGAATTTTAAACATCACGCTGAGCTGAAACTTTTTTTATATGATAAGGGTGACAAACGAGCACACAGTCCACCTGATGGTAAGTGGATGCTGTGGCCCATAGACATCTACATTTAACCTCGCTAAACAATCAAAATGTAGATGCGTTGTCACCTTTGAGGACTAAGATGGAATGCTTCGATTCCAGTAAAACGGGTCAAAACAATTCTGTGAGAGTGTAGTCCCGTGGTCCGCTTTTCCTCGATTGAGCCAACCCATTCATGCTACAACCATAATAGCTGCAGTGTGGTTAAACCAAACTCACAATTAACCTCACTACATGTCAGTTTCATTTAACCACACTTTCATTCAGTTGTGGCGGCACTGTCGTCGCGCCGCAAACGCAACACACCGAAGCCTAAATCACGCTATCAAAATTACGAATCATAAACAGTATATATAGAACATCTCCGAACTATCACATGGCGTATTGGCCGACGTAATCTGAACACGCAACCAAACAACCTTCGGAAACTTCAAGCTTCATCATCGTCATAGAATAACCCTACCCTACCCAGTCTTCATATGCTGCAAGCCATCTAGCTTCACAAGGTTCATCGCAGCACTGGAATAATAATGCTTCCTGTTCCTTCAAGCTACACTCTGCTGTATGTGTGTGTTCGGCACGGCTCTGAACCTTACTTACTTCTCGCCTCTGCTTCACGGCACTCTCGCAGATTACTTGCCTTCTTCTCGACTCACCACAGACTACAAGGCAATGTCCTGGCACTTTCACATATGTCGGCAATGAGGCTGCACTATCGACCTCTGGTCTGAGCAGGGGGGTGATGTGGCGGCACTGTCGTCGCGCCGCAAGCGAAACACACCGAAGCCTAAATCACGCTATCAAAATTCCGAATCATAAACAGTATATATAGAACATAGTGTTGGCCGCTCCCTGGGCAGAACACCTTGCCCAGCGGGAGATCTCCCCTTTTCATTCTACGGCCACACAGTAATTTGGCTAAGTTTAATTTAGGCAATCAATTGAATGCTAGAGACTAATTGTAGAGCTTTGGCTATTTTAGTAGCTGATTAAACAATCAAATAGCAACATACATGTTATAGTGTGATGAATTCTCATGTGCCGTCACTACACACCATGAAGAATATTAAATTCTATTAATGTAAACTAAAAAAAAAAGAAAACTTACCCACTATTGTCCGGACCAGACATTGTGACATAAACATGAAATCTTTTATTAGCTTTTGCTGCTTCCAGCATCGCTTGAAGAACTACTCTTGATCTGGAATGTGTCAGAATTTTCTGGAAATGTCATGAGTTTTCTTTGTAACTTTTATTATTTTCATAATATAATAGTAACATTTCATATTGCTTTACTTACACAACCATCACTAATAAAAGGTAATGCTTGTTTAGCAACTTTCCCTCTAGCTTCAAGTAATGTTTCAAAAAATATGTGTCCTCTTTGTAACATGATCTGTTCACATTCTTCAAATGACTAAAAGACAATTATAATGCGATTATTGCAGATGATTTCAAATAAAGTTTTCTGTGCAATACTTATTTTTCTGATGAACCTTTAGATTTTGACAGCTGTCCCATCCCCATAGAATAGAAATAAAAATAGATTTTTTTTTCAATATAGAATAGAAATATTATTTATTAGAAGTAATTCTTAAGTTTAATTTAGCATTGAATTGTAAAATACCACTGTCTTGGCAAGAACCAGCAAAAATCCAGAGGGATCATTTTTACAATGTCGCTGGGATCGAAAATTATATCTAATAAAAAAAATTGATTAAATTTTTTTTTTTTTTCAATATATTAAATAGTAAATACATAACAGATGTCCCATATATTATTCTTTTTGGTCTGAATAATCTTTCATTTACAATTTATGTATGTAAAGCACCATTAAAATACAGAAAAAATCTAAATGTAGAGTAACATTTTCTACCAAAAGAAAAAAATGTACCTTAACATCAAGTTTGGTAAATGTGATGAACCTCATAAAGAGTTCACACCCTGAGGATATAGCTGTCACAGGCTGGTCACAGTGTCGCATAGCATCCACGGCGAGCTGTAGGTTCAAATCAAGTTCCCTTACAGTTGCCACTGGAAGGATGATAATTATTTTCTTACAATTTTTAATACATACATGTTAATCTAACCCTGTTGTGGCTAATATATATAATATACAAAGTTTTCATATAATATTGACTATTTTTACAAACTTAAAATAACTAAGAAAATATAGAAATAATTGGCTTAAGTTTCAATTTTACAACTAGTTAATTCAATTTGTTATGATGTTGTTAATGACAATAAACATGTAAACTATAATAAATAATGAGAATATATCTTTCTTAAAACTTGATACATTTGGGTTTGGTCATGGCACTTGGTAACAATTGTAAGAGTAAATTTCCTTTCATACCTTTATAATTTTCTATTACTGTAAGAAGTGTTCTAATTGCCGCTACTCCAGCAGAGACATCCTCTTCCTCTCTTAAAATTTTAAGGAAAATTTCTTGAACTTCTAAAATTGAAATAAAAATTATGATCATCTACTAGGAAAATAGCAAAGATTTCAGTTATAAAACCTTGTTATAATATAACCCAATATACGAATAATTTACTTTACCTTCTTTTTTCATGGTTATCTAAAAAAATACCCTAATTTATTGAAATACAAATATTGTATCCAATAGATTTTTATTTTATTTTTAAAAGAAACAATGACTCCGTAGAAAATATTATTTTATTATATACATATATATGGAATTAAATGTTTTTAGTTTTTACAATGGAATTCCATCACGTCCGTCTGACATTGACACTTTGACCAGTGCTGCCATGAAACAAAAATCATAACATTTTTTTCATTTGTTATATCAACCATAGACTAAGGTTCGCCAGAAGTCTATGGATATCAACAATTTCCATACACTCAGAATCTTTGAGTGTTCAACCAACTGGAGAGGCCATGCGCGTTAATTCCCATACAAAAATTCTGTCAACATCAGGGGGGCGCAAGAAAAACACACAAATGTATACTTGACTACAAATGCAAAATTAAATCGCGTCACTATAAACGCATTACATACTACAGCATTTGTGTTTGTGTTCATTGCGTTTACGGTTTACGCATACCATCAAATTGTACACGTGTCGATATACTTGGATATACTGATGGCGTTGTCTACATGCGTCAGAAACGAAAGGCGTGAACTATGTCGATATTTTTATCGATATACAAATCACCGTAGTCCGCATAAGTTTTTATTTGATTATAAGTAATACATAGATAAATAATACCAAGGTGTTATTTGAATATTTTTTTAAAGTATTTAAAAATGATCTTCGGAAAAAAACTTAGAAATTATTGAAAGGAAGTTTATTATTTTGTTACAGGTTTATTTTACATTATGAAGGATAAAATTTAAAACATTTAACAAACTGAAATAGGAGAATATCTAATCAAATTATACAAAATAACTATAAAAGTAACAATGATTCGACCTTAGACAATTTGAGCACCTAACTATTATAAAAATTCTACAGTTATCACAAAATAGTTGTAAACAGGCACGTAAGTTTGACTTTACATTATTGTCTATTAAATTAATTAACAGACAACTATTATTATACAACAAATAATTTTATTCTCCTTGAATATCAAGTCAGTCTTATAAAACCTTTTCTATTATTACAAGGGTTGATACAATTATTGTAGGAGTTATTAGAACTTCAAACTATTAATCTTCATCCGATGTATCAAAAATTTCTAAATTAGCGGTATCATTTTGCGTTACCAAATTTCTATAAAACCCTTGGTAATGCAATGGTATAGCATTGGTATCACATAGACTATATAAAGCATTCGAAATTAGTAGACATTTGTCATAAGCGGGCATGAGTTCATTTGAACTCTGAAGGCTAATAATATTTGTTTTACGTGTACGTAATGAGGTACGATTCGTAGTGTCTAAAACCAAGTAATCAACATTTTCAAAATCGTACTTAAAAAATAATTATTTCTCGGGTAGTACGGCCTAATAGTTAAGTGTGATTATGATGTGAAGAAGCGGGACAGTATTTCATGCCGGCACACCGCCTGCAACTTTACAAGGCGCAGGTTCGGCCGCACATGGAATACTGTTCCCATCTCTGGGCTGGGCCTCCCCAGTACCAGCTTCTTGCACTTGACCGCATCCAGCGCAGAGCGGCTCGAATCGTCGACGACCGAGTGCTTTCCGATCGGCTCGGTTCACTGGCGCTGCGAAGAGATGTTGCATCTCTTTGCGTATTTTATCGCATCTATCACGGGGAGTGCTCTGAGGAATTGTTCGGATTAATCCCAGCCGCCAAATTTCGTGAACGCACTACACGTCAAACGTCCCGATACCATCCACACCATCTGGATGCGGTCCACCAGTGCAGTGGCTTTCTCCTTTGCGGTATGGGCCAGTGAGTCGTCCTCCCTGTGCAGAGATGGAAGAGATGGCTGACAGAAATTACCCTGGACAGCCTTGGCGAGAGACCAGAATGCACGGGTTCCAGAAGGAAGGCGAACTAGTTTCTCGCCAATTCTGCCTATGTGCTCTGACTTTGCCTTGGCAATGACTCTTTTGAAGGACCTAGAGGCGGAATTATACTTCTTTTTTAGAGCGCTGGTGTTTACATCCCGGGACGCTGATGCATCAGCCCAGGCTTGGTAGCACTCCTGCTTATAGCATGATGCTATTTTACAGGAGTGACCAAACCATGGCTGAGACTTGCCTCCAATGGGCACCACAGAGGAAGGAATAAAAAGTTCCATACCCTGAAGTACCACATCAGCGACAGAATCCGCAACAACGTTGGGATCATCCGGCGAGAAGCAAACCCGCCCCCAAGGGTAGGATGCAAAGAAAGACCGCATCCCATCCCAATCGGCTGACCTATAGTGCCAAACACGGCGGCAGCCTGCAGAATGCAACCGCGATTTCAGCGTGAGTGGCACCACACTCCGGACCAGACAATGGTCCGAGGAGCCTAAAGGGGCGTCGACGGAAATCTGATATCCGTCCGGGTGAGAGGTCAGCAGAAGGTCCAACAGGGAAGGTGCATGATCCTCCACATCTGGAATCCGCGTAGGCGAAGTAACCAGTTGTGTCAGACCATATGCCAAGGCAAAATCATGAACAGATCTCCCCGCATGATCGGTTAAACGTGAACCAAGCCATTCGGCGTGATGGGCGTTAAAGTCGCCGAGGATCACGATCTCTGCGGAGGGGATCTGCTGTAGCAACGAATCTGCAGCCATTTGGACGTGGTCGAATAGTCGGTCTGTTTCGGCATTACCGCTATGGGACCTATAGAGGCACCCGTAGACGCGCGGATGGTCGTCGCTGTCTACGCGTAGCCAAAGGATGGACAGGTCCGAACCTTCAAGTCTGCCGAGGCGTCGAGAGCAGATGTCCTCTCTGACGTAAACGCAAACTCCAGCCCGAGGCACAAAGGAGTGTTCCAGTTTGTACCCCGGGCAGGAGAGATACGAGACATCAGCCGGAGAGGACACCTGCGTCTCGGTCAGAAAGAGCAGAGCCGGCCTCGCCGTCTCGAGATGGTAGTGGACGGCGTTTAGGTTAGAGTGAAGTCCCCTGATATTGCAGAAATTCACGGACAGCGTGGCAGGGGTCGCCTTGGTCTTGTTGCTCCGTTTGCCCCGAGCAGTTGTAGTCTTGAGCGGAATTTTGCCCCCCCCCAGAATACGCGGGGCAGCCTGAGCACCCACGCTCAGAAGTGGAGAAACACGGTCGTGGATGCTCAGCGAGGGATTCTCCAGGGGTGCTGGTACCCTCCTGGGGTAGTCGATCATTATTTAATTCCGCTACCATGTTGATGGGGGGGGGGGATTTGGGCCTCCGGCCACCTGCACTCACCAGGCGAAACGCGGAAGCAGAGCTTCCACTTCACGCCGGTATTCTGTGAGGTCGTGGTACCACCCCGGTTTGAGCCGGCCCATACGTGCAACAGCAAAGCTGCCGCGTGGCTCTACCACTGTTAAATGCTGAACTGGTTTTTATTTTTTGTTTAGATTTTATAGTAAAATATTACAAAACGCATGGAATTTTTCTATTATTGGTTTGATTTCACATATTTCCAAGAGATCCTCTTAGGCAGCAGACTTGGATTGCAGCTTGTAGAAATCATGAATCTTGGATACCTAAACGGACTAGCACCATTTGCTCCGAACATTTTGATAAATCATATTTAATGCTACAAGCTATCAATAAAAGAAGGTTAGCCGATACTGCTGGTACCAACCTTGAACCCATGTGAGGTAATGTCAAGCTGTACGAGTATATCAATAGAATAAATATTTTTATTATTACCCTTGACACCAAAATTTTTCTTCTTGAAAATATTTTGTAATTTCGATAAGTTTACAATAATTAATAATAGATTATGTTACCAATTAAAGTCCACTGCTGAACATTGGCCTCCCCCATAGATTGCTTCATAAGGTGGGATATTTGCCATAGTTGCCATGCTTGGCAAGCGGGTTGGCCAGCGCAGTTTTTTTATTTTTAATCGTTATTAGGTAGACGCTGCTGCCCATGTCCTGATTTGTTTAATTCTGTCGCCTCTTACGACACCCACGATATGGGGTAGTGGTACTGGCATTACATGCTTATTACTTCGTAATATTTAAGCGACTAAAACTAGAATTATTAGTTTGCTAAATAATTTGTAATATTAAATTTGAATCAGCTTACTGCTTTCGAGCAAAGATACAACCCTAATTCAGGTGCGTAGCTACCGCCGTATCAGCTATATCAATGATATGGGCCCCCGGGCTACAGGGGCCCCGAACGTGTGTAAGCAAAAATTCGTAAAATGTTATCCGCAATCACACTTAAACTCTTAGGCCGTACTACCCGAGAAATAATCATATGATAAAAAGTGTCCAACGTGCCTAAAGAAATTTTCACTTTTAAAATTATGAAAGTTAAAAAAGCAATCTCTTTTTGCCCCAGGTCAAGTGGGCGCCCAAAAGTTGGCAATATGTCTCACTACACGACTGACCCGCGACCACAGATTACTAATAAATACATAAGTTATTGCAGGAATCCCCTGTTTAAATGAATGACAACGACACACCAGTTCATAGGAGTATTAATTGTAAAGTATTTTAATTAAATTCGCTCGTTTTTGTTCCTTTTGTAAAAAAAATTACCCTTTATTTGGGCCCTCCCTTTAAACTTTGATACACGGCCCGTCTAAGGCACGCTATTCTACTGCCCTAATTCCACTTTTTAGTAATTCTCAAACCTTTATGTTTTAAGTATAATAAGCTCTCTCACTAGTGTATCTGTGAATAAGCCAGTGCGTGGTTACTATGTTACGTAATGGTAAGTAGTGATATAGTTGAAGATGATGAAGCGCACCGACTTAGCCTAAGCTGCGTGTTTGAGCAAAATGCCACGCTAGTCATTATTTGTGAGCTTTTTAGGAGCTATCTATTTGTTTTTAAATAGATATATCAACTAATATAAAAGTCTATTAAATTTCTACATAATCTTGATTCCATAATAGCCAATTCCAATTTTTTTAAAAGGAGTATATACTTGATGAACCTTCTTACAACTAAACCACAGAAATGCGAAATAATTATTGATAGCATGCACCTTCTCATAAAGTGAGTATTATTTTATTTTGCGATTGACACTAATGGATAGGCAATTTATTAATGAACATTTTGATCTATTTTTTTTTCAATTTGATATATTACATTGTAGCTAGAACACGTGGAATATATAGGACGGAACACTCAAGGTCGTTCGCTAGCTTATTATTTCAATAACCGCAAGACATCTACGTTGTAATCGGATGGGAAGGCAGATGCTGGAAAATTATTCCACTCCATTGCAGTACTTACGAACAAGACGACAAAGCAAATTGAGTTTTTTAAATTTCCGTCGGGCGTTATACCACTTCCGGTACTATATCCTATTAAGTTATTATAAATTATATGATGGTTCAAATGCGTGATATATTGGTAACTAATGATAACTCAGGGGTGGAGCCATACTCTTTCTTGGAATCTGGCTCGTCTGGTTGTCCGATACACACTGTTCAGCGCGCATTTCGAAATGTATCCTGTAGAACAGGGATTCCCAAACTATTTTGGGCAAGAGATCCCTTTTCCAAACTGAACTGATTTCTCAGACCACCATATTACATAACAAATCCCATCTCCAGTTTTTTTTTCCAATTGATACAAAATGCTTACGAATTTAAAAACTTTGCGGTTGGTTAAGTGAGTAAACTTGACATCATTTTCTCATCAAAATTTAACAAAATAAATAGACATAAAATTCAGTAAATATCATCATGTAATAGTAATTATTAATACAAATTACGTAAAAATACTTAAATAGGTAATTATTTTCGAAAAAAAGCATTAAAATCGCAAAGTAAACAAAATCAGTTTTCGTTTATGTAGACACCTCGCCTCGTTTTCGTCCTCTTTGAGTTCGAATATGGGAGTACCAGTTTGGGAATCCAATGGAATCCAAAGGAATATTTCTAAAGTTTCTTTTGGAACGCTTACTTCTCAGTAAAAGTTGATATTGAGTCATTGTGTTCTGTTTAGCAATTTAAAAGAATTCATATTATAATTTATTAAAATTTAAGTAGTTTAATGTCAAAGACTATTATTACATTTTTATATAGTTTGCTTACTTCAAAATGTTATACGTAATTAAAGGGTTCATCTCATTAATTTTAAAGTTTGGAATTATAAATCAAATTACTTAATAAAATTTGTACAAATCTTACAATTCAAGCTGTCAAAAGGCGCCATCTAGTATAGAGTAGCTGAAAAAAGTCTTTGATGTCTCGATAATTTTATTAAGGCTTTAAAAATTTTTTTTATAAAAAATATTTTTATTACAGTAAACCAGGATATTTGTTTGCTGATGTTTCATTGAATGACTGCAAATGACGCAAAATTTACCACTACCAGAAGGAAAGTCATGGCCAACTGCAAACTGCAATTACGATACCTACAGTTGTGGAGGTTGATCATATCATAGTTTCACGGGTACTCGAATGGCTAAGACGTGTTCTATTAAAGTGCACCACGCTATTGTATCCAAACGCGGATCCTGTGTTCGGAACAGTGTTTGGTAAAAAGTATTGAGCATCATCAGATATGGGAAATTCCAACTCCCTTAAACTTGAAAGGAAATGGCAGTAAGTTTTATTAAAATGATTAAAAAATTATTTCTGCTTTTGTATTTATAAAACTAGATACATATTCCAGGTATTCTAACTAAATTCTACTACAGAATGAATAATAGTGTAAAGTTAATGTAATTCTACATAAATATACTACCTACGTTTCTCTACTGTTTTGACATAAATACATATTTTAACACATACATACTTATATAATAAATATGTCATAGTAACTCATAATTAATTTATGCGCTCTTAAAAGATTTTGATAAAACTAAAATTAATTATTTATTCTTGTAAATTGGACTTGGTTGGACATATGGACATTGGACATTTCTGGAAATTATCTCTTTTCGCTGAGAAAAATAGACTTAATGAGTACAGAAGTTAATTTTCGTGTGTGAGCGAATTTCATTTAACGCTAGCTTAATAAAACTTAATTAAAACTTATCTTCTATTTTTTTTTTAGTAAAAAAATGCCGACAAACTGAATCGCATCTTTATTGTCGAAATATTGAATTTCGACTTTGACTCGTAAAATAATCTTTGATTCCGTCACATCATGTATGTAAATTTTAACCAACTAGAGTCCCATAAATGGCAATTGTAAAATCATCTTATGCCTGTGACGAGGACCAAGTTAAAATCTAACGTCCCAGCGCCGAGATGCAAGTAGTATTCTTGTAGCACGAATGGGTCGGCTAGACCGGGGAGGGACCACGCTCTCACAGAATACCATCGTCAAATAGTAGCTTAATGCTGCTGTGTTTCGTACTGGAAACGGGGCATTCCATCTAAGTCCTCACGGGTGACAACGCATCTGCATTTTGATTCGTAATCGAGGATAGATGTAGATGTCTATGGGCCACAACAACCACTTACCATCAGGTGGACTGTGTGCTCGTTTGTCAACCTATCCTATAAAAAAGGAGTTTTTGCCCAGCGGAGGACCATTTGTAGAGTGATGGTTATGACGATGACGAAATTTTTCTCCTTTAAAATTCTTGAGAAAACGACACTAACGCATTGTAGAGGGAAAAGTAAACTGAAACTTAACTTCCTTTATGAGAAACAATGCTTGGCCACTGGCATCGCCCTCGTTTTGTTATGAAATCGGAACTAATGTACCGTATTCTGTTTACCGAATGTTTATTCTAAATTATTTAGCGTATCATATTATTTGTATTTTATTGTAGAAACACGAAAAATATTTAAAGTATCTTAATATGGTAGGAATAAAAATTACAAGGAAGTTAGATTAACGTTTTATCGCAATACGTATAAAAGAAAGTAACTGTATAAAAATTGCAATTAACAATTCCATCAGTGCTGGTGTGGATCAAATCCGAGTTGTTCGTGTACTATGTTATTTACGGTTTACGCTTTGCACCTGAGCTAATTTTGAATGCTGATTTACCACGTGCTCGGCGATCAAGGAAAAACTTCAGGAGTCTTGCATGTCAAAATATTTCGGGGATATATTATGAAGTACGCCAATAGGCACTGGGGTATCGCGGCGACACATTGTACCCTAGTTGGATAACCTCAAAAATAAGAGTATGAGGTATGTGCCTAGCAGTAGGGCGTATGATGTCAATTATAAAACTTTTTAAAACAAAGCTAATTGTAATTAAAAAAATATATTTTTTAACTACAAAGAGAATACACAATTCAATATCATTTGAATCCATTACATGATTTATTTTATCTTCTAATTAAGGGAATTCTTTTTTAATAAATTTTGTGTTAGTTTAAGTACGCATGATAAACAAGTGGTGAAATTAAAAATTTTGTACAACCGACTTCAATATAAATAAAATGGGAACATCGTCAATGTATTCGAAGCCAATTGAATACGCATTATTAAGGATAACTCTAGAATCATCAAAATCGGTTCTCCTAGAAAAAAGTTCTGACTTCAGAGATAACACACATAAAAAATACAGTCGAATTGTGAACCTCCTCCTTTTGGTGAAATCGGTTGAAAAGGTTTGCGTAGAAGGAACACAAGCACGAGTCAGATTTGTAATTAGGATCTCTTAGCTTATCAATATATTTATCATCCAAGTTTTTTATTTGAAGATTAGATATAATACTAATCTTTACTACTCAAATAATAATTGCTATATAAAATGTTTGTGATCATATACCTGTTACTAATATGCACTAGACACTTGTAATATTACCACAGTGTCTTACATTTTACGGCTATTTAATTTGTGTGTCAGTGTCAGCATTTTTATGCACTTGAAGTCAAGGCAGGCGTTTTTGTAGCTGCATGATAACTAATTAATAAGTGCAGTTATTCTATCTCAGTCTCAAGTAGCTATCATTTCATACGTAATTAATGAAAAGGATTGAATTATAATAAAAATAATATAAACAAGTTTTAGAGAATGGTAGAGCACGTTTGTTTTCAATGTATCCTGCAAAATTTCTTCCTCACCTTCCCTATCGATTGCGAAGAGCCCATTATGTAGGTAAACTTCTAGACGTAGAATAAAAAAATGCACTTGTCGTCTCAATTAAACACATCAAACATTTAAAACCATTTGTTTTTCACTAACGACCGTTATTTAGATTATGTATCAATTTATGTTTTTTTTTTCAAAATGGTTCTTCAAAGATTTGGAATAAAATATTAGGCTATATTTTCGTTCTCGTTCGATATCTCCTGGCATTGCTCTCTGTTCGTAAAGTCTTATACATCAGTACAATCAGCTCATCCATTCCGTACATAAAATCTGACAGACAAAAAATTTAAAATTAGTTATTTAATATTTACCCCTTCCATCTGGACAGCGAAAGCGATTAGACGTGCTCCCCGTAATCTTTTATAAATATTTTTGATAAATTAAATTCTGACCAAATAGTCAGTTTTTGGCAAGTACTAGGACTGCATAACTTTAGGGTGATACGCAGTAGTACGGTAACGGGTATAAAAGAGACACCAACAGTGGAGACAAGCAGATCGATCCAAATTCGCTTCACCGACGTCACTCCAACTACGTACGTATACGTCACAAGAGACGCTTGCCTTGATTCATAGGCGGAAGCGTTTTTAAAGAAAAGAAAAATGCCGCTAAGGAGAACACCACCGTCTACTTCGAAACAGGTAGCATCCCTGCTGCAGGTCCTTGAATCTGATGCAAATCAAAGCTCTGCCCCACCTACTGATACAGATAATGAAAGCTCCAATGTGAACAATCGGAATAGAAATCGACCCCGTAAACGTCAGTATGATGACGAACTAGCTTCTTTCATGGTGGAAATGAGGAAATCCATTGGAATTTTAACTAAGCAGCAAGATACAATACAGGAAAGCATTAAAGACATTAAGAAGCAAAACACTGACATCAAAGAATCCATGGACTTCATATCAAAGCAATATGAAGATATGAAAAACAAATTGGCCAAAATGGAATTAGATAGGAAATCCCATTTAGCTCATATTCAGAGTCTAGAACAAAAGGTAGAAAATTTGGAGAGGTCGCAAAGGCAAGCCAGTATTGAAATAAGAAACATTCCTATACATAAAAAGGAATCAAAGCAAGATCTGGTGCAACTAGTTAAAAAAGTTGGACAATCTGTCAATGTCTGTGTGGAAGAATTACAGATCCGCGACGTCTTTCGCCTTAAAACCAAAAAAAGAAAATAATCAGCCAATTATTGTGGACCTCACAACAGTTACGCTAAAAGAAAATATATTAACTTCAGTTAAGGCCTACAACAAGTCAAAGAAGGACAATAAACTAAATACTGGCGACCTTAACATAGATGGCGAACCCAAACCAGTTTTTATATCAGAGAGTCTCACCCAGTCGGCTAGGAAACTTTACTTCATGGCACGAGAATTTAGTAAAAACCACAACTATGCTTACTGCTGGACTGCACATGGGAAGGTGTTCCTACGTAAGAAGGAGGGTGCTCCATGCCGTCGCATTGACACGGAGACTGATTTACAGAAACTGCTCCAAACTCATGACAAATGACTACCTGCCTACCGAAATTTATTGCTCCAGTTTTTCTTTGGTAATTCTTTATCATATTTGAAAATACTTTTATACCTTATTTTAAATTTTTTGTATATTTACTTAGTTTTTTACACAATTTTATTTTTTTATGGTATGTACAATTATTATTCGTTACCACAATTTGTAACGTTCTTTGTGAACAAGGTTAACACATACACCTTATACAAATTAGATACGATATTCTTACAAGCTTTAGTTGTCGCAGAAACATTCATTCTTAAATGGGGGAACTATTACGCACCCGGTTCTACACAACTGATTGCTAGTATTTTTAAAAGGTGATCCAATAACGGATATCTCTGATGACATTGATTTTCTTGAAATATCTCAATTTATGGTGTGTAGTCCCGAATCTCTTATTAATTACATAGATTTATTGCAAGGATCTATTTCAGTTATGCACATGAATATACGGAGTCTATCATGTAACTTTGACGCATTTAATGTTTTATTACAGAGAATCTCTTTCCAATGCGATGTCCTCGTTTTAACTGAATGCTGGTTGAGTAAATTGTTAAACGTTCCAGAAATACCTGGATATATATCATATGCTTCAGGCTACCGCAATCAGAACGATGGAGTTGTAATTTATGTAAAGTCCGAAATTAAGCATAGTACTTCATTAGAGACTGAATTAAAGGACTGTAATAGTCTTATTTTAAGATTTGGGAATGAAATTGCGATTATAGCTGTGTACAGATCACCATCATATAACAATATTGATAACTTTTGCAATAGTCTTGAAAATTGTTTGACTTCATTGGCGTCTGTTAAATCAGTTATCTTAATTGGAGATATTAATATAAATATAGCTTTCGATAGCTCTGATTCAAATTGTAATAACTACATTGACCTAATGGCATCTCATGGTCTGCTTCCAACACATGTTACTCCCACGCGTATAAGCAGCTGTCTTGATCACGTTATGCTAAGATCAAATCGATGCTCTAAAACGTTTATTCTCGATTCGCTCATAACTGATCATGCGCCAATTATGTTTGTGTTAGAGGCAAAAATCAAAAGAAACCTAGCTAAAGCTGCCATAAGGAAAATTGATTATCCAAGTTTAGTCCAAGAATTATCTGTAACAGACTTTAACCCTGTATATAACGCTGCAAATGCAAATTTAGCAGCAAACTCTTTGGTTGATATAATATATAAAGCAATTTCTTGCCACTCCACATTAATCTACGTCCCGCATCGTAAACGAGCTATTAAGCCCTGGATAACACCTGGTCTTGTACGATGCATTAGGAATCGTGACAAGTTACACAAAAAGGCTAAACTGGATCCTAACAATGCCTTATTGCAGCTTACCTACTCTAGGTACCGTAATTTTTGCAATAATCTTCTAAAAAAACTTAAAACCGAATTTGAACAAACCGAGTTCAAAAGGAATAAAGAAAATCCCAAAGAAATGTGGAATACTATTAATAAAGTCGCTAGTCTAAAAAAAGCATCTCCGTCCCCCACTGAATTGTTAAACCTCGCCAAAGACCCCCATGAATCAGTAAACCTAATAAATGAATTCTTTGCAAGTATAGGTAAGTCCCTTGCTAATGATATACAAATTAGAAGAAGTACTTGTTTGACTGGTTCCGTAAACATCACTCATATTGAGTCACAAAGAGATTCGATGGCTTTACTTGATGTGGATTATAATGAAGTCGAGAACACTATTATGAACCTCAAAGATAATTGCGCTACAGGTGTTGACAGCATTCCTACTCAAGTTTTTAAGAACGCAAGGACTAGCCTTATTCCACCTTTGACCCACGTGGTCAATCAATGTTTCGCTTCAGGAGTTTTTCCTAACATCCTCAAGAGAGCTCTTGTACATCCTATTTATAAAAACGGCAATAGAGATATGATAGGGAACTACAGACCTATCTCGGTGCTGACAATAGTATCTAAAATTTTGGAAAAGCTTTTAAATTCTAGACTTATTAAATTTTTAGAAAAGACAAATGCAATTGCACGAAATCAGTATGGATTTTTAAAAGGCAAATCTACTGATGATGCGACTTTGTATCTTACTGAGACTATTGTCACGCACCTTGATATGGGTCACAAAGTTGTTGGAGTTTTCCTCGATTTGTCGAAGGCATTCGACACTGTATCAATACCATTACTATTGAAAAAGCTGGAATTAATAGGTGTACGCGGAGTCGTCTTGGATATATTTTGTGACTATCTGTCAAATCGCTCACAGTGTGTCAAATTAGGTAACTACCAAAGTCTGGATGTCAATCTCTCTTACGGAGTACCACAGGGCAGTGTACTGGGTCCAACCCTCTTCCTAGTGTACATCAACAACTTGTGTAAACTTTCGTTACCGAACTGCAAAATTATCACTTATGCAGATGATACAGCGTTGATTGTGCATGGTGAGGATTGGGCTCGGGCTCAACAATACACTGAAAAAGCCCTCACTGAGGTAATGAGATGTTTGGACGAAAATTTGCTTACGTTAAACTTAAAAAAAGACCAAATACATAACTTTCACCCCACGGGCCAATACTCAACCATCCATTGACTTTTGTATAAGGGCACACACTTGTGATAGAATAAATAGTTGCTGCGACTGTCCTCAGTTATCACCAACACATAGCTTAAAATATCTCGGTCTGATTCTAGATAATCATCTTAATTGGTCATTACACGTTAAATCATTAACAGCCCGAATTAGAAAATTAATTCCTATCTTTTACCTACTTAGAAAATCTGCTGATCGTGACACGCTAATGTGTGTTTACTATGCGCTTGTCCAATCTTTGCTCAAATACTGCATTGTCTCATGGGGTGGAACTAGCATTAGTACACTGCTTCCCCTGGAGCGTGCTCAGCGTGCAATCTTAAAAGTAATTTATAAAAGACCGCGTAGGTATAGCACGTCACTACTCTACCGTGAATGCTCAGTTCTTACGGTAAGAAAACTCTTTATCTTCCACACTATACTTCGTAAGCATCTAGGACTGCCATACGTTCCAACTCAAAAACGTAATAAGAGCAAGGTTTGCACAACACCTCCACACGGAAGCACTATTGCAAAACGGCATTATTTTGTTATAATTTCCCATCTCTATAACATCGCAAATAAAGCTTTAAATATTTACCCTTTAACCCTTCATCAATGTAAATTTGCTACACGGGATTGGTTACTGAATTTAGATTTTGACGAGATAGAAAATATTATTCGGATTAAAACCCTTCAATAAAACACCTTAATAGACTCTTCTCTCTCTCTCTCTCACACACACACACACACACACACACACACACACACACACACACACACACACGCACACACGCACACACACACACACACTTACATATCCCACACATCCAATTACTCAAAGCCCACACTACAAATTCGTACAAACATAATACTCCCCCATGCATTCACGCTCCGCGTTTATAATTATACTATACATCAAACACACCAAGTGGTAATCTTGCTTAAATTCTATTTTGTTTTGTATCTACCTACATGTTATAATTTTTAATTTTTATTTTAGCTTGAAAAGATTGTAAATATTATTTGTTGAGAAATGTTGTAAAAGATCTTACCTATTAGGTTATTATTTGATTCCCAGAATGGAAGGCGCAGGCAGCCGTGGCACAGTTTATACTAGTACGGCTGCCGACGTTAACCTCTCAATGTAATTGATGCTACTTTTATTTAAATAGTGTAAGTCACGATGTAAAATTTGTGGAGTGAATAAATATTATTATTTATTATTTTATTATTAATCCAAGCATTCAATATTATATAACGCACAAAAAATTTATGCCAGCTAAATGTTTATAAACAAGCAACAAGCAACATTTATGCCTAGACCTTAGTAATAACGTGCCTAGGACTACACAAACAGAGAATTCACTTTCATTCTTTATCCACATGATTAAATAAATATTAGATACTATTTTTGTATAAGTTAATATTTTTTTATTGAATAAGCGTGTAAAACTTGCTAAAAATTCACGTGATGGCATGTGGATGCTGTGGATGCTTTAGCCCATAGACACCTATATCTGTCATCAATTAAGAACCAAAATTTATACTCGTTGTCACCCGGAATAATACGGAATGCCTCGATAACAGTATAAATGATCTCCGGTTCTCTAAGACTCAACATGCGAATGACAGCAGCTTTATTAAGCTGCTATTTTACGCTAGTATTCGGTGAGAGGTTCGTCCTACCACGGTCGAGCTAACCCATTCCTGCTACAACCATATTATAGCTACAGCGTGGCTCTACTTCGTATAAACTTAATGTGACACATGATCACATTCAAGTGTACATGAAGTTGCCATTTGTGCAAAATACCGTTGCTTACCCATGCATCGGACATGACTTAAATTTCAGATGTCAATGGAAAAGTTTCAGATGACTTTTGCTATAATGTCATTATTTTTGTTGTAATTTATAAAGTAAGTACTTAGTGATATAGCCGAAGGTGATAAACTTTATGAATCTTAAAAATTTTGTTTAACAAAAGTTATAATTGAATACATGGGTTCCAGCATTACATTTGTCCTTAGGGTAATAGTAATAATAATATCCTCCAGGCCAAAGTTTAGACAGGGCGGCCAGTCAACGTAGACTAGCCATCTGCACGGGAGAAAATAATAGTGCTGAAGTGAGAGTGCAAGCACAGGTGCACTCCCTATACCGTTACTCTCGTAGTCCGATGAAACGTCAATTCACACGACCGGAGAGAGATCAGGCGCAAGACTGACGGGGGTCAAACACCGCATGACACCGGATTATTACTGAGAATTTCTTGACAGAACAACCCAAATAATATATAATAATATATAAATAACTGTAATAACAAGTTTCATAAAATTTTTAAGTTTCTATATTAATCAAGTTGTTCAACTGCACTAAAACAGACTGATTATCTTTTAAACAAAATATAAAATTAAACCCTTTTTTTCCTTGACACACACTTGACAGTTGAAGAAGGAACGTTTGAAATCATACAAAATTAAGAAAACATTTTAATATTCTTTGGCGACAATGACTCTGTGCGACTGTTTACCCCACCACCCCCTGGGGGGCCACCCGGAGGGGGCCCCAAAAAACTCCCCTCGTCGGTTTAGGGGCGCGGATAGAAATGTGGTACAGACTATTATGTGTTTCACATTAGCAGGATGAACCAAAATAATTAATGTTTTATTTTATATAGGTAATTTAATGTTTTAGCTTTTTGCACTCCTCCATATAACTTTACGTAGTTCTAAATTTTAATCGAATAGCCAAACAGACAGAAAACCCTCTTTTTGTGATAATATATTTTTATCGATGTAAATTTTTAATACCTAGTAGATGTAAATTTCGTTGGGACATTAGTTAATCTGTACGTTTGTAATGCACTATTTTTCAAGGCACGGTAAAATACTTTTTATTACTCGGTTATGGTCGGCAGCGTATGAATATTAAAAAGCGATAATGATACGAATATAATGGAAAAATAAAAAAAATATGTGCTCTGTAGTGTTAAAAGATCCAATTAAAAATCTATACATATAAATAATTGAAGTGTCTGTAACATTGATATAACTGGCTTATGTTAAGTGCGGGAGTTTATTTGATTGCTATTAAGCCATAAACAACCATTTTTAAAATGTTTGTCTATCTGTCTACCCGGGAAATTCTTCGAAATGGCTGAAAATTTACAAACAGATAGGAGAGCAAAAAAGTAGGAGGGATATTGATATTTCGAAAAAAATTAAGGTATTTTTTGAAAAAAAAAGAAAAATTTGATAAAATAAGATATCTTTGAATGTCATAGATCTAAATAACGCCACGTTTATAGGTCCTATCCAGGCGAGGCCGCGGCGGGTCGCTAGTATATTAATATGCTACATAAATAGATATATGTGAATAATAATGGGCCAAATAATGTCATTAATGACGCCCAAAATGAATGTCATTAATTAATGAACCGAAGGCCCGTTTTACATTTTGAGAAGTGACAAGTGCGAGTGGCAAGTGCAACTGACATGGCAAGTGCTTAGTCCGTGTGAACAGGCACTGACAAGTGATGAGTGTGAATAAAATTCACACTAAACACTTGTCATTTTTTAATTTCACTTGCCACTCGCACTTGTCACTTTTCAAAATGTTAACCGGGCCTTAGAAACGTAACATATACAAATCTTCACGGCAGATCGATCTTGGGACCACTTAAATATTTTCGAAGTTATTAACTAATAGGTTTATTGTATGCAGTACATTACAAATGTTCTAGTACGAGTATCTAACACAGTAAGGTGGGCGTATCGAGCATGTCCACCCACAATTACAACTTTGGTTTCGATGGTTTGTTTAGCAATGAATGATGTGTATTCTCTCAAGGAAGTCAGTTTCAAGGCACTCCCCTTGTTGCCTCAGCCAGCATCGAAATCCTTGGGGTCAACATATCAAGTGACGTGCAGTTTCGTGGTCACTTGGAAGTGAAGGTCAAATTGGTCTCTAAAAAGTTTGCATGCTCAGCAAAGCGGGACAGTATTTCATGCCGGCTCACCGCCTGCAACTTTACAAGGCGCAGGTTCGGCCGCACATAGAATACTGTTCCCATCTCTGGGCGGGGGCTCCCCAGTGCCCGCTCCTTCCATTTGATCGCATCCAGCGCAGAGCAGTTTGAATCGTTGGTGACCGAGCTCTTTCCGATCGTCTTGACTCACTGGCACTGCGAAGAGATGTTGCATCTCTTTGCGTATTTTATCGTATCTACCACGGGGAGTGCTCTGAGGAATTGTTCGGACTATTCCAGCCGCACAATTTCACCATCGCACATCGCGACGAAACTCGCGATACCATCCATACCATCTGGATGACTGGTGGTTCACCACCGTGCGATTTAAAAGAAGTTTTCTTCCTCGCACAACTTCCTTGTGGAATCGACTACCACCAGAGATTTTTCCGGACCGATACAACTTAGGGACCTTCAAGAAAAGAGCCTACTCCTTTTTAAAAGGCCGGCAACGCATCTGCAATTCCCCTGGTGTTGCAGTTGTTCATGGGCGGCGGTAATCACTTACCATCAGGTGAGCCGTATGCTCGTTTGCCCCTTCTCCTATAAAAAAAGTAAAATTACACCCTATATACCGTCCCACAGCTGGGCACGGGCCTCCTCTTATTTCTGACAGGCATGTTGGCTGACTTCACAAGACTTCGAATTTTTCTTTTAATTTCTCAGACTTGCGGGTTTTCCTACAATGTTCTCACTTCACCACGTGGCTAATTAGCACTTAAAATTGCAATTAACAACTTCATTAGTGCCGCTGAGGATCGAACCCAGGTTGCCCGCGTACCGTGAAATTTACAGCGAGCTGTTAGCGCATGAGCTACCACGGCTTGCATATACAGGCCGGCAGTGGTGAGCAGTGTCAAAGACTGCAGGACTGACTGAAAGTACTGAGATCGCCAATCCGGTTGTCAAGCATTTAGTTTACGGCACATCCTCACTACTACCAGGGAAGCCTGTAGATTGGTGCCTGTCGATCCGAATATAAAAAAGTGCAAATAATGAAACGTAATAATTTAGTTCGTTTTAGAGTAGTGATCTTAAATATTAGCATGGTTAATGGTTATCTGTATAATTTTAGTTTTTTTACTGACTTCAAAAAGGACGAGGTATTCAATTCGACTGTATGTTTTTTTATGTGTGTTACCTCGGAACTTTTTTCTGGGTGAACCGATTTTGATGATTCTTTTTTTTTCTGAAACCTGGTAAATCTCGTGTCCCATATAAATTTAATCAAGATCTGAGTATAGTTTTTGAGCTATCCTTAATAATACGTATTTATCGGCTCGATTCACTGGCGCTGCGTGGGTATGTTGCAACCCTTGCGTTTCCTATCGCATCTACCACGGGAAGTGTTCTGAGGAATTTTTGGGATTAGTTCCAACCGCTAACTTTTACGAATGCACATCATGTCAAAATTCATGATACCATCCTTACCATCTGGATGCTTGGCGGTCCACCACTGTGCGTTTTACTAGGAGTTTTCTTTCTCGTACAACTTCTCTGTGGAATTGTTTACCACCAGCGATTTTTACGATACGACTTAGGCACCTTTAGTAAAAAGAGCTTACTCCTTTCTAAAAGACCTGCAATTCCCCTGGTGTTGCGGTTGTTCACGGGCGGCGATAGTCACCACCAGGTAAGCCGCATGCTGGTTTGCCCCGTCAACTATAAAAAAAATTAATAGGCTGTTCTCATTTGAATTATATTGAAGTCGGTTGCTCAACGTTTTAAGTTTTACAACTTGTGTGATTTTCCTGCTTATGTTGATGGGGGGCGCAATGATTTTGTGATTCACTTGCTGATGCTGAGAAGTAGCGATTTCCTAGTAATAACTAGAATAAAAAACTGCGGTTGCCAACTCGTGGCAACTATGGCAAATTTCCCACACAGAAAGCAAGTGGGCTTTGATAGGCTGTAATAATCACGATAATGGTATTTGTGAATAAATAAGGAACATAAAGTATTGGCTGCAAATATCAAGTTTTCATACATATTTTGCACTAGCCTGTTGCTACCATTTTACCACTAAGGTGGCACAAACGTAGCTTCTGTCTAGTCGTGGGAACTTCCTGTATTTATAATTTTTATGTTGAATTAAAAAAACAGTTATTATCAGTAGACAAAGTCACAACTTTACTAGCAGAGACTCGGGCTAGATTTAGACGATAGAATACTATAATACACAATAGAATGGCTGTCAACCTTACTTTATACAACGATAGGCGTCGCCTGAGCACGCATACAAGCAATTAAGTCGTATTATTACTACTACAAACCCGATTCGCTGTGTTGACAGACGGATTTTAATACATATTGATTTGTAAATAGCGTACAATTTGGCATTTTCTAAATAATTTTCATGGGAAAGGAAGCGACTTTAACGTCAAAAACAAAACACATCTCGTGTTGACATTTGTACGTGTGAATTGACGTGTTAGTGACATTTTAGGGGCTACACGGGCTCCGCCCACTCCCTCGTTCTATTATGTATGTATCATAGTATTCTATGATTTAGACTTTTATTAACATAGGGATGCGCATACCCGCCTCGCGGGGGCAATGAAGGCTTATGTTGGACTCGCACCGACTAAAACCTTTGTCGCAAATTGGCAGCGCCAACGGCACACATCCGTGGCCCCACCAGCGCCGGCCGCGCCATGGTGGCTCCTCCTCGGGAGAGGATAACTCCACCCCCATCTCCTTCTCAGGTAAAGCGCACCAGAACACATGGCGCGCCTGAAATTTCATCAAAGTCGGTTCTTGTCTTGATAAATGACACGTACTTCGATATTACAGATAGGCGCTTCAATTTTATTTACATACTAGCTGTTCTACTGATTTCGCACTTATGTTATTTGTTACGATTGTATGTCATGGTTTTTGATTTTTGCGGAGATGATTTTTTTCCCCCTAAAATAAAAGTAGTCTAAGTAACCCCTTTTAACATCAGCTATTTGTCTGTGAAAAAACCCATCGAAATCGGTCCAGCCATTGCAGAGATTAGCCGGAACAAACGGACAAACTGACAGGCAAAATTTAAAAAAAAAATGTGTTTTTGTTATACGTACCGTATATATTGTAATGTACATTTAATAAGAAGCTGTTATTTTGGTTGTTGCAAAAATCGACTATTCTACGACATCACAGGCGGCTGAACGAAGATTAGCACGAAATATGAGTTTCTGAGAGACAACTATGCGTTTGCGTCATTTTCTGTGAAGACTAACGATCCGTTGAGTACATGCACGGTTTCTTTATTGCACAGCACAGAGTGCTTGCACAACGCACACTTCGAGCGTGAAGCGGAGTGGTTGAGCCTTACTGTCGACTTGTCAGGGTCATGTTACCTGCTCTGATTAAATCGGCTTTATTACTTTTATAAAATATAATATACCGTTATAAGACGTAAAGAAAAGGACTTTATTGATAAAAGGAAATACAAATTAATAAGCCTGATTTAAGGGGAAATATAACCTCAAATGGCTTAGCAAGATCCTCCGTAATGCCGAAAGTATTGCAGCATTAATTTTGAAATAAATATATGGTAAAGTTGAGGATTAATGTTAAGGTTTATGTTAGACGAAAACACGATTCCGTACAATTTTCTCGATAGAAAAAAAATCCAAAGTTACCTCCAAACTGAACAATAAACCGCTGCTATTCATAAAATACTTTAAATAAGATCATGAAACTTTGTATACTAACTGAACTAACTATAAAGCAGTGCTTATGTTATTTACTTTTTTTAAATACCATTATTTTCACTGTAAAAAGAAATTACCTAAACTATCGACGCGTAAGCTTGATTCCTGTCACTCCGTTAGTATTGCTCCGGCTTTTGAAGGGAGAAGTTGTGTCGCTTACGATCAGAAAACACATTACGCAACAGTAAGACGTAAAATTAAAATGGGAAATAACCGTTATAAAAATAAGAAGCGACTGGGTTGGCGTTAAGAAACAGGCATAAATATGATAAACCTAATGAAATAAGTGTCTAACGACCTATCTACTTAGAGTATTAGTGATTACAAACATGTCGGTACATAGCATACGACGCGCGGGGAAGTGGGGGCGAAATTAGAATTTGAGCTGACTTACTCTCACCTCTTAACAGTGTATATTATTAATTTAATTAACTTTAACAATATGTATTATTTTAATTTTTTATAGTCGCTGTCCGTTTAGTCGGTAGTGAAAAAAGATGATTACCATCAACAAGGGTCCACTGCTGAACAACTTCTCCCAAGGAATGCTACAAAGTACTTTCCTGAGCCACCTGCATCCAACGACTTCCTGCATGTCTTATCGTTTTTTATAGGATGTGGGTAACAAACAAGCACACAGTCCACCTGATGGTAAGTGCTTGTTGTGGCCAATAGAAATCTATATCTGTCCTCGAGTACGACTCAAAATGCAGATGCGTTGTCACCCCTGAGGACTAAGATGGAATACCTCGTTTCCAGTGAAAAGGGTCTCCGGTTCTCTACACTTACCATACAAAACATAGTAGCATCAAGCTGCTATTTTACGCTCGTATTCTGTGAGACCGTGGTCCTTACCCGGTTGAGCCGACCCATTCGTGTTACAACTATTATATAGCTGCACCATAGCTCTACTACGTATTAATAGTCACTCTGCTTCGTGGGGGACCACACTAAACTTGACTTAGCAGTACGAAGCTGCCGCTCGAGGACATAATATAATAACACCCATTGACATCGGTCTACTTCAGCTTGCGAAATTTAAATTTAAAAATTTCCAGAACTTGTTCTCAATAAAATTTATAGACAATCATTAAAAGATACGGTGGATTTGTTTAGTAAAGTGGGCTATTCTGAACACATGGTAAATAAAAAATATATTATTTGGTGTAGGAAAAGAGGCATTCCATCGTAGTTCATATGATGAGTGTTTTTTTTTTTTTTTTTTTTTTTTTTTATAGAAGAGGGGGGCAAACGAGCATGTGGCTCACCTGATGTTAAGTGACTACCGCCGCCCATGATCAACTGCAACACCAGGGGAATTGCAGATGCGTTGCCGGCCCTTTAGAAAGGAGTAAGCTCTTTTCTTGAAGGTCCCCAGGTCGTATCGGTCCGGAAAAATCGCTGGTGGTAAATTATTCCACAGAGAGGTTGTACGCGGAAGAAAACTCCTTTTGAAACGTACAGTGGTGGACCGCCAAGCATCCAGATGGTGTGGATGGTATCGGGACGTTTGCCGCGTAGTGCGTTCACGAAATTTGGCGGCTGGGATTAATCCGAACAATTCCTCAGAGCACTCTCCATGGTATATGCGAAAGAAAATGCAAAGGGATGCAACATCTCTTCGCAGTGCCAGAGAATCGAGCCGATCGGAAAGCACTCGGTCGTCGACGATTCGAGCCGCTCTGCGCTGGATGTGGTCAAGTGGAAGGAGCTGGTACTGGGGAGCCCCAGCCCGGAGATGGGAACAGTATTCCATGTGCGGCCGAACCTGCGCCTTGTAAAGTTGCAGGCGGTGTGCCGGCATGAAATACTGTCCCGCTCTGCTGAGCACGCCAAGCTTTTTAGAGGCCAATTTGGCCTTCCCTTCCAAGTGACCACGAAACTGCACGTCACTCGATATGTCGACGCCGAGGATTTCGATACTGGCTGAGGCAACAAGGGGAGTGCCTTGAAACTGAGGGGATACGACAAAGGGGTTCTTTTTAGCGGTTAACGCGCAAACTTGTGTCTTCTGGGGGTTAAACTGGACTAGATTTAGTCGCCCCCAATCCGAGACTCTGTCCAGCAGAGACTCGACTTCAGACACAAGTTTGTCCCGGCACTCGGAGACGTTTTCCCGAGAAATATTGGCTCGGCCGATGTAAAGAGCATCACCAGTGCTGTCATCTGCATAGCAATGAATGTTACGGGTCTGCAACATATCATTGATATGCAGAAGAAACAGCGTTGGCGATAGCACGCAGCCCTGTGGAACACCAGCATTAATAGGCTTGCAATCGGAGCTTGCACCGTCTACAACGACCTTGATGCTCCGATCTGCAAGAAAACTGGTGATCCAATCGCACAATTTCTCGGGAAGCCCATAGGAAGGGAGCTTCGAAAGAAGCGCTTTGTGCCAAACCCGATCGAAGGCCTTCGCAATGTCCAAACTAACGGCCAATGCCTCCCCCTTGGACTCTACTGCCTCCGCCCATCTGTGAGTTAGGTAGACCAGAAGATCACCAGCTGACCTACCACGGCGAAAACCGTATTGGCGGTCACTAATCAGCTGGTGATCCTCAAGGTACCTCATGAGCTGGCAGTTTACAATGGACTCCATTGTTTTGGAGAACAAGGAGGTGATGGCGATAGGCCGGTAGTTGGACGGGTCTGAGCGGTCGCCTTTTTTAGGGATCGGGTGGACGAAAGCCGTCTTCCATGATTTTGGGACTACGCCTAGGGAGTAGGAGTACCGGAAAAAACGCGTTAAAACCGGTGCCAACTCTGGAGCACACGTCCTCAGCACAATTGGGGGGATTCCGTCAGGCCCACTCGACTTGTGGATGTCCAGGGAGAGGAGTGCTTTGCGAACCGAGCGCTGAGTGAACTGCACTTCCGGCATGGAGCACTCACACCGCGGGATGGTCGGCGGCGTACTCCCCCCGTCATCGAGAGTCGAGTTAGACGCAAAGAAAGAGCCTAGAAGATCGGCTTTCTCCTTTGCGGTGTGGGCCAGTGAGTCGTCCTCCCTGTGCAGAGATGGAAGAGATGGCTGACAGAAATTCCCCTGGACAGCCTTGGCGAGAGACCAGAATGTACGGGTTCCAGAAGGAAGACGAACTAGTTTCTCGCCAATTCTGCCTATGTGCTCTGACTTTGCCTTGGCAATGACTCTTTTGAAGGACCTAGAGGCGGAATTTTACTTCTTTTTTTAGAGCGCTGGTGTTTACATCCCTGGACGCTGATGCGTCAGCCCAGGCCTGGTAGCACTCCTGCTTATAGCATGATGCTATTTTACAGGAGCGACCAAACCATGGCTGAGATTTGCCTCCAATGGGCACCACAGAGGAAGGAATAAAAAGTTCCATACCCTGAAGTACCACATCAGCGACGGAATCCGCAACAACGTTGGGATCGTCCGGCGAGAAGCAAACCCGCCCCCCCAAGGGTAGGATGCAAAGAAAGACCGCATCCCATCCCAATCGGCTGACCTATAGTGCCAAACACGGCGGCAGCCTGCAGAATGCAACCGCGATTTCAGCGTGAGTGGCACCACACTCCGGACCAGACAATGGTCCGAGGAGCCTAAAGGGGCGTCGACGGAAATCTGATATCCGTCCGGGTGAGAGGTCAGCAGAAGGTCCAACAGGGAAGGTGCATGATCCTCCACATCTGGAATCCGCGTAGGCGAAGTAACCAGTTGTGTCAGACCATATGCCAAGGCAAAATCATGAACAGATCTCCCCGCATGATCGGTTAAACGTGAACCGAGCCATTCGGCGTGATGGGCGTTAAAGTCGCCGAGGATCACGATCTCTGCGGAGGGGATCTGCTGTAGCAACGAATCTGCAGCCATTTGGACGTGGTCGAAGAGTCGGTCTGTTTCGGCATTACCGCTGTGGGACCTATAGAGGCACCCGTAGACGCGCGGATGGTCGTCGCTGTCTACGCGTAGCCAAAGGATGGACAGGTCCGAACCTTCAAGTCTGCCGAGGCGTCGAGAACAGATGTCCTCTCTGACGTAAACGCAAACTCCAGCCCGAGGCACAAAGGAGTGTTCCAGTTTGTACCCCGGGTAGGAGAGATACGAGACATCAGCCGGAGAGGACACCTGCGTCTCGGTCAGAAAGAGCAGAGCCGGCCTCGCCGTCTCGAGATGGTAGTGGACGGCGTTTAGGTTGGAGTGAAGTCCCCTGATATTGCAGAAATTCACGGACAGCGTGGCAGGGGTCGCCTTGGTCTTGTTGCTCCGTTTGCCCCGAGCAGTTTTAGTCTTGAGCGGAATTTTGCCCCCCCCCCCAGAATACGCGGGGCAGCCTGAGCACCCACGCTCAGAAGTGGAAAAACATGGTCGTGGATGCTCAGCGAGGGATTCTCCAGGGGTGCTGGTACCCTCCTGGGGTAGTCTATCATTGAATTCCGCTACCATGTTGATGGGGGGATTTGGGCCTCCGGCCACCTGCACTCACCAGACGAAACGCGGAAGCAGAGCTTCCACTTCACGCCGGTATTCTGTGAGGTCGTGGTACCACCCCGGTTTGAGCCGGCCCATACGTGCGACAGCAAAGCTGCCGCGTGGCTCTACCACTGTTAATATATAGAGCAAAAAACCCTTTTTCAGGAAAGGCATTCCATCTAGTCCTCAGGATTTTTATAGCAGAAGGGGCAAGCTTTTGGGAGTGCTCTGAGGAATTGTTCGGATTAATCCCAGGCGCCAAATTTCGTGAACGCACTACACGGCAAACGTCCCGATACCATCCACACCCTCAGACGAAATAGTTTTTATTTCGTCTGAGTCCACACCATCTGGATGCTTGGCGGTCCACCACTGTACGTTTCAAAAGGAGTTTTCTTCCGCGTACAACCTCTCTGTGGAATAATTTACCACCGGTGATTTTTCCGGACCGATACGACCTGGGGACCTTCAAGAAAAGAGCTTACTCCTTTCTAAAGGGCCGGCAACGCACCTGCAATTCTCCTGGTGTTGCGGTTGATCATGGGCGGCGGTAGTCACTTAACATCAGGTGAGCCACATGCTCGTTTGCCCCCTCTTCTATAAAAAAAAGCGATCACGCAGCTCACCTGATGAAAAAGTGGTGACCGCCGCCCATGAACAACTGCAACGCCTGTGGAATTGCATGTGCGTCGTCGGACTTTTAAAAATGAGTAAGCTCGTTTCTTGAAGGTCCCTAAGTCGTATCGGTCCGGAATATTCGCCGGTGGTAAACAATTCTACAAAATAGTCGTGCGCGGAAGAAAACTACTAGTAAATCGCACGGTAGTGAACCGCCTAGCTGATGATGTGGATGGTAACGTAAGTTTTGTGCGAAGTGCTTTGATGATATTTGGCGGCTGGAATTAAACAAAACAATTCCTCAGAACACTCTCCGTGGTAAATACGACAGAAAATGCTATGCGATGTAACATCTTTTCGCAGCGCCAGTGAATCGAACCGATAGGAAAGAACTCGGTCTTCAACGATTCGAGCTGCTCTGCGCTTGACGACTTTGAATTGTTGTGTGTTTTTGGCATCCCGAGACGTCAATGCGTCAGCCAAGGCCGGTAGCACTCCTGCTTATGGAGTGACAACGCATCTGCATTTTGATTCTTAATCGAAGATAAATGTGGATGAGTATGGGCTACAGCATCCACTTACCACCAGGTGGACTGTGTGCTCGTTTATCATCCCCATTAAAAAATCTTTATTTATATATCGACACCCTCAAGCAAAAAAACTGGTAATGTGCTAACTAAACTCCATAGTTTTACTGTTATGTCAGTTTAGTAATTTAGGTATAGGTTAGAATACACATGGGTAACTTTTTCAGATTTTTCTAGATTTATTTAAGGAGATGATACCAACACTTCTATTGTAAGGAAATTTACAAACTTGTTCATTACCGTAAAAGTATCGTTACACATCAAAATAAAAACTTTTCGTGTTTTTGTTTTGGGTAATTCCTATTGCCGCAGTATAGGCGTAATAAATGCAATCTAACGTAATTTTATAAGAGTAATAATTTATTTTTAATTATATGACTTAATATTTACATATAATTTATTCAATATTCGTAAAAGTCCGATAAAAGTCCGTTTGTAAGGTATAATATTCTCGAATATTAATTATATTCGAGAATATTATACCTTAACCGAAATTAGGTCTGGAGGATATTTCCTCCAGACCTAATTTCGGTCACGGCGAGCAGCTTCAACGGAGACTAGACATCAGCGCAGGACAGGATTATAGTGCCCGAGTGTGCAAGCACAAGTGCACTTTCTATTCCATCACTCTCATAATTCGATAGGACGGTAAACCGACACGACCCGACAGAGATCAAGCGCAAAACCAACGCCTTTACGTGCTTTCCGAAGCACGGGGGTGATGAATATTTTGATGGAAATACTCAATAAATGATTTTTGTCCCAACCCGGGATTTGAACCCGGGATCTCATGATCAGTTGTCGCATTTACGAACACTAGATCAAGGACGCAGTCAAATTTCAAAATCTCTCTAATATATTATAATACATGGTAATCTATGGCATAATATCATCTGTTTCGGTACATGCCATAAGATAATTGAATACTGTTCAGGTCTTAATATGTCAAAAATGTATTGTTTACAAATCATATATTGTTTGGTATAAGATTACGATGGTTTTTCGATGGCCTTAATTGATTCTATTATATGAAGTATATATATTTCAAGCCAATAGGGATCAATGTTCCTTATGTTTTATACGTGGTAGAACCATGCTGCAGTTATATTAGTAGTATAGTTGTAGCACGAATGGGTCGGCTCGACCGAGGAAGGACCACGCTCTCACAGAATACCAGCGTAAAATAGTAGCTTAATGCTGCTGTGTTTCGTATGGTGAGTGTAGAGAACCGGAGACCCTTTTTACTGGAAACGAGGATAGATGTAAATGTCTATGGGCCACAGCATCCATGTACCATCAGGTGGACTTTGTGCTCGTTTGTCACCCTATCCTATAAGATAAAATAAAACAATACTCATTATTTCCTTTATTAGTATTCATGCGTTATGTACTTTCATTTTATTTTTATTATCTTCGTGTTTATAGGATCCCATAAAATGAGTTCGGCATGATAACACTCGATCAACATGAGTTCCTGCTCGTTCGTCCAACTGACGCTCATTTTGACGCACCGTCCTACGTAAAAAATACAAATAAGCACAACCTCACGGGCTTACAGCAACGAGTCTCGTGCGTTACTGTTTTCACGCGCGAGTGTGGATGCGCTTGCGTTCATGGGAGGTTCACACCTCGTAAACCCTTTGAAGCGGGCATAAAATACCGACACTGAACGGGGAACAGGGCGTGAAAAGGCGCGAAGCCCGTGAACGGGCGCGAAAGCCATTCCACATTCGCGGTTCACGCCTTTCACAGGTATTCACGGCGTGAATGTGGAGGGCGCTTAAAAACTAGTATATCTGCGCAGCCTCTTACTACTAAGTTAAGCCCGGACAAATTAGATTGCACGAGCAATAACTGCCGTTCTGCAGTACGAGCCGTTTCAAATCAAAATAATTTTTGTTTGGCTAAGAATTCTTATTTAAAATTAATTTTATCTTAAAAACATGGAATACTTTTTTCAAAATTAGTATTTGTTTATTGATTAGCGTTATGTTTTCATCGCATTTTCATGCAGTGCTGACAGCATAGAGTACTTTTTGTATACTTTTTTGTATACTTGACAGTCCATATTGATATGAACTTTCGTTTACTTGTCGTGTCTTCAATGCTTTTAAGTTATTTATTTGTCGAGGAGTAGCACAACGAACTGTAGAAGTAGCACTCGAAGTTTCGGTTAAAACTTGTGCCACTTTGCCATCAATCATGGTCACAAATAGGTCAAGAGTAACTTCGATTACCTCATCATCCTTATTTATCAGAGAAGGAGACAGACTTTGTTTTTGATTGTTAATATCAGCCACTACAGACTTTGTTTTTACAGGAGTTTCTTTAGTAAATTCTATTGATATGGGTCTACAATATCTTACAGTAGAACAAGATTCATTTAGTAAATTCTATTGATATGGGTCTGCAATATCTTACAGTAGAACAAAATTCATTTAGTAAATTCTATTGATATGGGTCAGCAATATCTTACAGTAGAACAAGATTCATTTAGCAAATTCTATTGATATGGGTCTGCAATATCTTACAGTAGAACAAGATTCATTTAGTAAATTCTATTGATATGGGTCTGCAATATCTTACAGTAGAACAAGATTCATTTAGTAAATTATATTGATATGGGTCTGCAATATCTTACAGTAGAACAAGATTCATTTAGTAAATTCTATTGATATGGGTCTGCAATATCTTACAGTAGAACAAGATTCATTTAGTAAATTCTATTGATATGAGTCTGCAATATCTTACAGTAGAACAAGATTCATTTTTCCAAACAACAGTTGTCGAATCTATGAGTCTAATAGGTGACGTTTGCATTTGATATAAAATCGCTTTCTTCGGGCAAAACTTTTTTATACTTACTCTGCCCTGATGATCCTTAACAAACCCATTTACAGAATAGTTTCAAGTTTTTATACTGTTTTTGTAAACTAAATCAATTAATAATATACGTATCACTGTATGATCCAAGAAGTCCTGAAGATTGACTTTTGCACTTATATTAGTAATGGTAATGTTCGAATCAGGTGGATAACACATCTTCTTTGCTTCGGCTAAGGTTGGATAAGAAGGAAACACTGCTCAGAATTTGCCCGCCAAACACCTCAGTAGTGTCTTCCAACAGATTAGTCTTAAGATGAACATGGACAAAACAAAGGTGATGTGTAACGTCCACGTCACACCTATGCCAATTGTTGTTGGTAGCACTAAACTCGAAGTTGTTGACGAGTATGTTTCCCTGGTACAAATAGTCCGACTAGGTAAGTCCAACTTTAACCGAGAGGTCAATCGACGGATGCAACTCGTCTGAGGAGCATTCGGGAGATTACGACACATTTCTCGTCAGTCATACATGAAAACTCAAAACGAGATTGTACAATCAGTGTGTGTGGCTAGTGACGACCTATGGATCTGAGACGTGGTCCTTCTCTGCTGGTCGTATGAAGCTCAAGGTCGCACAGCGAGCTGTGGAGAGGGCTATGCTCGGAGTTTCTTTGCATGATAGCCTTAAAACGAGGATAACCGCAGTAGAACCAGAGCAACCGACATAGTTCAACGGATTAGTAAGCTGAAGTCAATGGGCCGGCCATATAGCTCGAAGAACCGATAACCGATGGGGAAGAAATGTTCTTGAGTGTCAGCCTTGGACCAGCAGGTTCGTCGTTGTTGTCCTCTGCAGGGCATAATGCCGTGCAGGTCTCGGGCCTCGGGGTGTACCCCTTTACCCGGATGTTCCTCACGGCACACTACAGTGTGCCGGTCCTGGGCGCCTTGACCAGCAGGCGAAGCGTAGGACGTCCTTCACTAGTTGGAGAGTGACGACCTGGTAATACATGCAGGAAGTCGATGGATGCAGGTGGCCGACCGTGCTTTGTGGCATTACTTAGGCCTATATTCAGCAGTGATTTTTTTGTTTAATTGAGTAACTGAGTACTCGCTGTCGCTTGTTAGTAGTTCGTACACGTGAGTTGACTGCCGCAGTGCCAGCCAGTGCCGCGTAGATGTCGCTAGCACTTTGGCAGTATTCGACTTCGTCTCGCCTCCTCACTTACGTACCCTTGCCGTTTCTTCTTATTGAAAAAAAAAAATTATTGAAAAAATCGTGGCATTTGCCGCCGCCCCTTTGTTGATTCGAGAATGGTTTAGATTCACAATTGGACTAGGTAGATGGCGCTGTTGTCGAGATCTAGAAATCACCCGTGCGAAGGCGACGCGGGTCGCTAGAAAATAAATCATAATTTACTTCCTAAACGTTTTCTTTGTATATATATATATATATAAAAAAAATATATATATATATATATATATATATATATAATTAGTCTATGAATTTATATATCAAATTAGATTATTTACTTTTTTTTAATTAGATAGATTTAATTAGACCTAAGCTGCACTAAAAGTATCGGGAATGGAATATTTCCACTGTTCCTGTCATATTAAAATCCTTTTAATTGAAACTTTCTTGATTCCCGAAATTTTCAGTGCCGCCCTCGTATTATAAATGGTAACATAACTGCTACTGATGTTGGCGTGCCCTTCATTTCACCTACTCTTAGCTTGCTACATAATCTATTAAATCTGAATATTCTTTATTTTTTTTTAATTGGATAATTACATACGGTAACATCACTGCTAGTGGTGTTTGCATGCCCTTCATTTCACCTAATCGTAGTTAGCTTGCCACATACATAATATCTACATATTAATCTGAAGTCGTGCGACCCAAGACATGCGAGAGTCACGCGTGTAAATGATTTGTTGTAATAGGGCAATCATTTGTCTAGAGAATAGATTCATTGCATATGAATAGGTAGGTATACCTACCAATTTAGTACAATTATGATTGAACCCGTCGAACAACGATAATAGTAAAATATTATGTAAAGTATGTGGATTACCCCCACATACTTGTAATTGGTAATTGGTCACCACAAGCTTTGCCGTCCTATAAAACCAAAATTAGGAGAAGGATAGAGACAAAAATACAAAGTCATATACTAGTAACTATATTAAGAAAACAATAGCAAACAAGCTTTGGTAATAATTAGGAACACTTCGAAAAATGAACTTAAAAAAAAACTCACTTTACTACACAATACTAAAATTAATTAAAATATTTACTATAATGTCTACTGCCAAAATGGCGTCGATAAAACAGCGTCCTTTTGACCCTTTATTATTTCATTGACTGGTGAGGAGCTATCGTATCACACAGCCATCCATGGAAACAAGGCTGTAGTTTTTGAGTTTTAATAAAGTGACCATATTTACCGGATGATCATATTACCCGCACGTATTATAGTTGATTTTCGTTTGTACAATATCCAAATTCAAATAATTAAATAATTTGCGAACTGTGTTCGAATGGGCCATTCGAACCCATTGACCTCGCCGTTGTGGACTGCTAACACCGTTAACACAAGTATTTTAAACTTACTAGAAGTGCTTATAGGGAATAATAGTAATTTTAATAGAATTGCTGATATTTTTTTTTAATTCTTCCAATCCGATGGATACTACCGTCGAAGATGCGAAAAGCTGGTATCCGCCGGTCTTTGTGTTTTACCAAGAAGTTTTATCTTGGTGTTAATATCAAATACATGATGTGGAGAATGGTTAGCGTGTTGAAAATTTTGTACCGCAATATTCTTTATTTTATTTTATAGAATATGAATTCTACTATATTCTCAGTATATTGCAGATGTTATCTATAATAAAAGAAATAAGATTGTTTTTAGTTGCTGGTTGATTTCTTTTTATATTAACCAATACCTTTGAGTATTAAACCAATTTGTTGAATACTCAAAGACCAATACACTCGCTAAACACTCGCTGCCCGTGGTACAATAAAATGGGGAAACATGACGCCGCCTGTAACGCTTTGCGCTCTCTGCCGCATTTAGAGGCCTTACGGCAGGCCTGCCACTTCCCCATTTTATTGCACCGCGGGCAGAGTATTTAACACTAGTATAGTTTTTAGGTGTTTTGTTCTAACTGCTCTACTATATCATTTCTTTACGTCAAAACCAATAAAAGGTTTTGTATAAATACATTAGTTAAAGTTACAGTCTATTTCCCACTGCTGGGCACAGGCCTCCTCTCATTTCTGAGATGGTTTTGGGGCAAGGAAGTGTCCGCCGCGCTGAACCAATGCATGTTGGCTAACTTCACATGTCTGCGAAAGTTTTTTTTCTTATTTCTCAGACATGCAGGTTTCCTCACGATGTTTTCCTTCACCGCTGAACACGTGATAAATCAGCACTTAAAATTGCAATTAACAATTTCATTGGCGCCGGCGGAGATCGAACCCGGGTTGGTCGCGTACTGTGTACAGCGAGCGCTAACCATATGAGCTAACACGGCTCTCTTAAATGGTTTTGTATACCATTGTTCAATTGGCCATCTCTTTTGTATATATCATCGGAAGTTGTAACAAAATTAACACTGATCTCGACACATGATCTTGAAACTTAGAAATGAACTTATCAAGCATCTAGTTATTTAATTACCATAGTTATCAAAATTAATTTTTAAACTATTTGCAACACAATATAATATTACGTATATTCTATTTTTTTATCACACCTGGAACTATCGATGTAGATGATATTCATAATTTACAAACCTTTGTGGTTTACAGATGCTATTTTACTTATGTTTTTGTATTCAACTTTGAAATCATAAATACATTTAAAAAATTACTTGAATCGAGTAGGCCATCTATCAAAACCACGGATTTTGGGTACTTATGTCTTTTAGTCGACATTTACGACATCCACTGGATTAATTGTGGTAACGAGTTCTCTTTCACCATCGTCAGCTTTAACTTCGTAAGTTTTACTTCCAGATCATTTTTATTATATATCCTTTACTCTATTTTTATATTTATTAATTTTATCAGCTTATCCCTTAATTATAGATATACGCCATAAATAAAGTAAAGTAAAAAATAAAAAAATAAAGTATTCCCGACGTTTTGAACACTTTACAGCACCCATAGTCACGGGGGGAACGAGGTGGGGGGGTGTCACTGAAGTGTTCGACACGTCCCAGTGTCAGTTTACCACGGCTACCTTCGGACTAAAATTATTAATGTTTGTTCCGGTCTACTACGTTCATACTGAACTTACAGTATCTTAAAGTCTTGCAGTTGTATGCCTGGGTTGGGATTTAATTTTATTAATTATTGGATCGCAAGCAGATGGTAGCACCCAGCAATCTTCTCTATTGAAATTAGGATGTTTAATAAAGTCCTTAAAAATTAGTTTGATTTAAATGTGTAGGTATATATTTTGTGTCTGTTCGCATAAATATGAGAAATCATTAGGTATGGGTAATTTATGACGTGTACCCTTTCTGAATGATAGATCAAACTTTGGCAACCGATTGATGTCGGAAAATCCATTCAAAACCGCCGAAATCACGTCCCGCAAATTGGTTGATGTAGAGCGGTATAAACTAGTGCAAGGGTATTGCTTTGCGTCAATAAACCAGGGCTGCCACTGGAGTACACTTATTTCATACCGCTAGGTCCATGAAATTGAACAAAAACAAAACTTGTTATATAAACCAACAATACTGACATGAAATAGAAATACAATTATTAATTTATTACTTTGAATGTTAGCGAATACTACCCAGAGAGCACCATTTCCAATCAGAGTAAATTAAAAAAGCGCCTGCTTATTACTGCCTTGAACAAAAAAAAACAGTGGAGTCATGCTGCAGCTTTATTATGTCTGCAGCTCAAATGGATCGATTGGACCGCGGAGGAACCACGCTCTTACATAATGCCACGTATGATGAGTAGAGAATCGGATACTCTTTTTACTGGAAACCAGGCATTTATTCTAAGTTCTCAGGGTTGACCACGTATCTACATTTTGTTTCGGAATCAGGGATAGATGTAGATTACTATGTGTCACTACATCATCTTAACACAAGGTAGACCATAGAATACTATAATACATTGTGTATTACAGTATTCTATGAGGTAGACTCTAGTATATACGCAGTAATCTATGGTAGACTGTGCGCCAGTTTTAACTTAGATCAATGGGTGCGTTTGGCAGAAAAAAGCGCTAGCAAGCGCTTGTAAGCAAAATGGCGATCGTAAGCGGTAAGCGCTGTCAAATCGTGAGTAGCTATTTTCCTCCAGGACACGATGTTAGTTTTAACCGGGGAACCTAACCTAATTTAAATATATGTTTGTAAAGTATTCATATTAAAAACTTACCAGTCATGAATTTTTAATAACATGTATATGTTTATTCATGTCATTATATTACTTAAAACTAATATTGCGCAAAACAACTTATAAACTCTACTTATAAACAAACAAATTAAATAAGCAAAATGGCGGATTGTGTCAGCGCTACTGAAGTAGCAATCGTGTCCTTGCCGAAAACTATTTCAGCGCTTATAAGCGCTTGCTAGCGCTTTTTTCTGCCAAACGCACCCAATATATTGAGCAAACAGTATATATCTCTTAATACGTCATATTCTTACTTTCTTTGGTAATGGACTCGCACGGTTGTACTTTTGCCAATGTCAAGTAATAAGATATTATAGTTCTTTTTTAATTCAAAACTTCTTAACATTATGTTGATGCGTCACGTAGCTAAGTTTAAGGGAAATTTCGAAGGCCGCTTGAGCCAACAAAACGTCGGTAACGAATTACGATAGTATCTCAAGGCGCCTAAGCAGATAATAACTTTAGGTTTATATCACCATCGGACCAACCATTTAATACACGATATCGCACAACTTTTACGTAACAAAATTGACTTAAAACAACAATAATATAGGAGTAACAATAAGCAGTCGGTCCAGTTCCCACCAAAATTCCAATAAAACGTATTGGGTAGTACAATTTAAATGAAATCGAAAAAGAAAAAAGAAATTGTCCAAATATTAAATGAATAAAGCTAAACCTTCCTTAGATAGTTTAATATAAGTAAAGGCAATTTAATACTAGTTGACGTTTGTGTGGTAGCTTCGGTGAGAATTGTAACAAACACAAAATAAGGTAAGTATATAAAAACCGAAAGACTAATTAGAACAGTATTGCCAAAATGGTATAGTTTGTCTTATCCTTATGATTCCTTTTGCCAAATTTAAAAAAAAATAATCGATACACATTCAAACATACCAAGTCTCACTTTAAATAAATATATTCAGTATTTTAAATTACAAAAAGAGTTGAAAGCAATACATTTCCATAGACTGAAAGCTATAATTATTGATATTTAATTTCATAAATCCACCAAAATAAGTACATACTCGTCAATTGGATCACCAGCTTTCTTGCAGATTGGAGCATAAAGGTCGTTGTAGACGGTGCAAGCCCCGATTTCAAGTCTATTAATGCTGGTGTTCCACAAGGGTGCGTGCTATCACCAACGCTGTTTCTTCTACATATCAATGATATGTTGCAAACCTGCAACATTCATTGCTATGCGATGACTGCACTATTGATGCTCTGTACACCGGCCGTGCCAAAATTTCTCGGGCAAACGTCTCCGAGTACCGGGACAAACTTGTGTCTGAAGTCGAGTCTTTGCTGTACAAAGTCTCGGATTGGTTGCGACTAAATCTAGTCTAGTTTAACCCTCAGAAGACACAAGTTTGCGCTTTAACCGCTAAAAAGCACCTCTTTGTCCTATCTCCTCAGTTTCAAGGCACTCTCCTTGTTGCCTCAGCCGGTATCGGAATCCTCGGCGTCGACATATCAGTGATGTGCAGTTTCGTGGTCACTTGGAAGAGAAGGCCAAATTGGCCTCTAAAAAGCTTGGCGTACTCAACAGAGCGGGACAGCATTTCATGCCGGCATACCGCCTGCAACTTTACACAGGTTCGGCCGCACATGGAATACTGATTCCATCATGGGCTGGGGCTCCCCAGTACCAGCTCCTTCCACCTGACCACATCCAGCGCAGAGCGGCTCGAATCGTCAATCGGCAAATCGTTCCAATCGGCTTGATTCACTGGCGCTGTGAAGAGATGTTGCAACTCTTTGGCGTATTTTATCGCATATATCACTGGGAGTACTCTGAGGAATTGTTCGGATTAATCCCAGCCGCCAAATTTCATGATACGCGGCAAACCTCCCGATACCATCCACACCATCTGAGTGTTTGGTGGTCCACCATTGTAGATACGTTTCACTAGGAGTTTACTTCCGCGTACGACCTCTCTGTGGAATAGTTTACCACCGGTGATTTTTCCGGACTGATACGACCTGGGGACCTTCAAGAAAAGAGCTTACTCCTTTCTAAAGGGCCGGCAACGCACCTGCAATTCCCCTGGTGTTGCGGTTGTTAATGGGCTGCGGTAGTCACTTAACATCAGGTGAATGAACCTTATGCTCGTTTGCCCCCTATTCTATAAAAAATTAAACTGAACACTAAAGTTACTAAATTGCGTACAACAATTTTGCTCCTGCACACATTTTATTTATCTACATTGTTTTGACATGATGTGTTGAACTTGCCTCTTTAATTACTAACAAGACATTTTATTAATTATTGATAAGCGGATGTCATATAGGTATTTAGTGTGATCACAATAAGTTATAATCTTTAGTCGTCTCTACGAGGTCAATAGAGCTCCACAGGAAGACCCGAAAGTTTATGAAACAATATTTTTAATTAATTATTTGCAGACGTATTCTAAATTTCGATTCAATACCTAGTGCAGAATTTAAAATAAAAGTTTTTATTACACTGTGATATTCGATCTCGTCATAAAATTAATGTTCAAAAATGGAATATCTCTCGCGTAAAGTCAAATCTGTCGCTAAAATTGACATGTGCCAGTTGAATGGCACGACCGATACTCAAAATAAGCGGTAAGTTTTAAAATTACTATTTATTATTATTATTTTTTATAATTGAAACACAAATTTCATAAAGCCAAATTAATGAAGGTAATAATAATGCGACTTTAAAGACTAAAGTAAAAATTTTAAATAATTACAGCCTTTTATATTTCATATTTTGGTATAATCTTGAAAAATTGACATCAGATAATATTTACTACGTTTATGGTGTATGTTGTATGTAGTAGGGAAATACGTTAATGAATATTAAATAATATATAGGTACAGTTGTTTAGAGAGAGAGAGAGAGAGAGATAGTAAAAATATATTGATGTCCTGTTGACCGATTATGCCCACGGCGACAATTTTTGAATAATGTCGGAAGATAAACTGCGCTGGTGTACTAGAGATAATATAGCGCTAAAAATGTTTTTTTTCATAACGAGATAACACCGAGGCACACGTTTACATACTGTGCTCGATGTACTGCTCACACGGTGCACCGTGAGAGACCGCAGGTAGGCTACTTTGTGTCGGATTACAGGAACAATCACGTAAACTATAACAAAACTATAAAGTGCCGTTTATATCTATATATATATATATATATATATATATATATATATATATATATATATATATATAATAGAGCCTATTACCGCCTATTAAAGTTCACCGCTGAATACAGGCCTCCCCCTAAGATGGTCTCATAGGGAGGATATTTGCCATAGTTGCCACGCTTGGCAAGCGGATTGGCAACCGCAGTTTCTTTTATTTTTAGTCGTTATTAGGAAGACACTGCTGACCATCTTCTGAATTAGATAAGTCGTATCGAGCAAACTCACAAACGAGCGCCCTTGTTTGCAAAAAAAGTTATCTCTTATGGCAACCACAGGATGATATGGGGTAGTGGATATTCCTACAACACCACTACACGTTGAACCATAACGTAACTAGACTCGAAAATCCACAGTTTGTGTTTACACGGTAGCCTGACTCATTTTTGTAAGTATCTTAAAAATATAATATGGATAAGTCTTCTGAAGTCTTCGTTTATAAACCCCCTACCCCCTCCCCCCGCTATGCCGTTGATTCAACAACAAAATGTTGACTTCAACTGGATTTCGAATCTAAGACCCACGATATAGTATCCAGAGTTATACGCTTTAGCTTGGCCATTCAATTGAAAACGTTGAATATGTATAAATATCATTGGATACCAATATAATAAGCATTGAATTTAAAAAGAATTTCAACAATTTGAAGGGACGTTATTTATTTTACAATAATTTTAAAAAATTTACCTTTGTTTTTGTTTTTCTTTCCTTCATAGTTGTTTCACTATGTCTTTCGAACCCTATTTTTACCAGAAGGCGGAAAGGCGATTCGGGTTTTTGGTTAGAGACAATTTTTTTATGTAATAAGGAAGTAATTGCGGTTTGTTTTCCGTAAGCAATTCGATTGAATGACAAACCGTAATAATTTGATCTCTAACATATTGAAGCTCTGTGAGATTTATTAGTCCTAGTGTAGTTTTATTTGTGGTAGAGCCGCACTGCAGCTGTAACATGGTTTTAACAAAATTTTTCGGCTCGATCTGGGAAGACCACCACCAAAATACAGTAGAACGCCTTTTATCCGAATTAATTGGGACCGGTGTCGATTCAGATAATCGAAAATTTTGAAATTCGGACATAGACTGGTAATAAAGAAAAACGAACTATCACACATAGAATAAACTTTATTAAGTTTAACAAACACAGTTTTACAATACGGGAGGAGCTCACTGACAGTAATTCCGTTTCACGGAAGCCGCGCGACGCAAAACATGTAGTGCCTCTAGCTTTCAACCATAACAATTGAAATAATTTTTTTATTACGCTTAGGAGCGATTCGGATAATTGGCGATTCGGTTAATCGGTGTTTTTTTACAAACGAGCACACAGTCCACCTGATGGTAAGTGTTTGCTGTGGCCCATAGACATCTACATCTATCCTCGATTACGAATCAAAATGCAGATGCGTTGTCACCCGTGAGGACTTAGATGGAATGCCTTATTTCCACCCTACGAAATACAGCAGCGTTAAGCTATTATTTAACGCTATTATTCCGTGAGAGTGTGGTCCTTACCCGGTCGAGCCGACCCATTCGTGCTACAGCTATACTACTAATATAACTGCAGCATGGCTCTACCACGTAATATACGTACCACGGATAATCTACTGTAGCAGATAGCAGCATAAGGCTACTGCGCTTTCTTAATGTTTGGGTGACGAGACTTTTAGGATATAACGATGCATTCCGTCTTAATCTTCAGGGCAGAACAAGCGTATTAATTAATTTTGATTCTTTATCGAGAACAGATTGTATGAATCTATGGACCATAGCCTTCGTTTATCATCAAATGGAGTGTTTGTTAATTTGTCTTTTATAGGTGCCGAGACGAGCAAGTCCATAAACGAACACCCTTATTTGCCAAAAACGTTTTGTGAGAACTTGATTTTTCCAGCCAACCGTTTAGGGTTGTAACGATAACATAGCTGCAGCGTAGTTCTCACCTCAGTTATAAATTGATTTCCCCCTACTACTTGTATAAAAATAAATACACTATATCCGTTTTAAAAAACATAAAAATTGTATGCTAAAGAAAAATAACTGCTTTTTTCCTGGCGTCAGTTTTTGATATGCTTAACACAAAGCTTCTTTTTCTTTTCCTAGAAAAGCTTAATTTAAAAAACAGACATTAAATAATTAATTCATTTTGCGTAAATCGGACCAAAAATTAATATTCAAAAACTGAAAGTAGCCGGACTAACTATGACATTGGGACGTCAAACATCTCAGTCCCCCCGTGACCACGGGTGCTGTAAAGCACCCGAAACGTCGGGATAATAAAAATAAATTAAAGTTGAATTAAACGCGATAAAATCCGTAAATAATAGTTTTATTAAACGTGTAGTGTTCGCGTAAATTTAAAAAATCATTAACAGACATTAAAATTTAAATAGTGGGTGGCAAATAACTGTAAAAAGACTGGAAATATTTTTAGCATACATTAGTTTGGCATACAATGTCACCGTTAAGTAAATATTGACCTTTCATTTTGAAAAAAGAAAAACAAATGTTTTGTATTTACAAAATATTTATACATAACCAACGAAACATTTTATTTTTAATTAAAATCCTGTATTTTATAGACAACACACTACCAAATAAGTAATTGTAGGGTCCAGTAAAATCATTTTATCCCTTGAAATTTCTTTGAAAAGTAAAAAGAACATTTACAATTTTTCTTTATACAAATTTCAACATCCACCGGTCATGTCGAAATTTCACTTATTTTACTTTATTCAAGTAATCTTTGGCCAATTAAGGCATTCTTTTAAATGCTCGTTAACGCGATTTTCGGTATTTTTATCAAGATATGAAATTTGTATTTGTTAGGTACGTATCTAATTTATCAAACTGCTTTGTTATTTGTACTTGAGATATTATTGCAAATACACGATGTCGATAAGATTTCTTAATTGTCGACAATTGATTAATGTCATATGATGTCCAAAAGTTTTAAGCATTTTTCCAGTTTGCAAAGGCTAACAGGATATCCTATACGAGCAATATTTATAAAATTATTCATTAGTCTGTAATCGCGTTCTCGAAAACTGCGCTAACGGTTCCAATGTTATTTACAATATAGGAGTTTACAGGGGCGATAATATCGATCTGGCTAGGCCTCTTTACTTAAAAAAAAAAATAGTTTCTCCGTATTTTCACGCACAAAGCAACAAACTTAACTTTCCAGTACTATATATTCTTATGAATATATATTTATTTATGAGATTCAATAGCACAACGACTAGAGTGTAGACCCATAACGCCGGATTGCACGAGTATGAATCCTGTAAATGTTTAGAAATGTTTTATGTTCAGAATGTTTTTTTCTTAAGTATTCTAGTTTCTAGCCCATATGAAACTATAACTGGGCAAAAATAAATTGTCATAATCTAATCAAATAGTTTGTTTGCGGAGTTTTTTGTAACGTTAAGCATACTTTTAATTGTGATGTCAGTTTGAAACTTTGGGCTTAGATAATGTTTAACTTTACAAGTTTTTCGATATAGATGTAATCCCTGGAAATTTTTTTTCTAACACATCAAAGCTGTGTTGTCCAGGTGCCAACAGTAAAAAAATATAGCTACATATAATAAATACATGGATATTATGGAACTATTTAAGCTGATGACCCTGAACATTCCAATATGGAAAACAGTTTCTCCCATGATAGGAGTGTTGTTTTTATCCTTTTTTTCCTTTTATTGAATATTATATGAAAATTTTTAATGAACATTAAAATCTGACTTCAAATTTAAAAGCCCCAGGCGATTTAATTATTCTATACTCTATGTCTTAGAATTATGTGTAAATTATTTTACTTTTTTCAGTTTTTTGTTTACTTTTTATTAAAATATTTAATTTCACAAAACAGGATATTTTTTTATAGAATAAGGGTGACAAACGAGCACACAGTCCACCTGATGGTAAGTGGATGCTGCGGCCCATAGACATCTACATCTATCCTCGATTACGAATCAAAATGAAGATGCATTGTCACCCGTGAGGACTAAGATGAAATGCCTCGTTTCCAGTGAAAAGGGTCTCAGGTTCTTTACACTAACCATACGAAACACAGGAGCGTTAGGCAGCGTTAGGTGTGTATACTGAATGACCTTTTTTGGCGTTTGGAAAAAAATAGGTTGTAACATGTGAACGGAGTGGAAGCCTATGACATTTTAACAAAAAAATTTACATCATATCCACCCTAATACTTTACGAACCAAAAAACTGCCTCTTTGACCTTGTCACTTCACCGGCTAGGGTGAATATTATTTGAATTTCCATAGATTTTAATTAATTAATTGATTTAATTCAAAATTTTTGTTTTTATTTTTTGTAAAATATCGGTGCCATAGGCCTCTACTCAGTTCAGATGTTACACTCAATTTTTTTCCAGACGGTAAAAAAATCACCCAGTATAATATAATTATACTTTAAAAGCTTTTATTATTAGTAAAAAAAATTACATTAATATATCTAGCACACGACGTATTACATCGATAACATTCACGCCACACAATAGCATTGACTGATTTTCATGATATGAGGCCACCGACCCAACGCCATCTGTTATCGAACGGCTTCAACCGCAACCTGTGGTTCATATCAAAACTGCCACTGAAAATTTTCCTGTTTTCCCAGGAGCGAGACCGCTATGAGTCCAGCGCCCCCCGCGCAGCAAAATAAAAGTAACGCTCAATTCTCTGCCGGCAAGCAGTCGCTGTCAGTTAGTGGAAGCAAGTGTACGCACGACGAAATGGAACGCGATCGTATTGGACTTTGGGGCTGTGGAGACGGACAGTCTGCCAGCAAGGTTTCCGGTCTCGACCGGCTAAAACATCCCGGTCTTAACAAGGTAAGTCATCATTCAAAAATAATCGTAAACATAGATCACGCGTAAGCCGCTTAGGTCATGGTTTTACGAATTGCGGTGCGGAAGTGTGCTCCACATTTGAATCAGCTGGTCGTCTTGGATCAAACATTTGCAATATAAGTGCATCGCCGGTTTTACCGCATTAAAAATGTTTGTTTTGTTTTTAATTCTTACGTACAGAGTTCACGCGTGATGTTAAGCGATTTTAACAAACTTGTTATTTTTACCTGCTTTTAATAAGGTAGAGTAATATCAAGGCTACGTTAGGTTATTAAATGAACATAGCTTCCGTATTGGTCTTAAATTATCCCAAACATTACAAAACAAATATAGAGCTATAAAGGAAGTTAGTTTCAATGTCGTTTAGGTGCGAATAGTTGTACTGCAATATGTACATGTAATATGTATCGCAATAACACTAAGGCAATATAAAACCGGTTATTAATATTCTCTCCATTTCAAATAAAATTAAATGTAGACAAGAATACAAGAGTTAAATTGTTTTCACCTTAATAACCCGGTGTCTAGAAACCAATACACGTATGGCACATTGCATATTCACGCACATTTAAAGGAATACAAATGTACAGTAAGTCTGTATTCATACTGACCCTCGCTTATTTGAAGACAATAGGGAAAATATTAGCGAAAAGGACCCTAAATGCTAATGAACCTTTATCCTTTAAAGTGAACAGTGATTTTAACAGTGACGTTTTCTATTTTTTTATGTAGCTGACTCGAGTAAAGTAAAAAAGCCAGTAAAATAAATTTGTCTGGTCGCCGTTAAGTCTGGCCACCGACCGAACCTTCGGTCTTCAGAAATTCGATCGGTCACTCATAACTTCACAACGTTATGCAAATTATCCGTACGCGTGGACAATCACGCTCGATATCACTCGTTTTATTTTAACATTGCATTGGTACTAAAAGCAGGAAAGTCAATTTTTGAATTAGGGTTTTAATATTGATGCAGTTCATCTATATACAGTAAAAGTAAATTTCTATTTAAACACCAAGGGCTGATTTTTAATCATTAGATAAAAGTTAGTCATATATGATAAAACACAACATTAACAAATTAAAAATCACAAATTTATTCTTAAAATAGTTCAATTATTTGACTTTTATACTAAATCGGATTATAAGTAATTTGATGTATAATCTCACGATTAAAAATCAGCTCTAATGGATATAAATAACTAATAAAAAGTAGACACCTGAATTATTTCTCCTAATTTGAAGTTATCGTAACGTTTGTTATACCTGGAATAGTCGAAAGAATATCATATTTGTAACGCTTTTTAATTTTTTAGTATAAATTCAAAATTGCAAAATCTGTGTCCCAGTTATTATCGCGTTCATGAATTAGAGTGAGGCAACAAGTACATTTAATTAGTATCACTTTATGGATGTAAAAGTCACTCATAATGTGAGCGATTCCGAAAAATCTTGCGTCAGTTTCTTTAAAATTATAGTTGAGAAATTTTCAACAATATTATTTTATACGTGGTCACGCTGCAGTTATGGTTGCAGCACGAATGGATCGGCTCGACCGGGGAAGGACCTCGCTCTTACAGAATAACAGCGTAAAATAGCAGCTTAATACTGCTGTGTTTCGTATGGTGAGTGTAGAGATCCGGAGACCATTTTTACTGAAAAGTAGGCATTTGATCTTAGTCCTCAGGGGTGACAACGCATCTGCGTTTTGATTCTTAATCGAGGATAAATGTAGATGTCTATGGGCCACAGCATCCACTCACCATCAGGTGGACTGTGTACTCGTTTGTCACCCTTATTCTATAAAAAAATATGGATAATGAATCTACACCATGAATCATATCATTATATCCTATAATCATTATTTACTCTAGTGGAAACTTTATTTTTGCGATTCTTTCGGAAATTGAAGGAACGGCACGGTTTTTTTTACTGCGTAGGTATTTTTTTAATAAATTTTTGTTTCACAACGTTATTAGGATTTTCTCCTGTACTGCCTCCACGATCAGTTTACAAATGTAAATTGCACAAGGACAAACGTCCCGACTCCCGACTCGGAATAACTATTTGTAGGCCATACTTGTTCCGTGCGGGATTCGAACCTCCAGCGCTGCAACTCAGTGTTGAGCCACTACGCCATGAAGCTGTCCATTTTCAATTGTGAAAGCCAAATAAAAATCTAATATATCCCACTAGATGGAGTGAGGACCTGATTGAAACACGCAGGTAGTCGGTAGGGGCTCAGGACCGCACTTTGTGACAATGTATGGGAGAGGCATAGGTTCAGCTGAGGACTTGTGATGAGGTGTAGTGATTAGTGATAGTGTATATCCAATTATTGGATACAGGCTTCTTCACATTTCAAAGAGGATATTAGGGTTAGAAAGAATTTCACGTTGCCAATGTACATAATATGTGAGCGGACGTCAGTTGTCCTTGAAATATTTTTAATACAATTGTTATCACTTATCACTGATTGTTAAATAATTCCTATTATAAATCATTACAATAATAATTGTGTAATAATCGTTTTGTTTTATATTACTAGTATTTAGTTACTAATATAAAATAAGATTATAAGCCATTGTATGTATTATAGATAATTTTTTCTCAGTTTATTTAATTTAGAATTTGAGAGATTTGTAAAGAATATTATGAGTTAATTCATTTTCTAAGCGTTTGTAATTAATTGACTTATCGGTAATATTTATAACAGTGGTTTACTTACTTTCATATTATAAAAGTATATGGATTGTATAATTATTCTTACACATTCGAACTGTTGTTGCTAGTTTCAGTTTTGATAGGTGGTAGGAATAGGCTATCACCATTGTGTTACAATGATTGAGGGGCTTTTTCGTGCTGTAAAAGTAGTAAAGCAAACAACAAGTAATTAGGCGTATTATTATTCCTTTCTGAGAATAATTATTGGAAATAGATGCTGTAAGAAATTAAATTTGAAGAATAGTTTTTAACGGTGTGTTGTTATCGCACTGTGCCCGTGCTGTGCGATACTACGAGTATCATCCCATATTACCTTCTTTCTTCCAGAAATCTGTTCGTTTTTTTTTTATTCAAGAACATTATAATAGGACAGATAAAGTCAAACGAATAAAGTCAAAAGAAGTTTCAAAGAACAATATATAAGACAATATATGTAAAACAGATATAATTACAACCCTTATTATTGTTCTTGAAAAAAAAATAATATGTTTTTATTTTTTTCTGTTCGTTAAATTTGTTTGTTGAATAACGGCGGTACAACTGGGCATTTGTAATTATTTTAAAAGGTTCCCAGTTTTTAAAATAATAAAATTAAAAATTAAAACGTAGGAACATAGTAGTGGTAGATATATATGTTATATTATATTTGCTCTAGTGTCATTATCTAAGGAGAAAACAGATAATGGACAAAGCGCCGTCCGGATCTCCTCTTCACAAATTCATTGATGTGCGCGGGAATCGAACTAAGTCTGCACGCATGCTATGAATTTTGCAAGCGAATGTTTATCCCCTAAGCTACCATGGCTCTTTTTATTTTAAGCCATCACAGCCACAGATACATACTAAATTTATTATTGTAATTTTCTATTATAACCTCTGACCTTGAGATGCTGTAAGTTTTTTGTGATATTATTGTAGGTCATTGTTAGCAGGTCATTAGATCAGACAGCGATGTTACGTCATTCGGTTAACAGTAACTATATACGACATGCCGCTACTATTGAGTTCACTGAGAGCTAGATATTACGTAAAATGAAATCACTATGTTTTAATCTTTCGCCGACCCGTTTCTTTTAGCTATGCATTATAAAATAAATAATATTATTTTATATAAACCCCAGAATTTATATAGTAGGTACTCTACATTTGGATATACGAACTTCTTATTATTTTTTATTTGCTGTGATCTCTGATTGAGAACGTGTGTTCAGTAAAACAATAACCAATAAACGTATTGTGTCAAATCTACTAGAATGAAATGAAATCTGCTATTATTGATATTTAATCGCGGGTCTTGGGTTTTATTAAGATGATCGAACGATTGACGCCTATAATCTGTATCAATGCAGTAGTGTACAGAAACATAACGTAAGTGACTGTCTGTTGGGATATGTCTAAGGGTGCATGAATTGTCTACGGTTATAGTACCATAGACAATTTATGCATGCATGTATGTTCAGAAATCGCGAATGGAGGTATATATAATCCTTACTAGTTTTAATAATTTCTGATAAAAATTGTAATGCATTTGACAAGAAAATTTATGATTCAGTAAAACGTTTTTTACGTAACAGATACAAAATTTATTACAATTAAAATATAAACGCAAAAAAGGGTGACAAACGAAGTTTACTTTTTTTAATACAATATGGGTGACAAGCGAGCACACAGAGTCCACCTGATGGTAAGTAGATTCTGTGGCCCATAGACGCCCATAGACGAAGTTTGTCCTCGATTAAGAATCAAAATGCAAATGCGTTGTCACCCTTGAGGACTAAGATGAAATGCCTCATATCCAGTAAAAAGGGCTCCGGTTCTCTGCACACACCATACGAAACACAGCAGCATGGAGCTGATATTTTACGTTGGTATTCTGTGAGAGCGCGGTCCTACCCCCCGGTCGAGTCGACCCACTCGTGCTAGAACTATAATATGGTTGCAGCGTGGCTCTACCACGTATATACATTACGTTGTCTAATATTGTGTAATATTCGCGAAAATATTAAATCATCAACTATGACTGCAAACTAAAAATTTTTTTTTATTTCCTCATTATTTCTTTTTTTGTTAGTTTAGTTGTTGTTTAGTAGTTTAGTTTAGTTGTTTTTTTGTTCTTTTTTTTGTTTCCTCATTATTTCTTTCTTTAGATAGTATCAGTTCAATAATCCATAAAAATAAACTGCAATTGCGATATGAACTGACAATGCCTGAAGATAAGGCCCGTGTAATATTTCTGCTTACATAAGCGTTACTTTAAAATTGGCGTCATCATCACAACAGTGAAGTATCTTACGAATATTGGTCTTGTACTTGGCAGTAAACATATAGCAAGAGAGATTTGGCTTAATTGCTTCGCGAGGCAGGGGAAATAGGGATTGCAATATTAAACGTTTCGTATGTTTCAATTTTTTATACCTAACAAACGTGGTATATTTTACTTATTAAAAGTCAATGTCTCAAGTGGCGAGGAAGCCTTAAAGTCTGTTTGGCGAAAGTTGATAAAACGGTTTTAGACGGTAAATCGCATTCTTAACACATGAGTAAAGACTTAGCGTAATAGGTTACAATACTGTTTATTGTATACCAAGAAAAGATAAACATAACAAAAATGAATAAATATTAATGGAAAAACGAAAGGCAGCCTCATCGCTACACAGCAATCTCTTCCAGACAAACCAGACATTTAAAAGAATTAAATAAAGGTTAAGTTATTTTCAAACTAGCAGAATATGTTGTGTTTTTATAGAAATAAGGGGAACACACGAGCTTTCATTCCACCTAGTGGTAAGTGGATGCTGTGCTGTGCCCATAAGAATCAAAATTCAGAGGCACTAAATAAGATGGAATGCCTCATTATCAGTCAAACCGGTCTTCGGTTCTTGTCACTTACTGTATGAAACACAGAAGCATTACAAGTTACTGTTCATGCTAATAATTCTACGTGGTAGAGCCACACTGCAGCTATGTTATGGTTGTAGCACGAATGGGTCGGCTCGACCGAGGGAGGACCACGCTCTCACAGAATACCAGCTTAAAATAGCAGCTTAATGCTATTGTGTTTCGTATGGTGAGTGTAGAGCACCGGAGACCCTTTTTACTGGTAATGAGGCATTCCATCTTAGTCCTCAGATGTGACAACGCATCTGTATTTTGTTTCTGGTTTGAGATGATGTCTACGGGTCACAGCATCCACTTACCATCAGGTGGACTGTGTGCTCGTTTGTGACCCTTATCCTATAAAAATGGTAAGTTTAAACGAGCGTGGTTGTTACTGGTCGTGCCGATCCAATCATGCTGCAGCAATAATACTGCTAACTATCAAAGGCTGCGAATTATTGCTTCTGTAATTGCCTGCCATGTTACTTCCGACCCTAATAGGGCCATAAGAGCTTAATAGATATTTATTGGAAACTTTGAAATCACATTGTTTATTGTTTACTTTATGCGGTTATATAATTTTTTTTGTGTTATGACTGGCACTAGTGAACTTTGCGCTAAATATTCAGTGTCAATGTAAATAGAGTATTTTGACATACTCTATTAGTATTATCTCTATATGTATATTTAAAATTCTTCCGTACGTTTGTCTGTCACTGTAGTCTAGTAACTGATATCAATGTCAGTCGTGTATTCCCACGGAAAATTCCGTAAGACAATCATCCATTCCATAACCGCCTGTAAAACTTCACAGCTGAACGTAGGCCTCTTCAATGGATTACTTCATCGAGGTGATTGCACCATAATACATTATAGAGGAAACTGAAGCAGGAAATGAGTAAATTATAAAGATCTGCTTGCATTTGCATTGCATCTGTTGGCAACCCAACCCGTTTGCCAAGTGTGGTAAGTCATAACAACGCTACGGGACGCTATGAAAATAACTTAACCATTTGCACTCGCACGGCAAAGGAAATATACTGTGGTAAAATACGACGCATCATGACGCAAACTCGTCATAATCCTATTTTATAGAAGCGTAATTTAGTAACGAGACTAATACTAATAAAATTTAAAAAAAAATAGATATATAGTTCTGTGAATTGTTCTGAGAGATCTACAAGGTGACATTTTGAGAATCCGAACGGATTCGTCGAGCTTTTACAGGTTAAGGCGAATCCCTGACCAAACATGTTGCGACTCTAAGTAGCGTTTGCTTCAGACTATTATCTCATTAGTTTTGAAAAATAAACTACATCTAAAAGTACATTATTATTGTTCGATATCTTATCATCACATTACACGTTCTAATTTATTTTTATGTGCTATAAATACATTTAAAATCAACTTTTAAAAAATGACTAAAATTCTTGATTACATGCATCTGTTGCTAAACGCAACGCTCTAATCATTTGAGGATTCGAATCCATAATTAATATTTCGACAAATATTATAATTTACACTATAAAAAGCTAATTCAATATTAGCAGTATAGTATATAGTTAAAAATAATCAAAATAGTCATTTTTATTAATTAGATAATATATTAGAATACATAATTCTAATATAATGCAACTAATATACCGAATAAAGAAAATTAAAATACGTTTCTAAGCTGAGTGATCTTCGCGTCAATAGAAATTCCAATAAAAGTAGTGGAATTCACAATTACAAACACAAGGGTCGGTTCAACCGAGGAAGGAACATGCTCTCGCAGAATACATGCGTAAAATAGCAGTTTAATGCCGATGTGTTTCGTATGGTGAGTGTAGAGAACCGGAGACCATTTTTTATTGGAAAAGAGGAATTCTATCATATTGCTTACAGCTGACAACGCATCTGCATTTTAATTCGCAAACGAAGCTATATATAAATGTCTATGAGCCGCAGCAACCACCATCAGGTGGATTGTGTGCTCGCTTATCACCCTTATCCTACAAAAAAAATCATATAGGTAGTTGAATTAAACACCTCCTCCATTTTGAACTTGGTTAAAAAATAACAATTTTGCTTGTTTGTTTAGTCTATAGACAATACAGTCTGGTAATGGAAATTCAAATTGCTTACGCACTATAATAAAGTTAGATAATTAATAGATACTTGAAAAACGTTTCCATAGTTGGCTGTATAACCAAGTTAAATAATTAATAGGTATTGGAAAAAGGTTTCCCTAGGTGGTATAACCACGAAATTTACGTCACTCACGTATGTAAACGTACGTAAGTCTACAGGTGCCAGACATCTGGTACTGCGGTTGTTAATACGCTAAATCACCAAATCCTCCTTACAACAGGAGAGGGCTATGTCCAGCGGTGGACCTTCACGAGCTGATAAAGAAGATAGAAGTAGATAATCATGGCCTCCCAATAGATTGCCTCATAGGGGGGATATTTGCCATAGTTGCCACGCTTGGCAAGCGGGTTGGCAACCGCAGTTTATTTTTAGGTGTTATTAGGAATACACTGCTGACCATCTCCTGACGTGTGTTCGTTTTTGGCCAACTTACGGGGTGGTGGATATGGGGTGGTGGATATTATTACACGCCATTACACGGTAAATCCCTTATCCTTACAGAATCCTAGACATAGAAAGCGGAAATCCGGGCAATGTCTCAGACATTCTTCAAACACTAAGGGCGGTATTTATTGTTATAGGAATGTAAAGAAAAGTCGCGTGGAGCGTTCATTGTCCGTTTCAAAACAATATAATATGTATGAGACGTGGATTCAGTATTGGAATCATTTACATTTATTTTAACATGTTAAGAATGTGTACAATTATCCTTTGTAAAATAAACAACTAGTGAACACAAATCAAACAAAACGTTTGTGACTATCGTACTTCAAGTACTTTCGATTTTTAAATAGTCTTTCTTCAGTATCCAGCATATGCAATAATCAAACTTTTTTTTGAAGTTTTTTTGAGTTTTGAAGAAGTATTGAAAATAATAAACAAAATCGATTTACAGTCCTCATAAATAATTGAAGTTATTAATAATTTGATAATTATTTCTACAAAATTATAATTATAAACAACATATTAGATAAAACATCTGCACAACTTTTTCAGTTTTTTCGTTTCTTAAGATATTTATATATATATTTATAATTATTGATATATCGAAAATCCGATATTTTAAAATATCAACAGTTCTAGTTTGAACTGATCAGTTGGAATGATCAGTTAAACTAACCGTGTGTGTCATCCATTAGTCAACCACTATCGATACTAGCCGACATCTACTCGTAAGTACATGCTTTATAGCCGCAATAAAAAAACGGCTAATGCTTTGCCTCCATAGAGCGGCAAAAAGTATTCGGGAAGAGTTATAGTAGAAGAGTTATAGTAGTTAAGGAAAAGCAATGATTATTAAATTTTAATCATATGTATATCGGTAAATTAGATAATAACAAGTTTACCAAAAAAATTATTTTCGCAGTTTTGTGCCCGTCACGCAGTCGATAAAAATAAATAAAATAATTTTCTGAATGCAACAATGGGGTATTGGGTATATAATACAGTAGAGCGTCGATTATTCGAACTAATTGGGGGACATGGTTGTTCGGAAAACCGAATTATTCGGATAATTGAACTTTATAATTTTATGTATAAACATACCAATAAAGCATATTATATATTTACAAATTTTGTTTATTACAGTTGCAAATAGGAATATAAATAAAGAATAGAGAGCTTGGTAAACAAAAAAAAATATTGTATAATCAATATTGAACATACAGTATGCCTCTATAATTCACTTTTTAATTATTAGTTTTTTTTTATAGAAAAAGGGTGACGGTGACGAACGAGCACACAGTCCACCTGATGGTAAGTGGATGCTGTGGCCCATAAGCATCTACATTTGTCCTCGATTAATAATCAAAACGTAGATGCGTTGTCACACCTGAGGAATAAGATGGAATGCCTCGTTTCCAGTAAATGAGGGTCTAAAGAAGTTTTTTTTTTCACGTTACAAAAGTCCTTAATTTTGGTCTGTCGAAGTGAACCTACCACAGAAATCGTAATAATAAGACAATATTATTACGATTTCTGTGGAACCTACCCTCTTACGCGCAACTAAGTCGCGCACGTTTTTCAGTACAGATATCTGATACTGATCGTTTTCATTTTGAGCTTCAAACCATCGAAAATCCATGCATGTAAACGCTTCAAAAGCAGTAGGTAATAGGTATATTTTCGTCTTCATTTTCTGAACCACTAATTGATGAGGTGCAGGCAGCAGTACAGCGATAGCGTATACCGATAGGGTAGGTAGGTACTGATAGTAGGCCAACACAGGGCACTGCGGGGCACTGCGGGCGTTGAAGGGGGGAGGGGAGCATCTCAGCGTGGTATGGTAGCAGTTCGGTTATGCGATCGTTCGGTTGATCGACGTTCGGATAATCGACGCTCTAGTGTACCATCATGTCGAGTATGTTTAAAATTTTTATAAGTAGAAAATTTTGCTTTGATTACAGCTGATAGTAATCGATTTATTTATTAGAATGTTTGTTTTAAATAAAAGAGACACAGGTGTAAAAATGTTTGTGAGGCTATTTATTTTCATCCTCAAGAATGACTACGTATCTATTGCCGTCAAGTAAGCTGTTAGCTTGGTTGTCGCTTTTGTATTACATAAGAACCGTGTTAGTACTTAGTTGCCCTTTGTGGTTCGATATTGGCACTTAGCTACGGTGTTGCCATAGCTACGATATTAATTTCCAAGGTGTTGGAACTGATGAGAGATAATTACGTTTTCAGTTCCGTGCTATTCACACGCTGATACTAAAGTCACTATAAATATTGTTTGCGAGGTAGATAATACATTTGAAATGTAATTAAAATAAAAGACAGTCGTTGTGTTTAATATTTATAAATTCGTATCTATTAGAAATAAATTCTCCGGTGTTGAACGATAATATTTTCTAATGTGTCAAAATATAATAAAGTTAAAAGGTGCAGTGAGCAAAGGCGCTCTGGTATTCAGAAAGTAAAGATAAGGTATTCGCATCAAATTGATAGTCAACAACTTTTATTCTTTTCTATAATGTAGGGACTCAAAAAGAAAGATATTAGACAGTAAAATCATGTTGGAGGGAGAAAGAGATATTTTTTTAAATATCTTCTCAAAATAATAGGGAATATAATTGTAATACCTATTTCTTTATAATACGGAAATATTTCATCGAAATATTTAGGCCAAGAAATGCGAAATACTGCCTGTGTGTAATTAAGTATGTGTTATTTAATTTTGAATAAGGTGTGCCTGTAACAGTTAAAACTCTTAACCGGTCGAAACCACTTTTGACTGCAAAATTCAGGTACTGCTTTTGCTGGTAGAGTCAATACCTACACCAGCTGACTGATTTGAATATTTATTTTTAAATTGAATTTTATACGTTTTGCTATGACGGTTACTCTGATCCCACTACGCTCACTACGGATATCATTGTTACCGATACTATCGGCCAGAGAAACCGAGCACAACCATATCTATAGCCACCAAATAAACAAAGCATAGTTCTGAAGGTTTGATTCCAGTTCTGAGAAATGGCAAAATTTTTATTGCAATATACTTTGTTGTTATCATTTATATTTGATATGGTTAGTGTTAGTTATGCTTGATAGGTATTATTAGTGGAATAAAATAAACATTGTTTCTATAATCGGTGCGTTTACATGACACATGCGATTACATGACATAGGCGATTACATGTAGGTACTTACATGAGTTTTTCACAGAATTAACCATAAATTGCTTTTTTATACGACACGCAATCTATGCACGATCTAATTAAAAATATGTGTAGTTTCGTACACTATCGTTGATAACATAGGTATATTGTAATTTTAGTGAAACAAGTTACACGTGCATACGATGCTTGAGGATGTAATTATGTTTGTATATTGTATTGTATTTCGTGGTAGAGCCACGCTTCAGCTAAGTCACGGCTCCACCACGTCGAAATTTAAAAAAAAGAATATTAACAATGCTATAAACATTACTAATATTCCCCTTAACCATTCGTGGTAAGCTTAAATTGCTTGTGTTACGAGTGGTTCACGCCAGTAGTCGAATGGTGGATTCGAACCCACGACTTTTTTGAGTTCGCGATCCGTACCCTGCCAGGCTACTGTCGCTTTTAAATGCCTGTAAGTTAAGATAACATGAGTTATGAAATTAAACAAATTAAAATAGCGAACAATGAATATAATGTAATGCAAGTTGTAAATGCATGTAATGTAAGTTATTTCCGTAAGTTTTTATTAAATATATTAGAATATTTATATTATTAATAATGTAGGTAATATATAGGTTGGTTTAGCCGATTACATAAAAGGGCCAACTTCGTCTCTTGATACCTATCTACTTATTTATTTAAAGGTTGAAACTCTTAAGAATGTAATTTACAAGTAGCAATTAATCTGAAAGTGAGTATTTCTAAAGATATTTTGTAAATCGTAAGAATTTATCAAACATTCAAAATCTAATAAATTCACAGTTTGTATTAGATTAATTTGTTTATTGTTAAATAAATTTCAACATTTGTTTACTTTATGAAAACTTCTCTGTTATATAAATTAGGTAATAAAATTTAAAGATTAGCTAGATGCTCCGACACTATACCACGGTAATTTTTATAGATAATATTACCGTGACTATACTGAGATGTCATCGAGTACCGCTGCTTATTATTCACATCTATATCTATAGTCTATAGAGTAAATAAATTTGAAGGTAGGGGGGAAGGTACTTTCGGTCCATTATAATAAATAATTTACTACTATTATTATTGCAAAGGTTGCAAAGAATAAATTATTTATTAGCAAAGGCCCTTTCAAATTATTGTAGTGACTTGTACAAAAAACCACTATTATTTCAATTCACACCTTTATGTTTGTAATGTCAAAATGACATATTTTTACTAAATGCATGTGACAGTAAATACCGTGCTTATAATTAAAAAAAATAATTTTAGAATATTTATCTGTCCTGTCTATTTGTCCGCCTGTCTGTGTGTTCGTTCCAGCTAATCTTAAAAAACGGCTGGACCGAATTTGACGGGACTTTCCCTGGCAGATAGCTGATGTTATAAGGAGTAACTAAGGCTACTTTGATTTCACAAAAAGAATTAAGGTTCCGCGCCAAAAAATAATTTAACCTATGAAATCCATTGTAATAAATACTACGCGGACGAAGTCGCGGCGAACAGCTGGTTATTTATTAAAACTCAAATGATTACGTGCGAAAACAGTCAAGCGTTAAATAGCAAGTCACTGTTTAACTTAATATGCCGTGTGTATTCGTATATGAAACGTATATTAACACTCAAACTCAATATACCTGATATCTGTATTGCGTAATCGCTCGTCACATTCGTGTGTGAGTAATCACGATCGATTCGATATTAATAACTTCCCTGTCCACGAAAAAACAATCGAAATATTCGTATATGACTACGAATACTATCACTGAATATTTTGTCGCATCTCTGTGATAAAACTCAACCGCTTTTAATTTTCTCTTTTGTACTGTTCATGCAGGATTCAAGTTTATAATAGACGTTCCTTTGACAGATTTTGCTTATATACAAAAATATATAATTTTATACGGTGAACAGCCACGCTGCAACTATATTATGGTTGTGGCGTGAATGGGTCGCCTCAACCGGGGAAGGACCACGTTCTCACAGAATACCAACGTAAAATAGCCTATGCCGTTACCGGCCCACCCCCACGCCCCCCCCCCCCCCCCCCCCCCCCCGCACCCCACAAAAGCCCACCCCCCGCCCCCGCCCCACAACAAAAAAAAACCCCACACAATCCCCCCCCCCCCCCCCCCCCCCCCCCCCCCCGGGGCCCCCCCCCCCCCCCCCCCCCCCCCCCAGCGTAATGCTCCTGCACCCCCCACCCCCCCCCCCCCCCCACCCCCACCCCCCCCCTGTTTCGTATTGTGAGTGTAGAGAACCGGAGACCCTTTTTACTAGAAACGAGGTATTCCATCATAGTCCTGAGGGATGACAACGCATCTGCATTTTGATTCTTAATTGAGGATAACATGATGTAGATGTCTATGGGCCACAACATCCACCACTTACCATCAGGTGGGCCGTGTGCTCGTTTGTCACCCTATGCTATTGAATAAAAGACTGGCTGAGCATAATTATACCGTCACATATACTAGTAGGTTATTTTGTCACTTGTTTTATTCAAAAAATGGTCTGACCTATCCGCATTGCGCGTTTAATAGTGAGAACTTAGTAGTCGTATGAAAGTCTGAAGAAGCACGAAGTCGAATCAATGGCGTATAAAGGGGTGTGGCCGGGTGGGTCGTGACGTTCTATACTTGTTATACACTCCTTTTGTAAATCATGGCGATTAACCTTATTCTCTCATAAGATAAGCCGTCAAAACCGTGTAGCGGCCGTGTAAGGATATCCAGTACCTCATATCGTGCCGAGGGCGCAAGAGACCACACAGAGGAACTGAAACCTGAGATGGCAGCAGCATCTTTCTGTTAACTACTCAAAATAGTAAATAACTGCGGTTGCCAACCCACGTGCCAAGCGTGGCAACTATGGCAAAATCTCCTTTATAAGGCAATCTATGGGGAGGCCTATATTCTATATTGTCTACTTTTTTATGTCCATAGGAGTAAGTAATTATAATAATATATATTATAAACATTGGCAGACATAAAACACGTTTGAATCAGAAATTAATTGCGGTAAATCATCTCTTATGAAATCATTCAAATGAAATATTAACTACTCATAAAATGACTGCAGCGAAATTCTAAGCATTTAATAAACACCGGCGAGCTCGAGTCTAACCTGCTTAAACGACTAACCTGTAATGGCAATTACATAAAACGAGACCAAATTTTATCTAAACCCTAAAGCTTTGCTTGCGTAATAATATATTGCAAATTACCTATATCCAAAACCAGTTTGTTTAGTCTATGGAAAGTAAACTAAAATAAGTGTAAAGTGGGTTAATATTGTATATGGTATGGTCGTGCCTTAAGTGAACTAATCACTCAATCACGTCCAAAAGGAGCCGTAAGTGGTCAGTGAAAACAGTAGTTAACGGTTCAAATGAATAATCAATCATTTAGAATATCGATTTGTCTGCAAAGCGGAACGTAAATGGCGAATCCGATATTTAATAAAAAAATAGGTTAATCGTTTCACAACAAAAGAACATACATTCCAATTAAGAACCCCCTACTTATGAAATCGGTTATAAAATGAAGTTCGATTTGTTATGTGGTATAGCAACGCTGCAGCAGCAAAAATGGGTTGGCTCGACCGGGGAAGGACCATGCTCTCACAAAATACCAGTGTAAAATAAATGCTGCTGTGGTTTGCGTGGTGAATGTAGAAATGAAATGAAATGAAATGAAGATTTATTTGCTTGAAAAAGGTTACATTAAGGTTATTAAAAATATACAGCTTTTTCAGCCATCTATGATAGCATGCAAATACAATAATTAAGATTAAGTTATAAAATAGCGAATTTAATTAAAATATATCATAAAATAGTCATCGTTTAGAAATTATCAATACATGATACCAATACATACAAATTTAAAAATAATTAAAATTGAAAATGCAATTAAAAATGTATAACTACTGTTGTGTCACATCATGTCAAATTTAGATAGTCATTCACATTATAAAAACAATGATCATTTAGCCACCTGTAAAGGGCGCCTTTAAATCTATTAAGGGGCAAGTCTTTGATATTTCAGGGTATTTTATTAAATATGAGCATACACATCCAGTAGCAATTTTTTTTAAAGCGAGCACTCTTGGGTATAATTTCAGCAGCAAGTCTATTGCCATTTCTGGTATTTTGCGTATAAACCTCTTTTGCTTGTCTGAAATAATACATGTTTTGTTTTACAAATTTTGCAATTTCATAAATGTACAGGCATGGGAGTGGTAGTATTTTTAGAGCACCGGATACCTTTCCATCTTAGTCCAAAAGGGTGACATTGCATTTGCATGTCTATAGGTCACAGCATCCACTTACCATCACGTAGACGGTTTCGCTGCTCGTTTATCACCCTTATTCTATAAAAGTAAAATAAATAAAAACTGTTATATCTGAATATAAACACAAGAGTTGATAAATTTGTGGGCTCGGATCGCTAAGGACTTGATAAATGAAGCAGTAACTTTTGTCGTTGGAAAATAATAAAACGTTGTGAGCCGTTCTTAGACTAATGCCATTCATTATTTAAGTACTTTGTTATTTTCTCATTTAACATTTTCATTTTTTCAAAAGCAAAACATTTTCAAGTACGTTGTACGTAATGTTAAGTGTTATAACAAACTTACCTAAAATGTCTCAACTTTAAACTCTATTAAAAATTAACAATTATTTTTAATAGAGATTATTTTATATTATTAAAGATTAACAGTCATCGAATTGTGAACCAGTCTGATTTTAGATTTAACAATGCTATTTAAATTTTATTTTCATCATTCAAATAATTGTTTTTTTTTGTTGTATATATAGTGCATTGGGGTAAGATCGGTGATGGGGTAAGACCGTAAAATTCAAATTTCCGGTGAATTATGCTATATTTTTGAAAGCTAGCAATATGGTACAAGACTCCATTTTATTCTGCCCCGACCCCAAGTTTCAGCAAGTCGCTCCGAAAAGTAGGGCGTGTGCTGCGCAGTATTTTATAAAACAAGGTAATTTTTGAATTTTTTCGTCTGTCCGGTCTTTCCCTATCACTTTTATTTGCCATTTTTAGCGACGTCCGGTCTTCCCCTTGATGGCCAATTCTTCATCATGCATATAAAAAATTATGCCTTGTCTTCGCACACGTTTTAAGCAGAAACTGTTGAGTTTTGTAAAGTAAAAGCTTCTTATAGCTAAATTACGTGTAACCATTAACGATTTGCGCCATGTTTTAGAAATCTGACGTATATGGATGTCGAGAAAATAAAGTTTTTGCCAGACTCTTTTAACTAGTCGAAAATCCGTCCGGTATTGCCCCAACGCACCTTTATATTTTCATCATTCATTACAGCCTGTCAAATGTCCACTGCTCAACACAGGTCTTCCCTTTGGATTGCCTCGTAAGGGAAATATTTTCAGGCAGGGCAAAATAAAAAAAATCTGCGGTTGTCAGAAAAATGATGCTGCGTATATCCTGGTTCATTACGCTCTGCTGCCTCTCACTACACCCACGAGATGATATAGGGTAGTGGATTATCTTATCCTCCAACTACACGCCATTGAACGCATTGCAAAAAAATAGCGATGAATATTCATAAGCAATATTTAAGTTTCTATTATACCGAGTTTAACTACCCTCGCACAGTTGTTAAATATGTTTTATATTTAGTGTTAATCCTGTATCCTATACCTTTAAAGGAGCAATTCTTAGGTAAATTTTGACACTGTATTAATGATCGTAATAGCTCAAGTGGATATCCGTCGCGAAATGTGGTGATATCGTAATAGGTCCGACATTTTTCCTTTTTTTTTTCAGGTTTTCTTTTGTGAGAAAATCTTTTATTTCGAGCCCTTTTTAGTATTTTTTTAAATACGAAAATTTAAATTAAACTAATTGCACTCATGATTTTTTATTCAAATAACCAGTTCAGTTTTTTCTATTATGTCAATAAGATCAAAAAATATTATTCATGTCTCATCAGTATGTAATTTGTATCTAAATATAATTTAAAAAACACACGATTTTCAAAAAAAAAAAATACCGAGGAAAGCTTGATCATCCAGGTACTTTAAATAATTCCCAATGATGTCTCGTCTTTTCAACCGACTTCAAGAAAGGAGGAGGTTCAATTCGACTGTATTTGTTTTTATGTGTGTTACCTCAGAACTTTTTTCTAGATGAACAAATTTTCATCTGACCAGTGGTTTTTGAGTTATCCTTAATAATGTGTATTTATTTGACTTCGAAGGCATTGATGATGTTCTCATTTTATTTATGTTGAGTCGGCTGTAGGTACAAAATTTTTAATTATTTTTATAATTTACACGTGGTAGAGCCAGGCTTCAGTTATATTAGTAGTATAGTTGTAGCACGAATGGGTCGACGCGACCGGGAAGGATTATGCTCTCACAGAATACCAGCGTAAAATAGTAGCTTAATGCTGCTGTGTTTCATATGGTGGATGTAGAGAATCAGAACCCTTTTCACTGGAAACGAGGCATTCCATCTTAGTCTTCACGGGTGACAACGCATCTGCATTTTGATTCGTAATCAAGGATAGATGAAGATGTCTATGGGCCACAGCAAACATCATCAGGTGGACTGTGTGCTCGTTTATTACCCTATATACTATTAAAAAAATTATCACTTGTAATACTAATGATTGTATTGAATAATGAATGCAAATTGAACATGGATGGTTACCTAGCAACACTCGATGTCAGGGATTGATTTGCTATAACCGCCATTTTAGGCCGGCTGGCGAAGGCTTATACCAATTCGTACCTCACTCGCTTCCCGTCTGTACGCGCTATCATAAACTGTTAAATCCGACATGGTATACCGCCATCTATCTGATGTCACGAGAACTTTCTCTTTCTTTTAGCATGTTACTTCTTACACCCCCACGAGATAAATGGGGGAATGCATTCTCTCCACCACCACACGGCGTATATTAATACTAAAGTTATGTTTATAATTATGAGATTTAACGTGTTGAGAATTCGGCGTGTAGCGACAACGCAAGAATATTCGTTACCTCATACTATCTTGTATGTCGTGAGAGGCGCCAGGGGGGGGACAAACTGAAGCATGGGATGGGCACCGGCTTCTTTCTGAGAATGACTGAATATAATAAAAAAACTGCGGTTTAAAACTCGCTTTTCAGGCGTGGCAACTACTATAAAATCGCTTCTATAAGGCTGTATAAGGTAGAGGCCTTTTTTATGGGCGAGCAGCTATGCAGGTCTAGGTAAGGAGACCAGTATCACTGCGACCTAAAAGATCTATTGTGATCGCTGCTATGGCTATAGTTCACTGCTAAGCCCTATATCATCAATGAATAGAAGGAGTTGCTTGCTGTGAGCAATTTCACTTCTTCTGGGCGGAGTTGATAGTTTCCTATAGTAAATAAATTATTAAACTTCAAAGTGTTTACAACGAATTTCAGTGCTGAAGTCTCGGTCGCTATTAGACAACTTATTTTATTAAGGACAGACTTATTGGATCGATATTCTGTCGACTCGGGCGAAACGACATTCGGCACGAGGGTTAAATCATAATACGTTTGTGATTGGCGTCCCGTAATGAGTCCATAACTGAATAAGAATATTATAATATATAATATTTCGGATTTATCAAGTTAGTATTAGGATTTGTCGTAATAACTTGCCTAAACTTTCTGCTTCCATTAATCGTACTTTATAGGTTGGGATATTTGAGAGAAGTCATTTTATCATACTTCTCCCTTTACAAAAATTTTAAAATTTCGTAGTCTAAGTAGGTAATTGTTTTTAATAACATTTTAAAATCCCTATTTTTAGTAAAAGGGTGTAAACTCAAGAACTAGGTATCCATATATTTGATATAATTTTATCTCATTTTCATATATTCTTAAACGTTCTTTTAACCAACATGTAATATAGAAAAACATCATAAAGAATTGTGTATCAATAAAAATGTTGAACGACGCCTTCATCATCATCACCGTTACAGCCTATCATCAATCCACCGTTGATGAATGCCATAAAACACGAACCTAAGCTATCTGCATTCTATCGCAACCCACATTTGGCGGCCCTCCATTAAATGCAGTGACGACTTGGTTGGGATCGTCATTTCCCTACACTTTGCTTAGCGGTACGACGTTTGCCTACAATTCTTCCCCGTCGGCTGTCGGTTCTCCGAGCAATATGGCCAATACATATTCACTTCACCTCGCACTGGCGGTGTAAGGATGTCCACTATCGTCCCATTTGTGCCCATGTATAATATATAAATCCCATGAAAACGACGCGTTTGCAACAAACTAATACTCAATACGTAATATAGAATTTCGTTTTTTGTATACTAAAAGTCGAGTGCAAAACAGTGCACAATTTACTCTAAAGTATCCATGTCGCCCAATACCAATAGTTGATTGGAAAATTACGTTCAAATTTTATATATTTATATATGTTAAATACTTCAGGCAAAACGTCTGAATATCTCTAAATGAACGATTAGGTAAGTCCCAAGCTCAATCATGAATTCGACAAAATTTCTCATCCAGTATACACAGACATTTCAAACCTGTAGGTACAACTAGTCAATGTAAGTCAGTAACGATTTACTCAAAATCACTCCGCCTGAAGGTAACCATGAACCTCGGGCATCTTAATTGATTGATAAAAACCATAATGTATATAACCGCGTTTGATCAAAGGTAACTGACATTATCTAATGGGCCAGTATGTTTAAGTAGCAAAGGGCTGGGTATATGGGACAACCAATGGAGGTGGAGCCTGGTACTGCTAGTCCTAGACTCCCACTCCCCTCTAAGTGACTCAAGACAGTGTTGGCTAGGAATAATTATGCTTAGTAGAGGACTTACGACGTAATGATGGTGAAATAATGATGATGAAGCAAAATATTACTTTCTTTATAAGCGCATTGTGTGCAATGTAAAAATTACGCTTTTAAGTTTACCCTACCATCATACAGTCGGGAATCAATCATTCGTAGACCATACAAATATATGTAACGCTGTGCCAAGCTCTTTACCATTCCGCATTAGAGCTTTCCATTATCTAGTAAACGAAAGGTCTTCATAACAGTAAGAGAGAAAATTATAGTACCATTTACGCGGCGTTAGAGGAAAGTGAAAGTGAAAGAAAAAAGTGAATGAAAAGCTAATTAGATCTGTGATTTAGATCATTAGTTATCTGTGGTCAGTTGGTTCGGAAAAGTAAAGATGGATCATGATTGGTGGCAGCTGACGCCTCGGCGAGAGATGCACTCCTTACCGTATTGTTTGGCGGCGCTTGATTCACGGGTTCGTATGTATTTAGCTTTTTGTGTGGTTTCTTTTCTGTCTGTATGAAATTATTTAACAGCAAAAAAGGTTCAATGGGAACACTGCTAACCTTAAATCTATTATACGTGGTAGAACTACGCTGCAGCTATATAATAGTTATAGCACGAATGGGTCGGCACGACCGGGGTAGGACCACGCTCTCACAGAATACCAGCCTAAAATAGCAGCTTAATACTGCTGTGTTTTGTATGGTGAGTGTAGAGATCCGGAGACCCTTTTTTACTGGAAGTGAGACATTCCATCTAAGTCCTCAGGGGTGACAATGCATCTGCAGATAAATGTAGATATTTATGCGCTACTGCCTCCACTTACCATCAAGTGGAGTGTGTAAAATGAGTACATACGATAATGAAGGTTGCAATGTATGTTACGATAATACAAAATATCGATCAAATTGTGTTAGAATATAGCTGATCAGCCCTAATGCCAATAGCTCTTCAGTTACCATCAAATTACAGCAAGTAATAGTCATTATTTTGCGATTAAGGTATTAATTTGTTTTTGTAGCAATTTAGAATTGTTTTTGCCACTTACAAAACGATGATAAAATTATGAATTTATGTGACCTATTCAAAATATGTTGCACGGGATGCTAAAGTTTTTCAGATGACCTAGAAATTATGAAAGGAGTTTTAAAAAAGAGATTTGTGATCAATTAATTAATTAAGCTATAGGTTTTTTGCATTTTGACGTGCTAGCTTCGTAGAACTTACTAAATCTGTTTCTAATATATAGGTTATACTTAGACTAAACTAAACGAATGTAAACGTAAGTCACAAGAGAGATACCTACCACGGACGTTGGTCGACGTTCCTATAAATATCTTAGGCCTGCCACACACATGGGGAATTCCGATTCGAAATTTCGAACGCAGCAATCCATATAAAATCATGAACCCGTCACAAAACTATAGAATATAGTTTTCCGTAAGCAATTTTGCGAACAAAACGCAATTCCGTGTGTGTGTGGCCGACCCGTTCATTCCGTTCTACATACGGAACTCCGTTACGTGTGTGGTGGAGTTGGTAGACCATTATTGATATGAAAATCACAACAGTTGACTTCAATCATATATCATAAGCACTCACGCCTGTCACCCAGAGCGGTAGGCAGAGACTACGGATTTCTATTATTGACTTCAACTTTAATAAATATCTAATGTAATCATTATATATTAATTAAAGAAAATGTCACCGGCTACCAGAGTTTGCGGAATTATAAAGCCACCTTTTCGGCTTTTGCTTGCTTGTTTACTAACTTTAAAATGTGATTAATATTACATTTTAAAGTTATTCATGTTCGGCAAAACATTACTCTTAATTTAAAAGTAAAAGTACATGTTTCATAATTCAGACATCGCTAAATGTACTTACGTACTTATTTGTTGTTTAAAAGTGAAGGAACTGGGGCTGGAAGCCATTGCAAGTACGACTGCTTGCGAAATTTTTTTTCTTTGCAAAACAAATATATAGGTAATGAAAGAAGTTTTAACCAAAGGAAATTATCATCATTATAGTCATCACCATTACAACCCTTAAAGTAAAAAGTAAAGTTACAGCCTATATACGTCCCACTGCTGGGCTCAGGCCTCCCCTCATTTCTGAGAGGGTTTAGGGCAAGGAAGTGTCCGCCGCGCTGCCCAAATGCGTGTTGACGAACTTCACATGTCTTCGAAATATATTTTTTTTCTTATTCCTCGGACATGCAGGTTTCCTCACGATGTTTTCCTTCACCGCCGAGCACGTGGTAAATCAGCACTTCAAATTGCAATTAACAATTTCATTGGTGCCGGCGACCCTTAATAAAGTTAAAATAAAGTATATATTATTATATATTAAGTTTGCCAGTATAGGTTATAGGACGTACAATTAATCCAACTCGCATATCGCATGTGAACTGTCAAATTTATAAAATACTAAAAATACAAAAAAATAAATTAAAATAAATTAATTAATTAAATAAATAAATTGAATAAATTAAATTAATATTAAACTAATTCGTTTTTAAATAGGATATTGAGTGTTTCTTATTACCATTTTTAAATTTGTTCTGTTACTTTAATAATAAAGAATAATATAGGATTGTTTAAGTTATAATATATTAATTGTACCAATTCGGACTTTTTGTTAAGTACATACGATATTCAAATATCTGCCTCATTAATATACATACTGAAATGCTGTATTTATCGAAACGTCTATTAAGTATTATACTTAGATCATTCAACCTAACTAAGGTATTATATATAAATATCGTAAAAACTCGTCAGTAATGGTGGACTTGACGGTGACTTGTTTAGATGTTTTAAGTGGGCTCTCCGTTTTAAATAAATCAAATTGTTAATCAGAATTGGCCAATTGCTCTCTTTAGTTCGGGAATTTAAATTTTTTGCTTAAATTACTGTTATAACACAGTTTACAGTTTACAGATTCAATACACGTTTATTCATCCAAAAGTCTATTCCATCAAACATGAATTACGGATGACCGATAATTTGACTAACCGCCAGCACAGAGTTACACTATATGCAATATGTCACAGAGAAAGCGCATTTTCACACTGAGAGACATTCATATAAAAAGTTTGCATTGGGATGTAAAAGGGATTATTATCATCACATAAACATATTGCCTAAAATACAGAATGTGTACAAAAGGATGACGACAATGCGAATTATTTTCGATATTTTTAAACAAAATACTTTTTTGGCTGTAGAACAGAAGACGGGAGCTGCATTGACAGTCTGCGCATGCACAGGGTAGTTACTGATTACTCATTAGGTTAAGGTCATTTCTGCGTGATCCGCGTTTGACTTTATCGCTGTCCGAACGCTGATTGACGCGTGCTTGAGAGAATGTTATCACACGTACTCTCAAAATTCAAGAGATGATGGTTGCATGACGAAGAAATCAAATTATACAGATAATATGTATCAATAAACTTCATGCAAACATTACTCGTCACATTAGTGGCAAAACTGACTGCAAAACGCACTGTCTACAAGTGGTGAAATTAAAAAATTTTGTACAACCGTCTTCAATATACCTAGGTATTAAATAATATGAGAACATCATCAATACATTCGAACTCAATTAAATACGCAATATTAAGGAAAACTCAATAACTAATGGTCAGATCTTTATCAAATGTAAGTATATGGGATCGCACAGAGTCTATGGGATCACATGAGAAGCACCAGTTTTCAAATAATAAAAAAGAATCAAAGTCGGTTCACCTAGAAAAAAGTCCTGAGGTAACGCACATAAAAAAACATAGTCGAATTGAATACCTTCTCCTCTTTGAAGTCGTTTGAAAATTTATCTGCCTACATATCTTACACGCCTGCATAAACTTGTAAGGTACGCCTGGCTTAACATGGACCGAAGGCAGGAAAGTAGGAATTCCTTTTTAACAGAAATGGCGTAGGTAGATGTTATTATTATTATCGAAAATAAACGTCAGCAAATTGTAGTTTCTCTTTTGCATAATTCTTAATGTATTTACCTACGAAATAATTTCTTGTATTGTTTTGACATGTATGGGATAGACTTAAAAAAACATAAACTTAATATGTAAGCATATACCCTCAATAACGGTGGTAGCTCAGTGGCTTGCACTCGCTGTAAATTTCACAGAAAGCGAGCGACCCGGTTACGATCCCCGCCGGCGCCAGTGAAATTGTTAATTGAAATTCTTAAAGCTGGCTTACCAACATGGATGAGTAAAAAAAGTTTACTCGTCCGTGCTTACCAAGTGCTCGGTGTTAAAAGAAAACGTCGTGAGGAAACCCACATGACTACGGAATAGAAATATTTCGTAGACCTATTTTTCGTATTATCACAGAATAAATAATAGTGTGCACTCATATCTTTTATCACTCTTACTCTGTAAGGACACATATCTTCAGAAGTCCGACAACACGCATTCGAGTCATTGAAATAATAGTACGTAAGTACTTGATATATACAAGAGTAATGAGCGGAGGATAATAAGTCCAGCAGAAGGACGTACACCCTTCCTGGATGATGGATCAATGATATCCCTTCTGGATAACATTAATAACAGCTACCTTCATAATACGTACTATTCCGTGATTCCGTGAACATAGTATATTGTATATAATACTAGGTATATACTATGTTGTATAATAAGTTTATACAACATAGTATATTTCATATTCTACCATGTAGGGCGAACCGAGTAACGAAATGACCTATTTATTGGTCTCGTTACGGTTTACCGCCTGATTTGACGTCATGTCGATTCAATGTTACATTGTAATTGTAATATTAAAATATAAACGTTGTCTCCTCACATATCTTTATTTTTATTTTACTTTTAAAAAACAAATTAATCAACGCAACATCAAAAATATATTAAAGAATTACTTCTTAAGTAACTTATAATAAGTATTGTAAAATAAAAATAATATATTATAAGCTACACATTAATACTCTAAAAACTAATGTTACATTTACAATAATAATTAATAATATAAAATAAGTTTATCTTTAATATCATTAATTAGTATCAAATTATTTGAACAGCCTGTAGAAGCGAACTCGACGCGTCCGAGAGCAAACCAGTTTATTAAACTGTAACGGGGAGCGCGGTTCAATGCGTGTATCACAACAATAAGATGTATGACATAATTATCAGGCATAATAATTATCATGCTATGTATGTTGATGGCATCGTTATACGGTAAAGCTGTATAGCTTATGTTTATACTGTAAAATATCTAAATATTGTAAAATTATTATCAGATAAATAATACTTACGTGATTATATTATTATGATCTTTGCATCAAAAGGCAAATGTTTACTAAACTTTGCTAATATATGAGCTACGAGTTGGAGACGTCATATTCGCAGGGGAAAATAAAAAACGTTGATTTATTTTAACTATAAATATATTATTAACTATAAATATATTAAATATATTTATATATTTTTTATAAAAAAAATCTTAACTTTTCATTTGTCTCGCACGTGCGTAATTTGCTTTTATGTCAATGAATGAAAGTGATTTTTTTAAAAACGGGTTAAAGTATGCTGTTATTATCTAAATGGTCAAATTAGTCACTTTCAATAAATTGAACCGTGTATTTATAATTTTCTTTGACTTTAATAGATTTATGACATTCTATTGTTTAAAATTTAGCATTCGAGTTTGGAGATCTCAACAAGTGGTAAAATTAACAAAATATTCAGCTGACTTCAATATAAATAGAATAAGAACATCATAAATGTAGTCGAAGTCAATTATATAGGCATTATTAAAGATAACTCAAAAAATACTGATCAGATCTTGATCGAATATATATGGGACTACATCAAAGTTATCATCAAAAAAAACTCACCAAAATCGGTTAACCTGGAAAAAGTTCTGAGTTAAAAAAATTACATAAAACGAGGCGAAAATTGAATCCGTACATACATACACAATATATAAATACGTACATACGTACATATGCACACACGGACATCCTCTTAAAAACCATACTATTCGATTCTAAAGACCTTGAAACGTGGAGATATGTTAAAATCTCCAATTTGCAAAATCGGACCCATTATAATAACTTCCCACTTTTAAAAATACAGTCGAATAGAGTACCTCCTCATTTTTTGAAGTCGATTAAAACTGGAATAATTTTCGAATATGAGTTCTGACATGGTTCAGAGATGATAACTTGGAATATCTATACCACATGTGTGAAGAAACCGACTCCTTAGCCTGTTTTTACGCTGCGTGCGATGAAGCACCTAACAATACTACTTATAAATATAAATGGTAACTGTTTGGTGATCTATCTCTTCATGGCGTAATTTACTAGCCGGTGTATTAATAACATCGGGTGTCTATTATAAAGGACTACGAACAATTATGGCAACATACCCAGAGAAACAGATTTAAATAATACTAGTTTAAACGGATTTTTATCGCGTATATTTAACTATAAATACCCGGCGTTTCGAGCGCTTTACAGCACCCATGGTCACGGGGGGGACTGCGATGTTCAACGTTCAGATGTCATAGTTAGCCGCGGCTGCCATACATTAAAATTTAACTTTTGTTCCGATCTACACAGTATGAACTTATGGTATCTTGAAGTCTTGCAGTTGTATGCTTAGGTTGGGGTTTAATTTTATTTATTATAGGATCCCAAGCAGATGGTAGCACCCAGCCATCTTCTCTATTGAAATTAGGATGTTCTTTGATTTCAATAGCCTCGCGAATCATCCTTGGAAGGAATCGGTATTCTTTAGCGAGGATTTGCGGTCTATCAAATCTGATGTAGTGACGGGGGCGATCCTGTACGTGTTCACAGACTGCAGACTTCCCGGAGCGTCGATTCTTCACATCAGCTATATGTTCTTTAATGCGGGTTTTATTTGATCTTTTAGATTGTCCTATGTAGGAGAGACCACATTCACAATCAAGCTTGTACACTCCTGCATCTTGCAGTCCCTCTGCAGGATACACTTGACTGATGGTAAAAATTGACCAATCTTCTTCGGCGGCTTGAAGTATGTTTTGATGGAAGCGCGCTTCAAGCTTTTGTCAGTGATTCCTCTAACATATGGCAGTACAGCAGGTACACGCTCGACTATGGCTGGCTTCACTCGTTAACTAAAACTAACTACTAAACTAACTAGTATTATTTAAATGTGTAGTGTTCGCGTAAATATAAGAAATCAGAAAAACAGACTTAGAAATTTAATTAAACTATTTTTCATGGGGGCATTTTATTATTAGGCATATTACTTCTTTCACGGGTTATAAACAAGTATTACCTAATTAAATATCTAATTTAAAAAAGTGGAATAGTCATATGTACGGAACCCTAAAAGAGAGGCCCGACTCGCACGCACTTTCCAGCTTTCGCACTAGCCAGTTTTTTTTTCTTAACGTCATTATCACATATTTCGCTCTTTTATCTCAGTGTTCTTAAAGATTATTGTATTAAATAGATTATTACTAAATAAACGAGCAATTCTTGTATATATATATATATATTTTTCTTTTTAATATAAATACATATATAGTTAATACATTGCAGTTATATAAAAATTGGCCTGGTTGTTAAAGGTTTCTTTCTTTTTTTGTTTTTAGATTTTGAGCATTATGCAGTTCTTTTATTGCTATTTTGTGTAGGTATATTAAGACAGATTGTCTGATAAGATGTATAAAATAATGCCTTGTGAACTTTGGTCTCAGGTTTCCTCGATACAGGCTTGCCTAGTGAGGAAACCAACAGATATTACCTTTTGTACATATTTTTCTGTTAATAAAACATATATATATATATATATATATATATATATATATATATATATATATATATATATATATATATATATATATATATATACAATAGGAATCTCGGAAACGGCTCCAACGGTTTTCATAAAATTTTGTGTCCGTTTCGGAGACAATAAATCGATCTAGCTAGGATTTACTTTAGAAAATGTCTTTTTGTCCGTGTTTTCAGGCAATATAAAAACTGCTACAATATAAGAAGGTAAATTTTGACACCGTGTTAATGATCGTAATAGCTCAAGTGTATATCGAGCGGTCGCGTATTCGTAATGCCTTGGTTCGCGTCCTGGCTTCGGTCCGACTTTTTTTTTTCAAGTTCCCTTCTTTTGTGAGAAAATCTATTATTTCGAGCCCTTTTTTTAGTATTTTTTAAAAATACGAAAATTTTAATTAAACTAATTGCACTCATGATTTTTTATTCAAATAACCAGTTCGGTTTTTTCTATTATATCAATAAGATCAAAAAATATAGGATTCATGTTTCATCAGTATTTCGGTCATCCAGGTACTTATTAAATAAAATAATTTATTTATATTATTATAATAGAATAAAATTAAAAGCCTTAGGTATTTCCACTCAAAGATGTAGGTAAAGTATGGTAATAGACGCAAGGTTGATAAACGAGCGCACAGTCCACCTGATGGTAAGTGGATACTGTAGCCCATAAGCATCTACATTTATCCTCGATTAAACATCAAAATGCAAATGTATTGTTACCCCTGAGGACTAAGATGTCGTTTGCAGTAAAAAGAGCCTCCGGTTCTCTGCACTCACCATAAGAAACGCGGCATCTTTAAGCTGCTATTTTACGCTGGTATTCTGTGAGAGTGTATGCCCTGGTCAAGCCGACCCAACATGTGATACAACTCATATAGCTGCATCGTGACCCCACCACGGAAATTACTTGAACATATAGGTACATGTATGCTATCGGCATATAAAAACATCTAAATCGGTTAGCTAACCCCGAATATATCAAGCCAAATAAGTTAAATATACAGTTAAATATAACCATCTTATTTTTGCAAGTAATTAAACACAATCTCCAATTAATAACTTATTCTTTATTCTTGCAAATTATGCAATAACATTACGCGGATTCATTATATGATTTATTATGAATGCGTTGTAATTTTATATTTATGTTTCGTTAAGTAATAATTATGTAATTAAGCACTGTTTATGTATTTATGAGTAACAGAAATAGCCCAGTAGATATGTACGCTGAAGTGGCAAAGGGCCGGTCATATTTTCTAGAAGAACCGACAACCGATGGCGAAGAAAGTTTTTCGTACTGTCAAGCGCAGTGTTAGGCGGCCCCCTATATAGTTACGTCCTGATGAAACATGCAGATAGTCGATCATAGAACACTATAATTTGAGTATTTATTAAAGTATTCTATGTAGTCGATGGATGGATGTGGCTCATGACAGTACTTTGTGGCAATCTATAGGAATTGTTATTTATGTAATAGTAGTAATATGTAGTTATATCGAGCTAGGAAATCAACTTCATTTTTATGGTAAAATGCTTATGCATAATATGTTATTTCGGCTGCCTCATTGGTCTAGTGGTTGTAGTAGCGCAACTGCTGGTCATGAGGCCCCGGGTTCACATACACTCTGCAGATGCGTTGTTAGTTGTTACTACTAAAAACACATCTGAAAAGGTATTAATAAACTACCAGTGTAAAATAGCAGCATATTATATTGTATGGTGAGTGTAGAGAACCGGAAACCCTTTTTACTGGTAACGTGGCATTACACCTTAGTCAATTGATTTGGTTCTTAAAATCGAGAATAGATGTAGTTTTCTATACTCAAAGAGTTTTCTATATACCACAGCATTCATTTCTTACGATAAGGTTGACCATGTGTTCGTTTGTCACCCATACTTATATATAAAAAAAATACGGAACATAAAAGCAATAGGTGCGTTTGGCAGAAAAAAGCGCTAGCAAGCGCTTATAAGCAAAATGGCGATCGTAAGCGGTAAGCGCTGTCAAATCGTAAGTAGCTATTTTCCTCTAGGACACGATTTTAGTTTTAACCGGGCAACCCAACCTAATTTAAATACATGTTTGTGAAGTATTCATATTAAAAACTTACCAATCATGAATTTTTAATAACATGTATATGTCTATTCATGTCATTATATTACTTAAAACTAATATTGCAAAAAACAACTTATAAACTCTACTTCAAAACAAACAAATTAAATAAGCAAAATGGCGGATTGTGTCAGCGCTACTGAAGTAGCAATCGTGTCCTGGCCGAAAACTATTTTAGCGCTAGTAAGCGCTTGCTAGCGCTTTTTTCAGCCAAACGCACCCAATGTGTTGCTATTTTACTGTGGTCCTTTGTTAATAGGGTCGACACATTCGATAAGCCTGCAGCGCAGCTCTACTACCATCAAAACCTTTCTCTTTTTATATCTTCCTTTCTATAGAAAGTCTACGTATTTAGATTTATCTCTTTTTTACCTTTTTTTTAAACGTTACCCCACACTAGGTATTTCTCCTGTGTCGTGGGCGCTGTTTATATACATAAATTATACAAGGACAAACATCCAGACTTGGAACAATTATTTGTAGGTCAGTATGGCCTATAAATACTTGATTCATGCGAGATTCAAACCTGCGACCCTTCAGCGCTGCAACTCACCACGGAGTACTATTATTTATTCTGTGACGGAGCCCAATTCATTTCGATAAGAATATTAGTTTAGTTTGGCATTAATTACTTAAAAAATTTGTTTGTCAACAGGGCTTGGCATTTACTATTGAGGAACGACAAGCATTAGGCATTCATGGACTGCTACCTGCGAGAGTGAAGACTCAAGATGAGCAAGTCCACCTCTGCAAGCTCTCCATTGAGAGATACGAAGATCCGCTGAACAAGTATATCTACCTAATGGGATTACTAGTAAGTGACTTCTTTTAGTTGTTTTTTTTAATATCGGTAATATATTAAATTTAATTAAAGTAACCTCAGTTTTCTTATAAATTTAAGTTGTTTTTCAAGTGGACAATGCTGCCCGTCTCCCGTTTCTGTTTTCGAATCGATGATTTAAGGTTCCTAGCAGATTCTCATATGGCTCAACTACACGGCAAATTAAATTATTATACTCTTTGTTATAAATGAAGAGCCCAATATAAAGGTTACTAGTAAAGATCTTTGTTCACTTTATCCTAATGATGACTGACTATGATGCTGGGGAAGAGTTCTTTTATAACACAATAATGTCAGAGCTTAACTTTGAATGATTGGGAATTTAAATATGTTTTAAGCTTACAATTTACTGAATTTTAATAGAGTAGCTACTGAAATTGTTAAAACTGGAAATTTTTCTTCAGTTTTTGATCACATAAATAACACCAAACCATGTAGTGGCCGTGTAGGAATTTCCAGTAACCGATATCATAAGCGCCTTTTACAAAGGGAACCTTAAACAGCAGCATCTTGTTGATAGTAAATCAAAATAATAAAAAGCTGCGGTTGCCAAACCGCTGGCCAAGCGTAACAACAATGGCAAAATCGTCCCTAGGAGACAATCTATGGGACAGGCCTTTGCTCGACGGTAAACCTTTATAGAATGTCATGGAATGATATAATATCGATCTATATAATGATTTCTTATATTTACGCGAACACTACACATTGATTAAAACTACTTTTACGGATTTTATCGCGTTTATTTTACTATTATTTTTAATTCCCGACGTTTCGGGCGCTTTCCAGCACCCATGGTCACGGGGGGGGGGGGCAATTAGAACAAAAACATATAGCTGATGTGAAGCATCAGCGTTCCGGGAAGTCTGCAGTTTGCGATCATATCCTAGACGGCCCCAACCATTACATCAGATTTGATAGACCACAAATCCTCGCGAAAGAATACCGATTCCTACCAAGGATGATACGTGAGGCTATTGAAATTAAAAAACATCCTAATTTCAATAGAGAAGGAGGCTGGGTACTACCACCTGCTTGGGATCCTATAATCAATAAAATTAAAACTAAACCCAAGCATACCACTGCAAGACCCCAGGACATAGTCAGTTCATTTTGCATAGATCGGACCATAAACAATAATTAAAAAAAGCTGAAGGTACTCCGGGTTTAACAATGACATCGGGACGTCAGTCATCTCAGTCCCCCGTGACCATGGGTGCTGGAAAGCGCCCGAAACGTCGGGAATTAAAAATAATAGTAAAATAAACGCGATAAAATCCGTAAAAGTAGTTTTAATCAATATCGATCTATGTTATAGTTGTTACGAGTAGGTTATATATGTATCGCAATGAATAATGTACGAACATTCCCTCGTATCTTGACAAGGTCGCAGCCTTTACCAATGCTAAGGCCGCGCCTGTCTCGGTTCCCAGGTGTGCAGATTGACACGAGACAGTTAGATAATATGAACTTAAGTTATTTCCGATTTGTTTTGATTCCGATTTAGTCAAGCTACAAGTAGTCTAAAGTGTTAAGTGTACGGATTACGAAACTCAGAAGTCGTGGGTTCGAATTCATACTGAGAGAGCGTGGTTCATCCCTGGTCGGGCCGACCCGTAATGTAGCTACGGAATGACTCTTACACGTGAAAGGTTTTACACAAAACAGCCTTAAACTTGTTATCTCGGGCTTCCACAAGAGCTTTCATAAACTTTTCCATTTGCCCCAGGACCGTAACGAGCATCTTTTCTATCGCTTTGTGGGCGAGAACGTGGCGGACATGATGCCCATCGTGTACACACCGACTGTAGGTCTGGCCTGTCAGAAGTACGGCCTGATCTACCGCCGTCCTCGTGGTCTCTTCATCACAATTAATGACAAGGGGCACGTCTACGATATTTTAAAGAACTGGTAAGTGTTATTACAAATAATTTAATATTCCGGTCCAGTACCCGGTGTAACAGATTCCTTTCAGATCCTGAATATAAGAAACGTCCATAAAAATATTAAGAACTTTTCCGTTTAATAATACAAGAAGTACATGAGAAATCCACATGTAAAGAGATTTCATTTTATTTTATTTAAAATTCTTCCGACAATAACGATGATATTGTAAGCTGCTGAACCAGTATTTTGTTTTATGCAATATTGAGAGGGGCTCCTTAGAAGAATAAAATGTTTTTTTTTTTTGGAAAACATAACAAAATATTTATCATTATGTATAGATTGGGATAATTACGAAAAGTAGTATATTATCCAGTAACCAAAGCTACGCAGTAATTATTTAGTTTGTGCCGAAGCGCATCATGAGCCCACTCCACCATTCACCAGAAATACTATTCCGAATTCGACGTGAGAATAATTATTTCAATGTTCAATGTTACATTTAATGTTGATTATAACAATATAAAAACGTGTTAGACACCAAGATTGCAAGGTGTTGCAAGTTAGAGGTCACACGGCTTTAGTTTCAGGCCAAAGTCATGTGCCTCGGGCCAACCAGGCTGTTCCGAGGCGATCTAGATCATTGTGACTTTACAATTCGCTTAGTTTTAATTACTTAGAATCATAAATTGATTATTTTACAATCGTCTGATAAAAGTATTTCATAGAATTAAATACCACATAAAGAAATTGAAGACAAAATTCGTATTATTAAAATAGTTCTTGTTCAAACTTTTGTAATCAGTCATGTTATATTTTATTATTTATATACACGGATAACTGTTAGCTGACAATTAAATCCGCCCTAAATCACTTAAGTATAACAGAAACTGTCCGAAATTCTTAATTAATCTAGGGTCGTTAGGTCAAATTAATAGTTTGGTAAGCTTTTTGTGGTGGAAATGGTCTAAAATTAATATGTTTCACGTGAATGAATCGGTGACACAAATTGCAACGTACTTACACGTCTGCCACATTGCAGCTGTATTATAAGTCAGAGGCACGAATGGATCGGCTCGATTGCAGGAGGACCACACTCTCGTAGAATACCAGCGTACTTTGAAATGCATAAGGATTTTTGGCGGTGGAAGGACAAAGGAGGATCTCCCGCCAGGCAAGGTGTTCTGCCCGGAGAGCGGCATACGGTCCGTGTGATATTTCGGAGCTATTCTATATATACTGTTTTTTGATTCGGAATTTTAATAGCGCGATTTAGGCTTCGATGTGTTCCGCTTGTGGCGCGACAACAGCGCCGCCACAGCTTTATTATTTCTTATGGTGAGACGCGAACCGGAGATTGTTTTTACTGGTAAAATGGCATATTATTTCAGTTATCACATGTGACAAGGCACAAAGATTTTGCAACATATAACTAAGCCACAACACGGACAGTGTGCTTGATTATCGCCCTTTTTTTAGAAAAAAAAAATAAGCAACTGGCAAATGAAATAATAATTCAAGACTTGTGTCACAAGTCTTGTGATAAAGAGTTGTTCGAAAACAACGGGTGTACGCTCTACAGCGCTCACATCCTTGTTTGGAAGGCTTATAGTGAATCATGAACGTGATTATTAGTACCTACCTACTGTACCTATCAAGTATCTATGAGTAAAATATAGAAAAGGACAATATGACAACTTTTAACATATTATCTGTGGATTATGAAAGTAAAAGAACGGCATACTAAAGTCTCAGCTGCTGCAAACCGTTTGCAGCTGTGAGACTGAAAATTTTTATTTTTTATAGTATAAGGGTGACAAACAAGCACACAGTTCACCTGATGGTAAGTGGATGCTGTGGCCCATAGACATCTATATTTATTCTCAATTAAAAATCAAACGCAGATGCGTTACCCTTGAGAACTAAGATGGAATGCCTAGTTTCCAGTAAAAAGTTCTCTACACTTACCATACGAAACATTAAGCTGCTATTTCACGCTGGTGTTCTGTGAGAGCGTAGTCCTACCATGGTCGAGCCGAACCATTCGTAATATAATCATAATATAGCTGCAGCGTGCCTCTAAAGTCCGTCATGGTGCTCTAGTACAAAGTGATTTCATTTGTTTGCGAAATATTTTTATTTTTTTAGATATGAATGTTTCTTTACTATAGGAACAATGGTCCATTACTGAACATGTTAAGTTTGCACTTAAATATTTTAAAAAAAGGTACCTTAACTACTCCACAATAGTATTCTTTTATGTATCGTGGTGGCGCAACAGTTTTTTGTAAGCCACACAAACACATATTCTGTACGGGATTCAAACCCGCGACCTTCGACCCGCATCTCAATGTTTAGCCACTGCGTTCGCCCAGCCGTCAAAAAATAATACGCAAGTTGAGTAGAACCCAGACATGATTTAACCGCCATCTATCGGTGTGTAGAGTGTTTAGCCTAAATTAGAATAGAAAGCCAAACCACTCTCTTTTGGAACCGTAGATAAGTTTCGGTAAAATTGTAATCTGTCCGTAAAAAGTTTACAGTCGTAGGACTAAGGACCTGTAAAACGTAGTGATTATAATATGTACATTGCTTCTTGTCTACCAGAGGAAAGAGCTCCACGTATGCCAGTCGGAATTCTGATCTCTTTATTCAGTCGCATCTTTTTGTTGCGTATTCATTACAATACCAAAATTTATAAGTTACATAATTTCTTAAGTTACATAATTTGTTAAAATATAATAGGAGACTATTGATACTACGTACTTCTTGCCTTTTAAAAATACCTTAAAACAGATTAAGATTATGTACGTATACGACTTATTTTTTTTAATAGGAATATATTTCATTACAGAATAGGGGCTTACCCTATGAAAGTACTATTATTTATTCTGTGCTGAATACATAAATAGGATTTCATACAAATTTGGTGTGTTATTAATTATTACGTATTGTCGTCGGTAGACTTTGTTAATTCCCAGAGCTAATCCTCTTTTTGGTAAAGACCGCAATCTAATAATAATGATACGAATGCGATTCACATGAAATTTTAAAAGGATCAAAGTTTGAGAAAGATCAGTTTTTCAGAAAAGGTCTGTTGAAAATATGTATTTATAATTATTATATGGTATTTTGACATTTATTCGATATTACATCGAATATACTTTATAAGCATCCAACCCAAAGTTAAATTAATACCCGAATTTTCGGGTATATTCAAAGTACTCTGTGTAAAAAATGCGCGAATTTCACTTAGTATCCAAAGTAAAATCATACTTGCAATCTCTTTATTTTCTATATCATTTTCATATTGATAAAATAAAAGTTATTAAAATGTAGTTTATTTTGTACGTTGAAGTATGACCAATGTACGTCGAGATCAGTCCAAAAGATGTGGCATTGATGATAAATATCATTAACTGTAATAAATATTCGTTGACATAATAAATACTGGTAATTAATATATATACACACAGACATCATTGCCATATGGCCCTAATAAATATAAATACCAAAAAAATGTGACTGTGCAAAATCCTGTAAATGTTTTAATGACTATAAAAACTCCCTTAAATGTTTTTGTTACACGTCTAGTCATGATCATGAGATCGCGCAATTACGATTAGCGAAACTGAATGGTCAAGGCTGGCGAAGACTAAATTCCTGTTAAATATTGTGCCAAAGTAAATAAAAGTGACGAGGCAAATGAATATCATGTCAAGGAAGGAAGGTTGTGTTGTAAACACATGGCTATATTAATGATAAGGAGGATAGATTAATGCAATTTTGTTTTTATAGGACGGTGACAAACGAGCACACAGTCCACCTGATGGTAAGTGGTTGCTGTGGCCCATAGGCTCTATCCTCGATTACGATTCAAAATGAAGATGCGTTGTCACACGTGAGGACCAAGATGGAATGCCTCGTTTCCACTAAAAAGGGCATCCGGTTCTCTACACTCACCATACGAAACACAGCAGCACTAAGCTACTATTTTACGCTGGTGTTCTATGAGAGTGTGGTCCTTGCCCGGTGGAGCCGACCCATTCGTGCTACAAATATACTTCTAATACAATTGCAGCATAGCTCTACCACGTATAAAATTACCTTCTTAGTTCCTTTTAAATGAAATAGCACATTATAATCATGTGTCAGAATGTCACCATTCGCTAGATTAGGGGCTGCTAAGCGCTCGCCTTAAATATTCAAAGAACGTTGTGAGAAAATATATTGTTATATTGTCCGTGAAATTAAAAAATATTTTGATGACTTGTGACACTAGAAAACATGCGCACATTTCACAACTTCTGGATGTTATCGGCTTAATTAAAATCGGATGTCATTATTTATGTATATTGTGTTTACACTTTCATTTCTAAATAATATCTCAAACCTATGTGTGTATGCTTTAGGCCCGAGACGGACGTGAGGGCCATCGTGGTAACCGATGGGGAGCGTATCCTAGGTCTTGGGGACCTCGGGGCATGTGGTATGGGCATCCCGGTGGGCAAGCTGGCGCTGTACACCGCACTCGCCGGCATCAAGCCCCACCAGTGCCTGCCAATTACGCTAGGTAAGATATACCTCATACCTAAATAAAGATTCATAGCTTTATTAGTGTTTAACATCCAAAAATTTTGTATCATATACTGTAATAGTTGTATTGTTTGTATAAGAAAATATATAATAATAGTATATATTCCTAATTATATATTCTGTTCTGCGCAAAAGGATAGTTCCTAGAGCTAGAGGACATTACCTTATGTATAGATAGCATCATGCAAGGGATCATAAGAGGGCCAGCTATTTTAAAATGATTTGTATATTTTTTTTTGAAGCATTAACGGCAAACGATCACTCTGTCCTAATTGTAAGTAGATGCTGTGGCTAACAGATGATTAAGACAAAAAAGTGTCTCTGGTTTTTTTTAAAGGACGAGACACAAGTATTTGTAGGTTATACAAATACTTGTTGCGTGCAGGATTTACAGCCTTTAGTGCAGCAGCTTATTGCTAAGTCTCGGCACCACGCAGCCCTCATGGCCGGGTTTGGTTTCTCATCACTCGACATACAAAATACTGCAGCATTATAATGCTATTTCACGCTTGTATTTTGTGCATACATGGCTATATATAACACATTGTAGTGTGGCTCTACCACGTATAAAATATTTGATGTAAATATTCTCCTTATAAATAGCCTATAAATGTTTTTATTTTATGGCATAAGGGTGACAAACGAGCACACAGTCCACCTGATGGTAAGTGGATGCTGTGGCCCATATACATCTACATTTATCTTCAATTAAGAAATAAAATTGAGGAGTTTACAGATAAAAGGGTCTACGGTTCTCTAAACTCACCATACGAAACATAGCAGCATTAAGCTGCTATTTTACGATGGTGTTCTGTGAGAGCGTGGTCTTTCCCCGGTCGAGCCGATCCATTCATGCTAAAACCATAATATAACTGCAGCGTGGCTCTACTTCGTATAAAAACGTACCACGTATGTTCACAGACGTGGGCACGAATAACCAGACACTTCTGGACGACCCTCTGTACATCGGACTGCGGCAGCGGCGCGTGCGCGGCGCGCAGTACGACGAGTTCATAGAGGAGTTCATGCAGGCCGTCGTGCGCCGCTTCGGACAGAACTGCCTCGTGCAGTTCGAGGACTTCGCCAACGCGAATGCGTTCCGCCTGCTAGAGAAGTACCGCGGCAGGTGAGCCGTCCCTGTGTTGCAATTATTAGCTTACTCCTTTTTTAAAACCAGCAACGCATTTGCAACTACGCAAGTATTGCAGTTGTGACACTTACCATCAAGTGAGCTGCATGCTCGTATATTATATACAACATGTGACATAATTAACGCACTTTGAGAAAGTAGTTTGTTCAGAATCGTTTACTGAATCGATTCCTATAATTTTTAATATAGGTAATTTTGAAACCAAAAATAATTAAAACTACGTAAATTACAGTCATACTAAATCTGTACAGTCAAAACAAACTGAAATGGACCGTAACTTAAGGCAATAAGACTTTTAAGAGTGCAGTTTTATTTGTATTGTTACTAATTCTGTCATTCAATAAAAATAAAGAAAAATGAACTTTATTTCAAGCATGTTAAAGTCTTTGCGTTCGTGGATTTGTACTGTGACCACAACATTCTTCCGGAATTAGTATAACTAATTTGATAAATAATCAGTGCTTAAAATGTTTAACTAAAAATTCAGTGTATGTATTACGATTATAACATAATATACTAATTGGGGTGTCCGAGGGTGTGCGTTAATTACGTTACATATTGTATATATATATATATATATATATATATATATATATATATATATATATATATATACTGGATGACCTTTTTTACCGTCTATAAAGGGGTAACATGTGAACGGAGTCGGGGCCTATGTCACTGTTATTTGACAAGAAATAAAACCAAAAATTTTAAATTAAATAATGAATTAAAATCTATCGAAATTCAAATCATATCTCAACCCTTGCCTGTGACCCTACGAAGTGGCAAAGTCAAAGATGTCTACTAAATTTATAGTGCCGTTTTTTAAAGTGGGGTGGATGGATGATATCCTTGAATCTTAGATTTTACCATCAAGCACGTCGGTATCCGACGCCGACGGAGATCCAACTTAGCTTAGGCTTCCGATATGTCAACTGTAATGGAAAAGCATGACATCTGTCATTAATCCACAAGTCTTTTTTTTCATTATCATTACAGCTGTTCACAAGTCCACTGCTAAATATAGACCTCCCTAGAAAAGGAATGCCACGAATCATAGTCCAGAGCCACTTGCATCCATCAACTTCTTGCATCTCTTACCAGGTCGTCACTCCATCTATTGGGGGACCGACATACAATCACTTATACCGTTACGAGGCTACCACTCGAGAACCTTTCTTCCCCATCGCATCGGTTGTCGAGCGGTATGGTCGACTCATTGGCACTGAGGGCATTTGACAGATTTCATGTCAGGGAAGACAATTTGTTAGAAAATTTCAGAGATTATTTTTTTTCTGATATATAAGTTATATTTTGTATTATTATTTAGATTAGAAATTGATAAACCAAACTTTCTACATTCGTAAAAATAGAGGAATTAAAAAAGTTATAAATGTGTAAAAAAATTAAAGGACACAGCATTGAGGCATTTTTTATAGAATAAGGGTGATATAACAAGCACACAGTCCACCTGATGGTGAGTTGATGCTGTGATATGTAAATTTATCCTCGATTAAGTTTCAAACTTAACAGAGACAACATTATAAAAATAGCAGGTACCCACTGGATGCGAGTAGCAGACGGCAAAAAAAAATTGGTCATCTCTGGAGGAGGACTTTACCCTCCGTTAAAAAGGGGTTCTTGCAATCGTACATACACCCAAATAAAGGGTGACTACTACTAACAAATTCTACACTGTGTGTGAATTTTAGGAAAATTTAATTTTAAAATATTATCAGGATTCATTAAAACTTTTAAAATGCATTCTTATAATAGTCTAAGACAACTACTAGAAGTAAGAAGTACTTTATTGCAATTAATTAATGAAACTGTGAGTCTATTATAAATCTTGTTCTATTACAAGCACATAATTATCAAAAGTAATACTTACTAAAATACTAAGTTTTATAAAACTGGGTCAAATAATTTTTGCATGCACACTGCTTCAAATTGTAAATCTATACTGTGAAACAAGATATAAAAGGCTTTTTTTTAATATCAAAATGCCGGCGCGTTGTCATCCCTGAGGACTCAGGAATGCCTCGTTTCCAGTAAAAGGGTCTCTGGTTCTCTACACTCACTACCCGAAACACAGCAGCATTAAGCTCTTGTGTTTCGTGTAGTGATCCCGGTCTAGAAGACCTATACGTATAGCGACATCTAGTGAGCGTAAAATTATTAGCCCTCCTTCAGCTCACTGATACATTTATTGTTTGTGTACTAATGTATGTCGTGTTTGCAAGGTACTGCACATTCAACGACGACATCCAGGGCACGGCGGCCGTGGCGGTGGCCGGCCTGCTCGCCAGTCTCCGGCTCACAGGAAAGAAACTTTCCGAGAACATGTTCGTCTTCCAAGGCGCTGGAGAGGTGAGAGTTCACTTGTGATTAGTATTCACTTACAATTTTAGCAGTTACTGCCAAATATTCTTACTCAAACTAATATTTTTTTAATTTATGTAAAAACATTTACCCCCACTAGGAGTTTCTCTTGTATTGTATACTACGATAGAAAGCCTTGTTACAAGGAATTGTGGTTCTCTACGCGCACGGTACGAAACAGTAGCATTTTTCTGCTGTATCAAGCTGATAACCTGTGAAAACGTGATCTTTCCCCGGTCGAGTCGACCCATGCGTGCTGTGATCTACTACCACGTAACCATGTCTAAATATCAAAAATATTATATCATTTTCGACCTATATCATATGAAGTACATTAACAATGAACAAGTGTTGGAAGACAGGAGTCCAAACTAGGAAGAGATCCAATGTTTGAACCTCCAGGGTAAGAGCACCGCATTCATAAACATTTTTAAATACTTCTTGATTAGTTAAATAGTGTTTTGTCACTTTCTAGCAACAAGTGTCTCGCAAATGTCAGAATGAGACAAAACCCTATTTAACTAGTCAAGCGTTTAAATTTTTTTATGAATGAGGGGGGTTAGTGTTAAATTAAAAAAACAAGAAAGAAAAAATGGCTAATTTATAATACTACATATAATTAACAAAACAATATCACCTCTAGCAGCAAGCTGTTTGACTCTGGTATTCTGCGCGGGCGTAGTCTTTCCTCAGTCGAGTCTATTCCCTTCATTCTTATATATTTTGTATTTCCTACATTTGTTCATTCTTTCTTGATTCCCGGGATGGATGAACTATCTACGTACATAATTGAGTTTATTCGGAACCCTCAGGGCGCGAGTCCTACTCCGTCTTGTCCGATTTCTTTAAATAAGCTTATATTCCATTATGCTTGTGTCAGGCCTCGCTGGGCATTGCGGAGCTGTGCGTGATGGCTATGAAGGCTGAAGGAGTGTCGGACGCGGATGCACGCTCACGCATTTGGATGGTCGACTCTAAGGTATATATAGAAAATATATTATGTTACCGAGTGTAATCAACTCTTTTTCAAATTTTACTGACAATTAGCTGACAGTCCACCTAATGGTGTATGACTTCTGCAGACCAAGCTTCAGCTCTAGCTTCTTCCAACAAGGAGGCCATTTATGCGTTGCTATTAATAAAAAATAAAATATAATTATAATGGCTTTATACTTCCTCTATTCACACGAAAACACAGCAATCTGTGCACTGCTGCTTAGCGTCGGAAATGGGTAAGGTGGTATCAGTCTAGACGGAATACTCAGCAGTAAAGTAGCCCCACTACCTAGGATACAATACTTTAAAAGCCCACGGCAGGATATAGGCACCTCTCGTAATAAGGAAGATTTGGTCAAATCACCGCGCTTGATAGTTTGATACTGCAGCTCGTCCCCAGTCTGGGTATTTTACGTCGAACATGTATGAGATACTTACACAGCTATCTTTTTTTAAAGAAAAGAATATTAACAATGCTATAAACATTACTAATATTCCTTTTAACTACTCGTGGTAAGCTTAAATTGCTTCTGTTACGAATGGTTCACGCCAGTAGTCGAATGGCGGATTCGAACCTACGACCTTTTTGAGTTCGCGGTCCGCGCCCTGCCGTTAGGCTACTGTCGCTTTTAAATATATATATAGCTATAGGCAGCCTTAAGGGTTTTCCCGTTACTATCTCTTACGACACTTACGGAACGATATGGAATATTTACTTCTCGTTTTTTATACATATATGTGAATTCCAAAATAAACAAGCCGGCGAAGGGAAGCAGAGCCTTTTTGTATTTCTTTTAAACGTTACCTGTAAACAAGATTTTCTCCTCTATCGTGGTGGCAAATTACATAGACACGTTCACTGCACAAGAACAAACATCCCAACTCTTAACAATTGTTTATAGGCTTTTGTCCCTACGGGATTCGAACCCGCGGTCCTAACCGCCCCAACACAATGCTAATTCAATACGCTATGGAATCATCTAATTCGGGTGTCTGGCATCTGACATTGAGAAAGATCGGCTATAGACAGCAATTGCTATTCAAACTGCCAAGTGTAGAAATTACGCAAAATGGGGAACGCTCAAGTTCAGGAAAGACTGTTTATGGATTGATAATAGAACATAAGAAGAACATAAGAAATATAAGATTGTTTGTACAGGGGCTTATAGTACGTGATCGTCCCGAGGGAGGGCTGAACAAACACAAGGAGAAGTTCGCCAAGGACTGTCCGCCAATTCGCACGTTGGAGGAAGTCGTGGACGTCGCAAAGCCCTCAGTGCTGATCGGTTAGTGTCTCACCTTCAAGGTTCAAATAAAATTAATGACTTTACGCTTTTACAAGTATTGAGGCCTAGAAAATATGCAAGGTCTGACAGTCACTATTACACTAATATTATAAAGAGGAAAGATTTTGTTAATAATAGGCATACAAAATCTTTCACAAACAAACCAACAAAAACCAAGAAAAATACCAAAAAACCTTATATTATACATAAAAAAATTAGTAAGAATAAAAAAACCAATGTAAAAAACAAACTACTTTTCCAAAAATACAAATAAAGAAAAATCCTTATACGACACTGCCAGCACCATGCGAGTGTGAGGGTAATCTATGTCAAAAAAAGGCGAAGTGGTAGCTAGTTTTTAATAAATAGAAGCTATAAAAAGGTTTATTATAATAATATTAATGACAATATGGTGATAATAGAATGAGGTGATTGCTTCCAAGTAATATAAAATTGATTTTATAATTAATTGTACATCCTATAGAACTAATTCGTAAAATTATACTGTGAGATAAACCCTCTGGGTTTTTTGCCGGTTCATCAGCATGATTAAGGTTTTTAAATAGTATAAAAATATCATTTTCTGCTATTCAATTTCAATTATTCAATTAAATTATATTCAATTCAATCAAGTCTATCATGGTATTACTATAAACTCCTGAACACAAGTCTCTCAAAGAAACGGTAATTCACGCTGGTGTAGTGCGTAATGTTAAAAGGCCGGTCTTTAATAAACGCACAAATAAACTGTTACAATTTTAAAAATATTAAAGAATTTATTCATTGAATGACACCACAAAAATGTCAATTAGTTAATAGATTAGTCTTCACTTAAACCGTGTCTTACTTATAAAAAACATTCTTGAGTTTTGAGAAATAAAGTCGTTAAATATAATAAAACGTCTAAAACGACATTTTCCATTTGAATTTTCTCGGCAATTACGTTATTACTTTAGAAAATGTTTTTGTTGAAAATGTGAGACGAAAGTATGAATAATACATTCATCATTAACTTTTTTTATTAATTCAACAAAAAAAAAAAAAAGTTCCCCGCTGCCTTTCCCATCCCTCTAGTATGAAGCAGTTAGTCTACCTTAACACGACAAAATTTTATGTTTATTAAACTGGCCCATGTTTTTAAATTAACTACTCAGAAAAGACACTGAATCAAAATAAGTAAGTCGGCATATACTGGACACTACTTTTGGGATTTTTCCTATACCTAAGTCCTACGATGGCGAGCGAGTAACGGGTTTGAGTTTGAGGAGCGCGCGAAACGCCGCTTATTTTACTTATTGATGTTATTTTGTTTGTACATTCTTTTAATATGGCTCTATTTAAAAAATAATCTCTGATACTTACATCTTTATCGAATAAAGTTTAACATGAAAAATACATTATAAATTTTTCCTTTAAATAGTTGCAAGTTTGAAATTAACATGACATGTTATGCTTGAAACAACCTTATTTAAATATTTTTCTCAGATCTCTAATTAGTGAAAATTTATAATATAAGTATTCAATAACAGTATGTGTTGACGGTGAAACGGGTACCGGACCACGCGGTAGAGAGAAACCAGGAGATGATCAATAGCATCTTTCTAATAACAACTAGATCCAAAGTAAAAAACTGCGGTTGCCAACCGACTGGCAAAAGTGGAAACTATGGCAAATACCCCCTTATGACGTTGTCCGTTGGATTGGCTCATGTTCAGTCGTTGACTTTGATAGATCGTAATGAATGAATGAACAACGTATATTTGATCTCAAAATAATTTTAGAAACTGGTAGAACTCGTCAAAACATCGTCATCTACGTAGGTAGCGGAACTAAGAAATTTTCTCGTAAAGTGACTTCGTGAAATGATTTTTGTAAGTTATTTCATTAAAATAAAATATACTTTTAATATAAAAAAATTAACTCAACTTAAAAAAAAACATTATTGCGTATTAGGCTAACTTTGTGTCATCTCTATTTCGCGAAAAAAGCGACCTTGTTCGCTAAAAGATAGATAATTATAAAAGTATAGTTTCAAAGCTACGTCGTCGCAAGTACGACGCGCAATCTCCTCAGTTGTAACTCACACCGAAGCGTAAATCACGCTATCAACATTCCGAATCATAAACAGATATACTGTTAGAACATCTCCGAACTATGTAACGGAGTGTTGGCCGCTCCCCGGGCAGAACACCTTACCCGGCAGATCTCCCCTTTTCTTTCCTCGGCCACAAGGTATTCAAAGGTGACCATATTACCCTCATGTACCTTAGTACCACGTTCCTGTACTGTATTGCCGTTTGTAGGGTCAAAGTACTGGTACGAAGCTCAGGAGCTAAATTTCACAGAATATAATACGTTTTGTGTTCGATCGAAATTGTTGCAATATTCAGTACTAATTTACCATGTGATCGACGCTGAAGGAAAACATTGTGAGAAAACCTGCATGTGTGAAAAATTAACACACGTATTGTGACAGTGTGGCGGACATCTCACTGCTTTAAATTTCTAAACCTGAAGAACCTTTAAAAGAAGCTTTTAAAGCTACAAGCAACTTCTAAAAAACCTTCTTTTGAAAACATGTGAAGTTCGTCAAGAGCTTCACATGCTTTCAAAACGTTTCACGCATTGAGACAGCGCGATGGACATTTCTTTGCCCGGAAATCCCAGATTTTGGGGCAAGAAAATTGTGGAGGCCTGTGCTCAGCAGTGGAACTTGTATTTAGTGTATAGTACATAACAGTTTGTTTTGTACAGGTGCGGCGGCCATTCACGGTGCGTTCACGCCGTCGATCCTGCGCAAGATGGCGGAGCACAACCCGCGGCCCGTCGTGTTCGCGCTCTCCAACCCCACCAGCAAGGCCGAGTGCACCGCCGAGGAGGCCTACGTCAACACCGATGTACGTTTACTCTGTTTCTGTTCTGTGTTAACACATAAATTACAATGAGAGTGTTTTGGAAGTTAACCGACGTCGGATTGCTGCTCCTGTATTATTGTCGAAATAATGTCTTGAAGTTGATTTTGATGCATCAATGTGGTGCGTTTTTCTGTATTAACCTTTTAGCTACCAAGCGTCCAAATTTGACCGCGGCGATATCCGTCAAAATTCAAGAGGTCAAATGAGACCGCACCCACTTTAACCCATGAATAATTATGTTCAGAGACTGCTTTTCTATGAAGAAGTTTGACATTATAGAATCAATATGAAATTTTCGATCCTCTAGTGGAATAAAAAGTCAGTTAGTCTATGGATATTTATTATTTCGTACGCCATTTTCGTGTGAATGTTATTGTGTTGATTTTTGGATTTTTCTAGTGTTTTATTAGTGTTTTAGTATAGTGTTTTATTATAAAATTGTAATGAAAGTTTTTGTGTGAATATAATTTATCTTTTTACGTAAATAATTTCGAGTAATATATAGAAATAATTGTGGTTTTCACATCTGATTGGTACGAGTATCGTAAGTATCCGTTTTTTGTTATCAAAATACAATAAAATCTTTTTGTAATGGGGTAAAACCTGACTTTTGTTTAGACCACGGGATAGAGAATTCTGTATAGATTTTATAATATCAAACTTACTTATAGAAAATAGTCTCTAAATATAAGTTTTAATGGTTTAAAGTGATGTGGGTGAGTGCGGTCGCATGCGACCGCTTGGGATTTGACGGACGCATGCGACTGCATGGGATTTAAGGGGATTAAAAGGCATGTCTGCACATGTGAGCTATTAATGGAAACAAGGTGTCTGCTTAGGTGCCTTAAAATAGGTACTGGCGTCATCGCCTGTCTGTTGGCTCAAGGTGCCAATAAAATTCCCAAAAAGTTCACAATGTCACACACATCAACATATTGTGAAGAAGTGATGACACAGTCATAAAGAATAACTTCTTAATATACTAAACACTGTCAAAAGTACAAAAGTCTGTCTGATATCACCTCCGGTTCGTGTACACATTGTTTTCGTCGCGATACCGCCCCCGTTTGTGCTAGACATAAATTAACAGACGGCGGCAGGGCAGTTAAATGTCTGATGCTGTGATCGTCATTCGGTCTACCAAGTGTTACAATTACGGCCAACTCTCTCGATATTGGTAAAGGCTCATTACCCATGCGGACTTTTGCAAACTGTTGAAGAAAGAAAAGAAAATATGAGGCCCGAAAGTTCAATCCGGTAGACAGACAATCTCGAGCTCAAACTCAACCATCACAATGTGAAACTTTGTTAACATAAATGGTTTACTCAAATTAATTTAATATTAAGTTTGAGTTTAAATTTGTCACTTAATACTTTGGTTTTGAAAAGTTTACAAAGATAAAAAAGTGTAAAAGAAAAGGTTTGTGCGCAGCAATGGAAAGTATATAGGCTGTAACTTAAACGCGGTAAAATTCGTGAAAAAAATACAAAAGTTTAACTTATTTTTAATTTCTGGTGTTCGGAGTGCTAAATATGAAAAACTAGTTTGATCCTATGAAAATTGTGATAAATGGTTTAATTTATTTGTCATATTTTTTGTTTCGAGTGCTAAAATTGCAAAGTTAGTTTCATCTTATGAAAATTGTCGCTCCTATCTCCTAGCGAACGACTCTTGCTACGATATATCGCGTAAGAAATACGCACAAATTTAAAATATTTTCTTTATAAAATCGAATATTTAGTTCTTTGAAAAAATTAAATAGATGAAAATATTCATTAATGAATGGCCTATCCATTAGTGTCAACCGCAAAATAAAATAATGCTTACTTTATAAGGAGATGTATGTTATTAATAATTATTTCGCATTTTTGTGGTTTAGTTGTAGGAAGATTCTTCAAGTATTTACTCTTTTAAAAAAATTGGAATTGGCTATTATGGAATCAAAATTAAGTAGACATTTAATAGATTTTTTATTAGTTGATATTATCTTTTTAATAATAAGTAGATAGCTCCGAAAAACCCCCTCAATCACGCACTTATGTTTATTTTTAACTAACTTGTCTGGCAAACGTTGTTCTGCCTATTTCGACGACCATTACCTTAAATTTGCATGTGGGTCACTCATGGGCAAAAAACGACCTCTCAAGTTGGGCCAAGCTGCAGACGGTGTGCACATTTGATGTAGTTTAGGAGTCCATCGCAGGCAAACAACGTGAAACGTAATTTATATAATACTTATATTAAGATTAACTTTATTCCATGAAAATTTTTGCAAATGGGTTTACTTCTTTAAAATTTTAATTGCTAAATTAGTTAAAATATTTGTTTCCTTATAATTTTTAGAGTGCTAAATTTTAAAATTTTAAAAATTAGTTTTATCACATAAAAAGTCACAAATGGCTTTACTTAATTTTATTTTTAATTTACTTTAATTCGTGTGCTGATTTTGTAAAACTAGTTTTATTACAAAACTGTAACAAATGGCTTAACTAATTTTTAATTTCCCGTGTTTCGGGTGCTGTATTTGTAAAATGTCGCAAATGGATGACTGAAATGGCTCGTTGTGTGTGTCCAGGAGCGCGCCATCTTCGCGTCGGGCTCGCCGTTCCCGGACTACCGCACGAAGGACGGGCGCGTGCTGCGGCCGGGGCAGGGCAACAACTCCTACATCTTCCCCGGCCTCGCGCTCGGCATCCTGTGCGCCGGCCTCGTCGACGTGTCCGAGGACTTCATGCTGCTCGCCGCACAGGTCGCGCACTCCCCTCCACATCACCATCATCAACATTACAGCTTAGCAAAATCCACTGCTGAATATACTGGCCTAGTTGCCGCACTGGGTGACCGGTTCAGCTTTTGCTTTTTTTTATAGAACAACAAAGTGACAAACGAGCACACAGCCTACCTGATACTAAGTGGATCCTGAGGCCCATAGAAATTAACATTTATGCTCGATTAAGAATCAAAATGCAGACATGCGTTGTAATTCACAGGATAGCGGATTTCTTTTCCACTTGAGAAAACCTCACGAATATCATACGAAGTTTCATCAGTTTAGCTGTGGCGTTAAATTTAAAATTTATGAGGACATTTGAGGGTTAGGTTTCTAACAGGTCTATAGTGCTGCGTTCGAACGATCGAAATAGACAATCGAGAGAGACAACTGCACCTCGGACTGACGATTATGCAGATGACAAATTGACGAAATCATCGTCTCGTATCCTTCTCAAAAAGAGGATCAATTTTATTTTTTCTTATATTATATTCATTAAAAGAAAGACTGTGACCGTCTTCTGCCTTTTTCCTTATTTTTGTTCGTTACATTAGCATGCGTGCCATGTGGCTTTGTAGAAAATTCCTATGTACCTACTAATTTAGTTTAAATAAAGAATACGAACATAGGCCTATGTTGAGCAATGGACTTGTGAAGGGCTGTAATGATGATGAAAGAATACGAAATTGTAACAAGACAGCAGTAAAATATACATAGCATCGTAAACGAAAATAATATTTGCTCTAATGTCAATAGTCAATACATAGGGAGAGAACAGAGAAATACTTTTTATATGGACTATATAGGCTTTAAAAATATTTGTTTGTTTTGTAATATCCTAAAATGCGTTTAAAATTACTAGTTAGCTATTTAATAACTTAATTTTATATTGAGGTAGAAGTTAAATTAAAGCATTTGATTTTTTATTCTATGCACACTTTATATCATTTTAATTAATAAGGCACCTGCGGCAGTATTCACTAACTTCATCGACATCAAAATGATTGTCACTTTATAGTACATTGCGTCGTATACTAGACAGCTCTGTCACGGCTCATAGAACATACGACGCAATATACTACAAAGTGACTATAATTTTTAAGTCAACTAAGTTTGCGAGTAGACCTGCTGATCTGTCTCACATTGTTAAGGAAGATGATTTCATCAAATAAGTAAGAGCCAATTTTTATCATTCTTACAGGCGCTGTCTGAAATCGTATCTCAGGAAGACTTAGACCACGGCAGCGTGTACCCGCCGCTGGAAGACATCCAGAACTGCTCTGTTAAGATCGCCAAGAAGATTGTCGAGCACGCCTACAGTACTGGTAATCTATCATTAATACTTTTTTTATATTCCAAAGAAAACTTTACCTCCATTTAAGAAATTCCTTGTCGAGAAATTTTACATCTAATTTTTTTTCGACTATAACGGTTTGATGAGGAAATTCGGTGGATTAACGGAATCACCCAAAGATATGGAGTGTAGCGGTAAGGAGAACAAATTCTCATAGGAGAATAGTTGAAAAAGTGTCATCTGTAAGCAGTAAATAACAGTTCAAAAACTCTCCACAACAGCGCTGGAGTAGCCACAGTAAACAGCTACATGAAATGAATTAGCAGTTGTCGACGGTTTAAGTGTGCTGCTAAACTGCTCAGTAGCTCTAAAATCTAAAATAATTTTATTTAGTAAATATAACCTCGAAAAAGTCGTCTATCCCACTAATATTTTTCGGTGCGTTCTTTAAAATTTAGCTCGTAGCTATAGTGGCGCCACCCTTATTTAACGGTTTTCTATGAAGCTTTTTAATACACAGTCTGTAACTCCTTACTTCTACACTCCATACCCAAAGAGATTGATCTAGTAAAGGACTATTTAGTACGAGAGCTGAAGCTACAATAAGTAAACAGGTAGTGAGAGAAAATTTTTACAATGAATAAATATATATACATTCGTTTGTAATAATTAAAAACAATTACTATTTGAGGCGTATACCGTTATCGCTAGTCTATTAAAGTCCACTGCTGAACATGGGCAATCGCCATAGATTGTCGCATAGGGGAGACATTTGCCATAGTTGCCACGCTTGCCAACCATAGTTTTATTTTTAGTCATTATTGGACGGAAGACTGCTGCTCATCTCCTGGTTTGTATTGCCTCTGTCGCCACATACGATACCCACGGGATGATATGGGGTAGTAGATATTCTTAGACCGACAATATACGGAGGCGTATGTTTGCTAATAAAATACGTCAGGCGTCAACACTTAGCTTAACTAAAGCCTATTCACTCTTGCCTTGAAGACATCCACATTGTAATCGGATGTAAAGATAGATGCTGGCAACTTTCATTCCTTTAATGTACGCATGTCGAACGAAAAAGCAGGCTGTTTGGTTCCAATGCATGGTGTGTCGACAACGAAGAGGTGGACACCCGTCGGCCGCCTGGTTGTTCAATGGTGCAAGGGAGAGGGAGGAATAACGTTGCACTGCTGTGTTCCGGTTTGAATGTAATAAAGAATCAGTATAATTACAGGCTGAGATGTATTCCATCTCAGTCCCCAGGGGTGACAACGCATTTGTTATCTTTCTTTGTTTGAAATCGGCTGCAGGTGTCCATGGACTACATTAACCATAATAAGGTTTACTGTAAGTTTGCCACATAATTAAAAAGAGTTATTAGGACTTGTTGCAAAATTATAAAACTAAAAAACAACTAAACTAAATTATAAAACTAAAAACAACTAAACTAAATTATAAAACTAAAAACAACTAAACTAAACTAAGTTATAAAACTAAAAACAACTAAACTAAACTAAATTATAAAACTATAAACAACTAAACTAAACTAAATAAAACTGAACTAAAGAAAATAAAAACTTGTTGCAGGCAAAGCGCAGTTGCAGCCGCAGCCGCTGGACACGGAGGCGTTCATCCGCGCGCAGATGTACGACGCGCGCTACAGCGCCGCGCTGCCGCCGCAGTACCCCTGGCCCGTCGACGGCCCCAAGGTCGACCTGGTCTAGTGCGTACACCACCATTCCCCTACTAACGTCCAGTTTGCCTTTGTACGATGTTAATTTCATATCAACTCTATAGCATACATATTCACATGAATAATGCGAAAGTAATTATTTGAAACGTGGCTGTATGGTCTTCTACTTTTAACTGCTAAGATAATAAAAAGTTACCATTTACACATATATGTAAATTTCCTTATACGCCAATAATAACGTCCAGTTTACCTTGTAGGACGTTAGTTTAATATCTACTCTGTATCATGCATATTTACAAGAATAATGTAAAAGTAATTATTTGCAACGTGGCTGTATGATCTTTTACTATTCTATGATAAAAATTTTTTTTTTTTTTTTTTTTTTTTTTTGGAAAACGAGGGAAAAGACCCCCCACAAAACACGGGGAGGCACCGAAAAAACCAGAAGAAAGCATGCGACACCCCAGCGCCCCTCAAAACCAACCACCCCCGCCGAGCTGCGCTTGCCGTAGCCGCAAACCCGCCCCCAAAAAGTTACCATTTAATTTCCCTATATCATGGAGTATAGAGGTAAGGAGGACAGTCTCCCATAGGAGAATAGTTGAAAATGTGTCCGTCTGTAAGTGGTATATATTATCAGTTCAACAACTCTCCACAGCAGCGCTCGAGTAGCTAGAGGGTATGAAATGAACTTAGCAGTTGTCTACGGAGTGAAGGGTGCTGAGTTGAGAAATTTGATATTTGTGGTGACTAGAGTAGTTGATGAAAGTGCAGTATTTAAAACCTCAACTACTTACTTTGTTTTAAATTATTTAGTAAATATAACCTAGAAATAGTCGCCGTAAAACTCGTTGAGAGTGATTTCGAAAATAAAAATTTTGAAAACAATCAAATAATTATTATCAAAAGAATTATGGTGTAAGTCTGTGCAATAAAAATTATAAAAAGTTTTTTTAAAATTTAGACTATAGCTACAGTGGCGCCACGCTTATTTAACGCTTTTCTACGGACACCTTTTTATAGTTTGTTCTCCTTATCCCTACACTCCATACTCTTTAAATAATTTACATATTATTTTGTAATTAACTTATTATGCTAAGACTGTGAGGCATTTCATCTTGGTCTTTAGAGGTAACAATTCGCAGGTGTCCACGATCTGCAGTAGACATTTACTATCAACTGGACTCAAAATTCATTTGTCACTGTAATTTAAAAAAAAACGTATGACTTATGAGTTGGTAATGTATTTAGAGATGAAAGTAAAAGGATTATAACGGATGATGATTATTATATTGCAAGGAATTTGATTGAAACTATAATGGATATTTGAATGTTTGGCACGAGAATGTCTAATGCAAATTCTATAATAAAAATGTTGCAATCATGATAAAAATGGCTAAAAATTTTAATCAGACGGACCCTTCCATAACAGTTTCTTACTTACAGGTTTTTAATAACAATTGTAACTTAATACATTTTATTCACTATATATAATTATAAGGGATAGTACTCCTGTATACAGAGCTCCTTTTGAGTGCTGTAAGTTTAGATCGCTTGATGTTTGATACATGTTATGTACTGCCGTTTTTATGCCATGTCTCTTTACACTAGTAATGAAATATTGTTTTGTACATTACTGTGTTATTTTGGCATTAAATTTGTATGTATTAAAATCATTATAGACCTAAACTTTCGAAGTAATATGAACATTCCTAGCTTTTTCAATAAAAACCAAATCTTTATACATATTTACAATATTTATTTGGAAGAGACTTTTGTTGATTATGATTCTATAACTCATTATATGTTCCTCATTTTATTCTAATAGTTAATTAACAATAGATTATTATTGTGGATGTTTGTTTATTGTAATTTATTGTGTTCCTTAAAATTACTTAAGTACGAATTTTTAAGCTACTAGGTGTACAATATTTATTTGTAATTTTGAAATACACTGAATTGAACGCAAATACGTCTGTTATTGCATTCCTAAACATTACCGTTTTTAAAAATTTAATAAACAGTAGCAACTGTTATAGACTCGCGCTTGACCCTTCCTCTGTTTCTGTGCCCGCATCTAACTCTTAGAAAAGCATTCGTTCGCGGCGCTAACTACCGTCTTAGTAATTATAGTGAATACTCTTATATGACTGATATTTTCAGGCTAAAAAAGAATTTAAGCAAGAAATATATATTTTTTGACTAATACAAGCCAGTGCTTAACAGCTATCCCCCTGATGGTAAGTGGTGTTGCAGCCAAAGATGGTAAAACGCACTGAATAAGCATAACGAAAGCCTATTTACTCTTGCTTTGAAGACAACTACATTAAAACAGAATTATTCCACTCCTTTGCTGCACGCATTATTCGAAGCAAACCATTTGGTTAGAATGCGTGAATTGGCCCGATGATGGAATGTAGAGACGAGAGAAATGTATCCTGTAATGTAAATAAAGGCAACTCATTATTTAACTTAATATATTCTTAACCAAAGATCGAAGTATTGTTGATTGCCACTCTGAAGATAAATTCGTAAGGAACTTCAATAAGGGCTTATACTACAACAAATGGCTTAGCAAGATCCTCCGTTTTGCCGAAAATATTACAGCATTAATTTTGAAACAAATATATGGTAAAGTTGAAGATTGATGTTAAGTACTATGTTAGACGAAAACACGATTCCGTAATATTTTCTTGAGTACGACTAAGTACTCACTTTAAACACAAAAAACTTACTTTAAATTAGATCATGAAACTTTGCATAATAACTGAACTTGCTATAAAGTAGGGCTTATGTTTTTTTTTTATTTATTTTTAATTATAATTATTTTCACTGTAAAAGGAAATTACCTAAACTATCGGCGTCCTGAAGTTTGTTCCCTGCCGCCCGATCAGTCTCGCTTCGAGAAAGTTGTGTCGCTTATGATCAGAATACACATTACGCAACAGGACGACGTAAAATAAAAATGGGAAATAACCGTAATAAAAATAAGAAGCGACTGGGTTGGCGTTAAGAAACAGGCATAAATATGATAAACCTTGATGAAATAAGTATCTAACGACCTATCTACTTACAGTATTAGTGATTACAAACATGTTGGTAGAGAGCATACTACGCGCGGGGAAGTGGGGGCGAAATTAGAATTTGAGCTGAGGTAGTATAGGCCCTTAAATGAGTATTATCTATGATTCCGGTCTTCATCCATGGTCTGTCATAAATTGTCTCATGTTACAATTCATTGAAGTTTTATATGATTGTAATTTACTTACAACCATTTAATATCCGTAAAAACGCTTCAGATGGAATATAAGATGTTGTTATATGCAATGAGTCTCGAAGTTTTCACATGTACCAAATCCAGATCCTTTTGTCTAAAGACCCTTGTCATAATAGATTAGTAATACGGCCAACCTTCTTGGAATTACAATCACTTAAATTAGTCAAGTGTACTGTATATTCCCTTATGCACGTGGTAATTGTGATAAGTGATAACATGCGCAGTAATTTATTGATTATTAACTGGTCTCATTCGCTAAATACCGTTAACCAAAAAAACTTTATATCGACGCGCCAAGTTCGAGATCGAGACTTTATAATGCATAAAAAGTATTAGGTGCGTATTTGTTTTCTAATATGTAAATAAATTGATAAAAACTTTATTGCGAAACTCTCCTTATCCTTATAGTTTTAATTAAATTCAGCACAGTTGACTATATAATGAAATACTTGGCCAAGTTAATGAATAGACATCGTTTGGCGATATTAACAACTAAATGCAACATTGCTATTTCTGGATATCGTTATATCGTAAAATAATTTTATTACACACCGCAAGCAGCGCTTATACTGTATTTTTGATAGAATAGCGCTTATACTGTATGTTAATAGATTCTACATCACTTTATGCCTAATTTATGTTTCATATAAATGTTAGCGGCTTTGTTGTGTGGTTGAGCGACTCCAGTCGCACCTTAACTTATTGTCGCTGAGTACCAGAGGGTACAGTTTTGGTTTTCATAGTTTTAATCTCATAATAGCGCCATGTCGTTAAGCGACAATTAAAAACTAAATAACCTAACCTAACTACAACAAAACAACCAAAAATAAAATAAATTATTTAAAAATTTGAAAAGATTTACAGTTTCTTTTATAAAAAAAGGTATGAAGGTGATGATGGGCTGTAATGATGATAGTGATTTACAATATTATTAAAAAAAATAACAAAAATAAAGATACTGCAACGAAGTATGCACAGGCTATGCCTATGATAGGTGCGCAGCGCCTGCTCTAGGTACACGCAGAATCTGGAGAAAGCACATGCAGCGTCTGGAGAAGGTACACGCAGCGCTTGGAGTAGGCCCACGCAACGCCCGGAGCAGATACGCGCAGCACCCGGAGTAGACACGCAGCGTCTGGAGTAGGTACACGTGGCGCTTGAAGTAGGCAAACACAACGTCCGGAGTAGACACACACAGCGTCCGGAGTAGACACGCAGCGTCTGGAGTAGGAACACGCAGCGCTTGAGACAAACACGCTCAGCGGCCGAAGATAGCGCGGGCACTAATAGGTGGAGGCGTAGGCGTGGCTAGGCGACGACTTCAGGAGAAGGCTTGCAAGATCCCGAGGCAGTGCGGATAAAGCCTTTAAGAGGTGCTTCTCGTATCAAAGCTGAAGTGAGGACTCTATCGGCCGATTCTTCGGCTTTTATACTTTTTGACGGATCTGGGATAAGAACGAGAAATTATTTGAAATTATTTAAATTAAAAGCAAATTTTTGTAAATGGCCAAGAAGAAAAGAGTATTTTTGAAGTAAAAACATCAGGCCGGTAACAATATTTGAATAAAAATTGCCACGACAACCAGATAAACAACGATGTCAAAACATGTCAAATTTTGGTTTTAAGCTCGTAATACAGAAACGGCAAGATTTAAGTGAAAAATGAGATATTATTTATATAGGAAAAAAGGTAGCGCAAGAGCGCGCACGAAACCCGAAATTGTAGAGTTACGGAGAACTAAATAAAAGATCGAAAAAGGTAGACTCCATTGACACCGATTTAAAAAGTGCTGATAACGTGAAAATACGAAGTGAAAATGATTTGTTATTGTGTTCTTATGAATTAAAAATATTACAGGATCCTATGGAAATAAAGGTGATGCAAAATATCCAGTTTTGAGGTGAATGTAGAAAATCAAAAACAGAATGGAAAAATAAAAATAAAATAGTGTAAAATGATATGTAAGTATGTATGTAAGCATAACACTACATTTTCCCCCCGACCCTGGAAAATTTTTGACTCAGCAAAAATTTTGAGATGTACATTCCAAAATAAACCATAAAAACACAGCTTTGCAGTAACAGACATCACCAGGCAATATCAGATATACTATCTCTTACATTCATCATCTGCATTCAGGTAAGGGTGGAGTTCACATTCAATGACTACCACTCTAAAAGTGTGTTTTCGAAAGGACATTCAGGCTTATTTAAGGAGTTGTCATCCGCTCCTGCGTGGAAAAAAAAACATTTTGAAAGGACATCCAGGCTTATTTAAGGAGTTGTCATCCGCTCCTGAGTGAAGATAAAGTTAAAGAAATTAATCTTAAGCAAGCTTTAGCCGCTATGACTTAAGTAAAGATTAAGAACGGCCAGAGCGGTAGGGCTCAAAGCCAGAGATCAGCAACATCACTAACGAAATGTGTCTGAAATAAAAAGTGAAGATTAACCAACGAAAATTCGAGGTCCTAAAGCAAGATGTGTTGAAGAACACTGGATCACCAAACAAACGAAGAAATAAAAATAATAAGGTGAGAATGATTGTGATATTTATACATATATACAGTTAATAAAAGTTAAAAAAAAATTATGATTTTACATCTTTGATGTGCCACTTGCCTCTAACTCCATTAGGGTCTTCAAGCACATAGACTAGTGGTGACAGTTTAGCTATCACTTTGCACTTGATGAACTTAGGGGCAAGTTTAGCATTAAAGTATGCGCCGGCATTGCTTAAAACATGGTTTTTACGCCAAACAGTGTCTCCCACATTAAATTCTTTAAAAGACCGGCGAAGATCATAGCGAGCGCTATTTTTAGCGTGAGCTATGTGAAGTTTAGTTTGAACTTTGTGAAAAATAGATGAGAGGAGACCAGCATTAGACGCGTAAATATCACGAGGCATAAATATCAATTCCTCGAGGCTATGAGTTGGAGTATAGAAGGAACCACAAGGTATTGTTTCCCTACCAAAGACTAAAAAGTTTGGAGTAAAGCCAGTAGCTACATTTGTAGCGCTGTTCATTGCGTACTGAATCTTAGCAAGATGGTTGTCCCAGGATCTATGATCGTCTCCTACTAGAGATGCTAGAGCTGTAATAATTGTACTATTAAACTTCTCCGTAGGATTAACCTGAGGACAATATAAAGCTGTGTGAAAAATACAAGGAACGTTATAAGAATTTAAGAATGAGTGGAATTCTCGCGACTGAAATTGAACCGCGTTGTCCATTATAATAGTTTGAGGAATGCCATGAACTAGAAAAACTGAATTTTCCAAAACATTAATAATATTAGCTGAAGTAGCACGTTTAAGGGGAAAAATCATAGTATATTTAGTAAAATTGCAGTTAATTACTAGAATATATTGGTTTCGTCTTCGAGTCATAGGTAATGGACCCATAAGATCTAAGGATATAGTTTGAAAAGGTCTGGAGCAAAGTTTGGGTTTACCCATAAGACCATAGGGAGAATGATTAGGGTGTTTGTAGGTTAAGCAGGTTTCACAAGACGAGATTAATTTGGCAATGTCCTTAAACATACCAGGCCAATAGTATTTTAAAGATATTTTCTTGAATGTCTTGAAGATACCAAGATGGAGTTCTGAAGGGGAACCATGGTTAACTTCAATAAGTGTATGCCTATCTCGAGGTAGTGGAACTTCTTTCCAAATAAAGTCATCGTTTAGACGATCGGGAGAATGGATGCAGCGGTAAAGTTTGTTATCCCTGATAGTGTAGTTGGGATATGCGTCTGGGTTGTTGGAGCATCCGAGAAAAATCTTGTTGTAGTGCTCAAGTTCACGATTAGGTGGTTCTTCAATCGTAATAGGATGTACGCCTTGAGGTGAAGTTTCTCGTGTATCAGGACGTTCTTGATTCTTATGTCTTGATAATAAATCTGGAACAACGTTATCCTTTCCTTTTTTATGTTTCAGGACAAAGTTAAAGCATGATAAGCGTAAAGTCCAGCGAGCAAGTCTTCCTGATGGATTCGATAAGTTCTGAAACCATTTAAGTGCAGCATGGTCAGTATATATTGTAAATTCTTTACCATTGTCTAGGTAACATCGCCAATGTTCTAACGCAGTTATTACAGCCAATGTTTCTCTTTCAGTAGTTGAGTAGTTCTGTTGATTTTTGTTTAGTGCTTTACTCATGTAAGCAATCACGACTTCTTTGTCATCTTGATGTTGAGTAAGCATTGCTCCTATGCCATAATTTGATGCATCACAATGTACAGAGAAGGGTAGTTTGAAGTTAGGGCAAGCAAGGACAGGAGCAGTTACCAAAGCTTCTTTAAGTTTCTGGAAAGCAGCTGCAGCTTGTGAATTCCATAAAAATTTAGGAGCGTTCTTCCCGGAACAGGTTAGTTGGTTGAGTGGAGAGGCAATGGTGCTAAAGTTTGGAATGAATCTTCTGAACCAGCTGCAGGTGCCTATGAATCTTCGTACTTCTTTTCTGCAAGTAGGTACAGGATATTCTAAAATAGCTTTTATTTTATCTGGATCAGCACGTAGACCATACTCGTCCACTAGAAAACCAAGGTATTTCAGTTCTTTCTTGAAGAATTGACTCTTCTCAAAGTTAATAGTCAGATTAGCATATGAAAGTTTTTCATGAACTTTCATGAGAAGCGATATGTGTTCATCAAAAGTCTCGCTAATAATAACGATGTCATCCAGATAGCAAAATACCTTGTTCTCAAATTCAGGAGTAAAAAGCATATCCATTAATCTTTGTAGAGTTGCAGGTGAGTTAGAGAGACCAAAAGGCATTACCTTGAATCTAAACATGCCTCTTCCAGGTACATAAAATGCAGTTTTATCTTTATCAGCAGGATTCAAAGGAATCTCCCAAAATGCTTTCGCAATGTCGATGCTTGATAAGAATTTGGCATTCTTCAGGTTGTCCAAAATTTCGCTTATTAGTGGCAGACTATAAGCATCACGACGTGTAACTGAGTTAAGCTTCCTGCTGTCTACGCAGAAACGCCATTCACCATTCTTCTTCGGAGTGATGAGAACTGGAGATAGCCAAGGACTTTCGCATTGTTCAATGACGTTCCATCCCAGCATCTTGTCAACTTCATTAATTAACGCCTTTTGTTTTTCAGGAGACAGTCTGTAACATCTTTGTTTGATTGGAAGAGAATCACCAGTATCAATCTTGTGGGTGATTAAGTGTGTGCTTCCCAGGATACCTTTTTCTTCAAAAGAAATTGTCTTGAAGCGTTGGATGATGTCGTTAGCGATGTCCTTTTGGTTAGGAGTTAAATGCTCATAAGGTAAAACTTTAATATCTTTAATTTCGATAGCAGAGCATTTAGATTCTGTAAAGTTAAGAGAAGATAAAACACTAGGTAACAGATTAAATTTTCTCCAAAAGTCAATACCTAGTATTAGCGAAGGAAATATTTCCGGAAAAACATAAGCTTTAATCAAATGAGTTTGATTATTGAAATGAACAGGTAAGTCAAAATAACCCAAGGAATTAACTTTTTGATTATTAGCAGTAGAGACAGTAATAAGATCTGACTTGAAAAGTTTACAGCCCAGTTTAAGAATTTCCAAATGAGAATTATTACCCAGAATAGTTACTGAGCTGCCAGAATCTAGTAAACCAGATAAAGTTAAGTCATAAATTTTGACATTAACGAATGGACGATTAAGATCTTGTTCTTTGGAGTAGAGTGTAGAAGAGATTTTGTAACAAGAAAAGAAGTTTTGAATTGTTTTAATCCAACTAGCCCAATCGTCATTATCAAAGTTTAAGTTACTTTTCAAGTCAGCAGTTAGTTTTTTGAACTAGTATGTGGTTTGGGAGAACAAGTAGGGCAATCTGCAGTTTTAAAACCTTTAAGACCACATTTGAAACAAATCACGAATCGTGGTTGAGTACAAGTGTTCAAAGTATGACCTTGTTTACGACAGCGAACACAAAAAGAGCTTTCTTGAGGAGCTTTAGTTTGAGAGAGACTATTAACTTGTCTAGAAGGGTATTTGTAGGATGAAGTGAATTTATTCATAAAGGGAGGAGAAGGTTGTGAGTTATTAGAAGAATTTGAAGAGCCAACTGAACTTGAAGTGGAATGCTTGTAGTTGAATTCAGAAATAAGAGGACTTTGTTGTACATTTGGTTCTTTAAATTGTTTGTCTCTGTCAAGGAACTTTTCATAGTTTTGGCAAGTAGCCAGAAGAGAGTCGATAGAGTCAATGTCTTTTAGAGCTACGAAGACTGAATAACATGGGCGAATATTCCTCAAAATAATCTCCAATTGTTCTGTTTCAGAAAGTTTCTTCGAAAGACGAGTGAACATTCCAGACATGATGGAAATATAGATGACGATAGGTTCATCACGGCCTTGAGTTCGGTTCCTAATCGCTTCTAGAAGTTTATAATCATAATCAAAACCACCAAAGTCTTTGATTAATAAAGAGGAAAGTTCGTTCCAAGTTAAGTTTGGATTCTGATTATATTTAAATCTGAACCAATGAAGAGCATTGTCGGTGAAAATTTCAAATGCTTGAGAGATCAACAAGTCTTTGGATAAGCCACGAGCTAAGCAGTATTCTTCAAGTTTTTGAAGAAAGGATCTTGGACAGCTTTTACCATTGAACGTGTGTCTTTTCAGATCTTTGAAGACGTTAGTTGGAGAAAAAGATTGAGGTAGTGGTGAAGGATACGGGGTATGGATCTTAACAGATGTTTGAGAAACAAGAGGAGGTTCCATGACAATCGGGTCAACAGGAGGGTCAAGTGATGGAGAGTCATTTTCAGTTGGAGGTGGAGTCAAGGATTCGAATTGTTTAGTAATAGCGTCAAATTTCATCTTCAAAGTATCGAAAATAGCTTTAAAGTCTGGATATAAGTCAGTATCTATTCGCTCCAATCTGTAAAAAACATGATTAATAAAAGTTTCTATTAATCGTAAGTATTTGGTTTCACCTTGTAAAAATTTTTCAATTTTACAGTCCAGGTAAGTCAAAGTAGAACCAATTTGAGACAAGTCATCCTCGATCGGAATTGGAGAAGTCAGAATATCTTCAGGGTGAGAATTCTCAACTAAACGCAAAACCTGTTTTTTTAGAAGCAAAACAGTATTAGCTGGTTCCTCACATCTAATCTTCACTTCGTATTCGAGTTCGGCCTTGTTAAGGAATTCGTACTTAATAACCCGTTTCATTGTTATAATTAAGTGTTAAGTTTAAGAAATAAAAATTTAATAAAAAATTGTACCTCTAGAATAAAAATATTAAAGTGATGAATGTAAGTGAAGTGTTATATGTAGGTCTAAATGTAATCCAGATAAGTTGAAAAACTAGATGAAGTTTTGTTTTAGAATTTGGAAGATATGATAAGGATGAGTAAATAAAGAGTTAAGAATGAAAGAGAAAGCAATTCAATCAAAAGGAAATGGATAAGGCGTAGCTAAGGTGAAGAAAAGAAGAACTTTTACGTCGGGCGCCAAATTGTCGTGAAGCGACAATTAAAAACTAAATAACCTAACCTAACTACAACAAAACAACCAAAAATAAAATAAATTATTTAAAAATTTGAAAAGATTTACAGTTTCTTTTATAAAAAAAAGGTATGAAGGTGATGATGGGCTGTAATGATGATAGTGATTTACAATATTATTAAAAAAAAATAACAAAAATAAAGATACTGCAACGAAGTATGCACAGGCTATGCCTATGATAGGTGCGCAGCGCCTGCTCTAGGTACACGCAGAATCTGGAGAAAGCACATGCAGCGTCTGGAGAAGGTACACGCAGCGCTTGGAGTAGGCCCACGCAACGCCCGGAGCAGATACGCGCAGCACCCGGAGTAGACACGCAGCGTCTGGAGTAGGTACACGTGGCGCTTGAAGTAGGCAAACACAACGTCCGGAGTAGACACACACAGCGTCCGGAGTAGACACGCAGCGTCTGGAGTAGGAACACGCAGCGCTTGAGACAAACACGCTCAGCGGCCGAAGATAGCGCGGGCACTAATAGGTGGAGGCGTAGGCGTGGCTAGGCGACGACTTCAGGAGAAGGCTTGCAAGATCCCGAGGCAGTGCGGATAAAGCCTTTAAGAGGTGCTTCTCGTATCAAAGCTGAAGTGAGGACTCTATCGGCCGATTCTTCGGCTTTTATACTTTTTGACGGATCTGGGATAAGAACGAGAAATTATTTGAAATTATTTAAATTAAAAGCAAATTTTTGTAAATGGCCAAGAAGAAAAGAGTATTTTTGAAGTAAAAACATCAGGCCGGTAACAATATTTGAATAAAAATTGCCACGACAACCAGATAAACAACGATGTCAAAACATGTCAAATTTTGGTTTTAAGCTCGTAATACAGAAACGGCAAGATTTAAGTGAAAAATGAGATATTATTTATATAGGAAAAAAGGTAGCGCAAGAGCGCGCACGAAACCCGAAATTGTAGAGTTACGGAGAACTAAATAAAAGATCGAAAAAGGTAGACTCCATTGACACCGATTTAAAAAGTGCTGATAACGTGAAAATACGAAGTGAAAATGATTTGTTATTGTGTTCTTATGAATTAAAAATATTACAGGATCCTATGGAAATAAAGGTGATGCAAAATATCCAGTTTTGAGGTGAATGTAGAAAATCAAAAACAGAATGGAAAAATAAAAATAAAATAGTGTAAAATGATATGTAAGTATGTATGTAAGCATAACACTACACGCCATCTAGTTACTGCTAAAAAACTAATATTAAGTAACTGATCAAATTAAAAAGAATGTTATTGAATACTCATTCATGCAGCATTGAAAATTTTAAAACTTAAAATATCCAGACCGGTGGCCCCTGTTGTTGGGATGATCTATCGTAATTGTCACTTTTACCAAAATGCTGAGTGACAATAACAGCAAATCACTAAGTGAAGTGGTAAAGAATAACTTCGCAGCGAAACCTTGATGTCTGAGTAGTTTAAAACAAAACAAGTGAACATGTGAAAACCTCTATTTTCCACATGGATAATTAGCAGCCTTGTACACAACCGTAAGACGTATGTAAAAGCATAGACTATATGTAAGCTGCTTCTTTACTTTTAATGAGACATAAAACAGTTTGTCGAGTATTAAGATAGCTTTCATATTTTCAGATGTTAATATTATTGTGACAGACCCGGTTTCATAGCTGACACGAGTAAATGAACAGGCTTTTGTAAAAAGTCGGATGTGTATGTAGGCTGCTACTTTTTTACTTTCAATTGGGCTCTCCTATGCTGGTCATAGGCTTCTCCCATTGTTTATGAAATATTCCGGATATTTGCAGTGGTAGCCACGCTTGGCAGGCGGGTTGCCAACTGCATCTTTTTATTATTTTGAGCTGTAACCAGAAAGGCGTTGCTGCCCATCTTCTGTATACTTCTACTCCCGTTCATGAATATAGTTCCTATCACATTCATCGTGAATGGAATTACGTTATGAAATTTTGAAGTCTATTCGAACGTAAAAATATACCGGCACCTATTTTATGGTGCCAATCAATATTTAATGGGGGCTAATGGTCAAAAATCACAAATAAATACTAAAAAAAAAACCACGAAATTCAAGAATATTACGTCAAAACTACATCAACTTTAATTATGAATAAATATAAGTAACACATTTCTCATAATGGGATAATTAACTTTTATAAAGACATCGCAAGACATGCCCGAAATAAAAAAAAACGTTGCTAGACATATGGATTTCTGATAAAGTTACTATTGGGTTTCTATAGTATATTATATTGCCAAATTTTAATTATTTACGTCCAATATAGACACAGATACCGAGGTGACTCTACAAGTGACCCAATTTTGTTAATTTTGGCACGGAGTCTTATTAATGTTTCTAAATTGCAGCCCACGCTAACGAAGCCTCGGGTTAAAAGTTAGTATGGAATAAGTTGACGGCTGATTAAATGTAAATGCTGCGTGAACTAGTTGCCCTCTGTTGTTGCAGTGGTGATGAAGACGGTACGTTCGAGCAGGCGAAAAACAACCAGGAGTTTCTGATCGAGCTAGCGAAAAATAGCCACGGGATTGTGTTTCTTTGAGTCGGTTACAACGCTGAAACATCTGATAAATTGCCGTGGTTTAAAAGTTAGTATGGAATAAGTTGACGGTTCAGAGTAAGTGCTGCGTGAACTAGTTGCCCTCTCTTGTTGCAGTGGTGACGAAATATACGTATCGAGCTGGCGAAAAATAACCAGGAGTTTCTGATCCAGCTAGCGAAAAATAGGCAGGGGATTGTGGTTCTTTGAGTCGGTTACAACAATGAAACATCTGATAAATTTCAGATATAAACTGCTCTCTTTCATCTTCAGATAAATTCTCAAATTTTTGGTAATTACAAGGTCACATTTATCATCTTTCTAAGGTTGCAGAGTGCTTAATGTCGTTTTGAGTTTCGAAAGACAATCCTTAATTGTTTCTCCAGCATTTTGATTGGTCAGAGGGGTTGTTACGGTGACGAATAGTTTTAGACATTATTCGTTGACTGTAACAGTGGAGTAAAAGGCTTACTTTTACTCCGCTCCGTTTATGATGCTAGCAAAGGGTTTGCATTTACATCGGCCCTAGTTATTGTAAATCATAGCTTGACACCTATGTAAAATGTACAGTTTGTTTTTATGCTTGACAAAGGTAGCCAACATTTCGGTTACTTTATGAAGTCATCTTTAATAAAAGTTTGATAGCTATTGGATTTTAATTTCAAGCAGTAGTTGAAACACAAAAATAATTAAAAGTGGTGTTCATAACTATGCTTCTTACGTATAAGTTAAAAAAGTTTAGATTGCGAATTAGCATTGGGTGATTTTATTAAAGTTATTTAAAGGAAGGCTTCCATATTTTACTTGCACGGGTTGATTTAAATGCACTGGGTGAATTAAATAAAAGTAGATGTGAGACCGTCACAGTCTTTATTCCGAATAATAGTAATTATTTATAAATACAAATTGAGAAGTAGCGATTCACAACAAAATATTCCCTAGATTAAGTGTCCATTACTATACATCACTGCACTGCAGGCGTAGCGCTGCTCACCTGCTCAGCGAGTGTGAGCGCTCGCGCGAGCTCTCGCCGTTGCAGCGCGCGCGGTCACTGCCTGCGCGCACACACACACATTGCAATACCATCATATACTTTGCATCTTAAATACTATGTAAACAATACATATACATTATAAACAACACATCATGGTTCAGCGCAGACGGCAGTAAGGGATCAGTGAATGCTAACTAACTTGACACTACAATTGTTAAGGTCAATATAGCTATTTCTAAAGTAAATTAAGAAGGAAATTAAAGTACTGTAACTTTAAATAAGAAGTTTAAGGCGCAAGAATTGAAACTTCTTGAAATATTAATAATCGATTCCTTTTAACGCAGAAGTAGCAGCTTAATGCTGCCGTGTTTCCTATGGTGAGTGTAGAAAACCGAAGACCCTTTTGACTGGAAACGAGGCATTCCATTTCAGTCCTCTGGGTTGACATCGCATCTGAGTTGAAGAGATATCCATGGGCCATAGCATTCACTTGCCATCTGGTGGACCGCGCTCGTTTGTCATCCTTATTCAAAAAAATCGTTATATAGCCCGGTCGATATCACAAAACTATACAAAACCACCAAAGGAAAATTTAGACAAAACATGCTAATTAAGCAATTTTTCTTTACATATAATTAACCTTCATAAACAATGAAACACTTTTAAACATGTTATAACGATATACTTTAAAACGCCATATGTTTCAATGGTTCAATAATGTTATAAACAGAAAAGTTATAAAAAAGCAACAGTTTCTGTAAGCGAAGTCAAGAGCACACCGTCAAAACAAAATATTATAATTCATAACTGTGTTCATGTCTCAGTATGTGTTCCGAGTGAAACGAAAACAAAAAAAATTCCCGAGTAAAGAGCAATAAACAAAGACAAAAAGGTCTGACCTAAGGAACGACGGCCTTGTGAACTGGTGGCCTATAACAAAAATTATTACAACATATGACTGTGTGGCTGAGTCAATATAATATGTGTTCACGAAGTATTTGCTTTTAATATTATTATTTATTATGTACACTTTATGTGCTAAAAATAGTCGAAACGTCAGAAATTGAGAGAGAATGAGAGAAAATTTTACAACAAAAGCTGAACTATCAAATTGATATAAAAAAATAATGACAAAGGTTTAAATTAACATCTATTTGTTTTTCCAACTTTCGAAACGTTTTTCTTTATGTCTCATGTAAGTGATTTTTGCCTCAGAAATAAAAAAATTGCCTTTACAAAACTGTACGAAAAGTTAAAAGAAATAAAAATAATACATAATGATCAATTTACCTATGAAAATAGCGTTATTAATTTACAGTAGCAAGCGGAACGGAATATATATAAACCTAAATATTATGCAAAGTAACTAATTCAATCATGGAACACTTACAATTAAGTTGAGGTTGGTGGAGGCATTTATGATCATGTGCGATGATTTTTTGTTTTAATATTCTATGAGACTAAGTTTGGCGAGTGTATATGGACTAATTTGGTCTTTTGAGAATTTAATACCAAACCGCTATCGTGGCACCATTTATTATATTAAAATCATCCTGTAACAGAGACAGGGCATCATTTACATCCTTAGCAGCCACAAGCATACACGTATCATCGGCGTATTGGTGGTACGTACAATGTTTAAAGATCTTATTCATGTCATTGACATAGGCTATAAAGTGCAAAGGTCCAAGTACGGAACCTTGAGCTAGCTGTGCCTCCGGTTACTTTGACTGCTGTGCTATAGCTATCACAAATCCGAACACGGTAGCTTCTATTAGTCAGATAGTTTTTACACCAATTTAAAAGAGGTCCAGATATATATATATATATATATATATATATATATATATATATATATATATATATATATATATATATATATATATTGCAATATCTATGTTTTGGTGTTTAGAAGTACATTTCTTTTCTAGGTTATAAGTATTATAAAACAAAATGGCGAGTTCGAGAAGAGCGTCAACGCTGAAACAACGCAAGGAATGAAACCATTGAGCAATTTCTCAATGTGATTTTGATGACGATGAGATCGTTGAAGGGGCGGAGTCAAACGACGAACATGATGACATAAATCATTGAAGACTTTCACTGCGATGCATTTTCAGTCAGTTGAGAAGTCAAATTCAAAAGACAAGAAGAGAGACTTTAGCCAGCTTAGAAGCGAGAACTAGTATAAAAGTTCTGGAAGTACCCACAAGAATGTATGAAAAAAATTGGCCTACTTTGACCCACTATATCCGCCAAATGATAAACGACATACTCAAAACGTCCAAATGACATTTTACGACATGTGTTACTATTACTACTTTCTTTTAAGTTCATTTCTAAAGAAACTAATAAAAAAGTTTATATATATATATATATATATATATATATATATATATATATATATATATATATATATATATATATATATATATATATATATAAGAAAACAGAATTTTGTACATGTGTATAAGCATGTGTGTGTGTTTGGCACTGTGCGCGTATGTATGTAGAGCCTACTAAAGCACGTACCGAGCCTGTGGTGCGGCGGCAGCTTGCTGAAGAAGGGGTGCGCGAGCGCGTCCCGCAGCGTGATGCGCTGCGAGGGCTCGTACTCCAGCATGCGCGCGATCAGCTCGAACAGCTGCCGGTGCTCCTCGCTGTTGCTCTGCATGTACCTCTGCAACAACAACACCACAACTTACTCCACTTCACCGACTCAGTACTCGACAGTTACTCCTCTCCACAGGCTCAGTAATTCATGCTTGGGTCCATGTATATCCCAGAAAATATATAAAACTTCACCTCCTCAAAATATAAACAAAGTTTGTAAAAAAAAGGTTATTATAATATTAAGAAATTTATGGATGATAAGAACCCCTGGGTATAAAGGTGATCGGTACCAAGCTATTTCTAATTTATTTTGTGTCATTAATTGTAAACAGTTCGAAAGCTGTTTTTTTTTAAAAACAGCCGTTGGATTTCTTGCTGGTTCTTCTTCCCAGGATAGAGGTTTTTTGCCAAACCGGTGGTAAATTAAACAAGAGTAACTTTCAATAAGTATTATTTATAATCTATATTGACCAAAAAAGTTTGTTTCTGTTACTCTGTAAGGCTTTTGTTATTTGTTAATGATCCACTCACTACGAGTACAGCTTGTGAAAAGTGCACTACGAAACAAAATATACCTCCCGCATAAATTGCCTTATAGGGAAAAATCCTTATTTTTCACAAAGTATGCATGTAGTAGGCGTTACCAGCTTTGATCTGTAGGGTTAATTAGCGCTGGCTATTTATTTTTGTACAACATATAGTATTTGTTGCGCTTACCTAGCCTGCATAGCTGCTCGCATATATAAAAAAATTATCCTAGAGGCAAACTCAGTAACGCCTATTTTCCCCCGTCTATATAGCTTAAGATATGCACACTGAGCAAAGGACAATGCCGAACTCCCAAAGAAATTTTGTGACTTTTTTCTTGCGTCTACAAATGCAAAAAATGTAAAAATATAAGAGTTTAAAACCCTGAACATTTTTTTCTTCGGTCATACTACTGCAGAAAGTCAGGAATGGAGAAGATAACCATTTTTTGTTTTATATGCCAAAAAAAATTACAAAAAATTACGAGAATAACCGTGTTTTTAATTTTTTTTTCTATCTTCAAAACTGACCGAGATATAAAGGCGCATAGTTAACATTTTCGGTCTAAGCCGCGGGCCGAGAGCGACATCGTTGATGACATCACGATTTCCATCTTCGTGCGAGAGACCCGACGCGCACTTATAAAATCAAAACATTTACTCGAATGTGCCCGTCGCCCGCGGATTTACTTGCTATATATTTTTAACAAGAAACATTATAGAACATGTCACCATCTATTAAATATTGTGCTGTGTCTCAATGTAAAAATACGGCCACAAAAACACCTGAAGAGTTGTTTTTTAATGTGCCTAGAAACCCTACCCTCAGAAATAAATGGACAAATGCTATGAGAAGAGCACATCCTTTAGGACCAAACACGGTAGCATATTGTTGTGAGGATCATTTCGATGTAAGTATTCAAATAATAGTAATCTTCACATGATAGCTCTTGGTTATTGGTAGTAAATGCTTTCTATTAGGCATGTTGGTACCTACTCGAGTCGCAGTGTTTAAGTAACTAACGATTCATTGAACCTTTCCACGCTTAATGATCATTATAATATCAAGAAGAAACAATACCTAATACCTACATATTTAACTAAAACTACTTCAGTGTAAATAAACATCCAAACTTGGGTAAAGTACTTACCTATGTAATGCAGGTAAGTCAATGACCTGTCGTGAGTTCGTAAGTTTAGATACCTACCTATATTTGCAGCAAATTTTAAAATGTTTATAATGCATATAAAGGTTAAAATATGGAATATGTTAACAAACGTTTTTATATTTTTACAATATTTCAAGCAAAAACTAAACACATCGCAGAGCTGTTCAACCTGCATACTTTGCGGGCCGCAAATAATGGAAGAAGTTTGATTATGAAGTGGAGCACTTAAATTTTTTTTTCGTGTTGTCCTATTTTTATGTATTACATAGTTGGTACATATTTTAAATATTGATGGTATACAAATTACGAGGTTCCTTATTTTTTTATAGATTTTAAATAAGTTTGTATTTTGTCCTAGGTCGAAAACGATATGGAAAACTACGTGAAGTACAAACTATTTGGTGGTCCCCTCAAACTTAAAAAAGATGTTTTGCCTCACAAGTTTGCTTGTCGAAATCGGTATACAGAAAAACCACAAAGATGTTTCCTATCAAAACTAAATGTCAAATCTAGGTCAGAAACAGTTGCACATGCGATTGCCACTACTTCACAAGAAATTGAGCATAGATATGTTATCGATCCTGTTACTACTCTAGATGATAATATTGACATTGATCCCTTGCCTGAAGAATATATAACTACGCTTTTGATCATAATAATAATGCGACCCTTTTTCTATTAATATTGAAAACATCTGATTTTTAGATAAAATCATATTTTTATACACCGAAGGTATATTTGTAGTAAATTTCTTTATATACAACAGGAATTTGTTTTAACCATAAAAACCACAAAAAGGTCAGGGTACACTTATGAAGAACAAGAAAACAAAACTAGTTAGAGGCAGATAGTAAGTAGGTAGGTAAGGAATGTTTACGTATTTTTGTTATACTTATTCTTATCATTAGCAAATGAAACCCAGAAGTATTAATGTAATAATGGGTACCTAGGTTATGAAATATTATCTTATTCTTATGCGTATTTCAGCCGCGACAAAATCTTTGTTTCTTAAAAATATTCCGCCACCATCATGTCACGGACTATTGAAAGGTTGTCAGATTGATCTTTTGAAACCCTTCTTCCATCATTAAATACTTAAAAACACCAGAGCGCACGAGGGCAAACAACTCACCCGCGAAATATTACTACAAACATTGATTTATATGACTACAAACTTACAAACGTATGATCGGCGCGTTGGAACGGTACGGCGGCGCAGCCGCATGGAATCGATGACTTCACGCGCTACTCGCGGGCACGGGCGAGATTTTAAAAATGTACGTAAACTTTCCACGCTTATAACTTCGGTAATAGTGCACCGATCGATGTGAAATAAAAACTAGAGTTATGTGTTTGGTTTAGACATTTTACCTACGTACTTAAAAGTTTAATATTGTAACCTTGTTATCTTCTCCATTAAAGACATCCCAGTTTAAACAAAATACACATCAGACTAGGCTGTATGGTATAAAACGCCTTAATTTTCAAATCGTTACGAATCGTAACAACTACAACAACCACCTAGTCAATTAAGTTTTGAATTGTGTATTATGATTTTTTTCCAGACTTCGATAGGCCATAAGCTTGATTAGATAACACAAAGTAAAATATTTTATTGATATCTGTAATGGTGACTTTAGAAGACGCTTAATAATTCCATCACATATTATTTCGCTATTGTCCTTTAGATTTTTGCAGTACAAATCAGAGTACTTTATTTTAACGTTTTTCTTTAAAATTGGTAATTTTTTTAAATTAGGTTTAAATATTCCTGTCCAAAACTGAATAAAAAAGTGAGTTTCATTTATCATCAACATAATCAATACAATGGCGAACAAGGTTTTAGAATTTAGAAAAGAAGGGTACAGAAATTGCAATTTGCTAAAGGCCCATAATTTTAACTGGCCCCTATAAAACTTCAACTTTTTGAACATCTTCGGTTCGGTTCTTGACTTGAATAAAATTGTTATGTTATCATGTTAATTAGCAAGAAAATAGAACTTTTTAACGTAGCAGAGCCATACTGCAGCTATATTATAGTTGTAGCACGAACGGGTTGGCTCGACTGGGGTAAAGAATCATGCTCTAGAATATTAGCATAAATAATGCTGCAGTGTTTAGTATGGTGAGTGTGTGGCGGCGCTGTCGTCCCGCCACAAGCGAAACACACCGAAGCCTAAATCACGCTATCAACATTCCGAATCATAAACAGTATATATAGAACATCTCCGAACTATCACACGGAGTGTTGGCCGCTCCCCGGGTAGAACACCTTGCCCGGCGGAAGATTTTCCCTTTTCCTTCTACGGCCACAAGTGCACCTTTTTACTTCTAACGAGGCATTCCATCTAGTCCTCAGGCGTGACAACGCATCTGCATTTTGACTTCTAATTGAGGATTAATGTAGATATCTATGGACTATTGCATCCACTCACCAGGTGGACTATGTACTCATATGTCACTTATTCTATATAAAAAAGACGTCTGGCACTCGGGGACTGCCGCGGTAAAGCTATTGCATAGCATTTTCCATCAACTTATGCAGTATTTCTTTTTCTTTGATATTAATTCAAGTTACACTTTTTGAGCGTGGTGACCGATAAGAAAACAAATTTTTTTCTTTTATTAAATAAATAAAAAGTCAATATTGTTTAAAATATTTTTCTTTTTTTTTCTTTTTTAGCTCTTTACGCTTTTCTTCTATATAAAACGAAAATATCTAGGTATAATTAGGTATAAATAATGTAATGACACACCAAAACAAAATTATTCATTTAAAAATAATAACGATATTAAGAAGTGATTATCGAATTTCGCGCGATGTACATTTATATAGATATAATATCATATATACTTTCTCTGCGCGGCATTCATGTGAATTACCTATACACCAAAAACAAAGGTACTGAATAGTACACGTGCTTGATTCGATGGCTTCTGTTATATACATAATGAAGAATAAATTTATATATATATACATATTGAAAATCTAAATTGAGAATTTAAACTATACGCGTGTGTGTGTTTGTGTGTATAAAAGAAAGCTACTTTTAATATCGCTCATTTTAATATCAAAAATTTAGGTTTTCTTTATAGCAGTATTATATTTTCAATTCAAAATTAATACTGCAGTTGTGATAATAATAAAATGTATTTATATAGAGTACTCACTCATTTTCTTTCACTATTTTTTCGTGACTTTCTTCATTAATAATAAATGCACTTTGTTCATTCATATTCAAAACACTTTATACACAAATTTTACAAGTACAGCTATTCACTGTTGTACATAAATACCTATACACCTATATACTTTCTCATAAACAGCTGCTTATGTATTCGTCCGATTTCGGAGCAGCTCGTCTCGATTCGTGCGAGCTTCGTAGAGTCGTACAATACGTCTAGTTGCACGCACTCAAACACCGTGTCGAAGACTGCCGAAAAGAAACGACGTTAGACAATGCACGGCCTTCAAGCCACACCTCCGTGCCCGTCGGAGTGGGGAGCGCGAGTTTTTTTTTCGTTACGGAATTTCTGGATTCGGTCCCCGCGCTCAAGACACGCGATAGAAGCTATGTATATATTAAAAAGTAGTTATAAATGTTAATTATATAATCAATTATAAAGGTGTCAGGTATTGTGTTTAGTTTTTTTGAAGACATTTCTCTACACTTAATGCAATTGGCTGATTTTATTCAAGATAAGCAAGTAGAAGCCTTTAAAATGTCAGTGTTAAATTGTGAACATTTGGAAACATAACCCAACTTGTATACAAAACATTGTATACCATATCAATGAATCTATGGTGTAAGGAGAGAATCACTCCAAAGAAAAAGAATTGCTTATCAATAAGTAAAATTAAAAGTAACAAATACGAAAAATATCAAAATAAATACGTAATGATTTCTTATACTTACGTGAATATTGCACATGGAATAAAACTAACTTTATGGATTTTATCGCGTTTAAGTTTACTTTTTTAATTCCCGACGTATCGGACACTTTTCAGCGCCCATGGTCACGGGGAGGGAGACTGAGGTGTTTGAGGTCCCGATTTCATAGGTCACGAAAGTTACCTTCGTATTAATTTTTGGTCCGATCTATGCAGAACAAGCTTACAGTATCCTGAAGTCTTTCAATAGTAGGCTTGGGTTTGGATTTAATTTTATTAATTATTGGATCCAAAAGCAGATGGTAGCACCCAGTCATCGTCCCGTTGAAATTTGAATGTTTTTTAATTTCAATAGCCTCGCGAATCATCGTTGGTAGGAATCGCCGTTTCAATTGTGAATCTCACCACCATCCTTCACAGTTAGCTAACGTGGGAAAATCTTTGTTTCAGAGAGCATAAGAGATCTGTGACAATAAGCACCTGGTCGCTGAGCCCCAGCGCGTCAAGAAAGTTCGGCACGACAACAAGCTTTTGGTCCCCATAATTAATAAAATTATATCCAATCCCAAGCATACTACTCTGCAAGACTTCAGGATACTGTAAGCTTGTTCTGCGTAAATCGGACGAAAAATTAATAATTAAAAGTTAAAGATAGTCATGGGAGGAAGGTAGCCACTAGGTAATTAAAAGTATAAGTAGTAAAGAAGAGAAGTCGGGATTTAAAAATGTTAAAATTAAACGCGACAACATCCGCAAAATTAGTTTAATTTAAAAAAAAATGGTTATTCAATTGCAATCACTTTATACAACCAGCACAAGAAATGGGATAAATACTGCATTAATTTGCTACTTTACTTTGCTACTGCATTAATCTAAAGCGAACTAGGGCAGTAGAAAAAAAAGTTATGAAATACTTAAAAGTAACGTTATATAAAAGCACAATTGCAAGAAGCTGCCACTTTCACATTGGGTTAAGTTAAAATTAAAATAAGATTATTTTTACAAATTTGAAGTGGCAAACTGACATCCAATAATTAAGTGCTACTTAAGCTAATATATATTTGATTTGATTTATGAAGGCAAGTATAATTTAGTCATTACTAAGTTCTTAACCAAGAATAAAAAATTAAAATATAGACTTTTTTTTTAAAATAGAATAAAGGTAACAAACGACCATACAGTCCACCTGATGGTATGAGGGCGACACTGAAAGTTTTTAGAACTGGCCACTTGTAAACGATATAATAAAAAAAAGTTCAAATTTTGTGTATGTTTTTTGTTGTTGTTCATAAAATACAACACAATATTATTGTGTATGTATTTTATGAATCTGTCATTTGATTACGATTTGGCGGCAAATTGAAAAATGTCTGTGTGACGTCAGCATGAATTTAACGTGAGAAAATTTTCGTACAAAGATTTTGACTTTCGATTTCGATGGCATTTAAGTCAACAACAAAGTTATGATAGATTTCGATTGGCCTTTCACGATGAGGCCCCATCTCGAGCCACTGTTTACCAACTGAATTGGTATAAAATGAGTTCAAACGTGGTCGCACTAATCTCACCCGATGATCTGCGTGAGGGACGTCTTCTACGACTAAGACTGAAGATAACATCAGTGTTGTGCGGCTCATGATAGAGACTAACAAAAGAGTGACTTATTAGCAGATTCGGACAAGCTTGGGCATCGGTATTAGTCAAGTGTACTAAATCCTCCATGAACATTTAGCTGTCAGGAAGTTTTGTGCTAGCCGATCGGTCTGTGTACCATCCCAGTACACCGTTCCATACCTTATTACACAGTAAGAAGGTACGTTGTATGTTAGATGAATAACTAATATAATTTTTAGATTATTGTACTGATGTCCAACGCCCATGACGGCTATGAAGTAATTTCTCTTAATTTAGAAAGGCGTAATTTAGTAACTAAAAGAATTCTCAAAAAAAAAATTCAATTTTATAATTAAAATATATATATAAAATTACATATTGAAACTTATTTTATATTAGAAAAAAGTACGTCGCAAAAAATATCTTGGAGCTCACAGCATGTTTACAATAAATTATATTAAATTCTGAAAAATTTACAGTGTAGTTCTTTAATAACTTTTTAGTACATGTGTCCTATCGCAGTTTGGTTTTAGTTATTAACATTATATATATATATATATATATATATATATATATATATATAAGTTTATGTCTGAACCAAGTGGTAGGAGCCATTTCTGCCTGCGAGTCGGTAGTCTGGGTAAGTATCACGCTCTTACTAGTTCCCGGTATAGATAAAGGCTGTAAGGCATCATCTCAGTTCGTAGAGGTGACAACTTACAACTTTGCTGCAAGTTTCCATGGGCTGCAATAACCACTTACCATCTTCAGATGGACTGTAAGTTCATTGGATACTTCACGTTTTAAAAGAGTTATTAAGTAACGAAATGAATTCTCATAAAATTTTAGTTAACTTAATTTTAATTAGGTTCTGAGTAAACGTAGTGATTATATACTCTTTGGTTCTAAGGGGTCCCTCCTATATATTACTATACTCTTTGAAGGGGTCTACAAAGGTGACATATGATTATCTTACGTATAGGTTTGGTACGTGACAGATTAAGCCTAGCAGGTGCCCACCTGCAACCAATTCCAAACAAAGAAGGTTACAGATGCGATGACATCTCCGAGGACTAAGGTGTAGTAGCTCTCTGCCTGTAATTGTTGTCTCTCGATCGGGACACATCAGTACACGCTATAAAGTGTAGAGGTAAGGAGTACAGGCTCTGTATAAAAAAGTGTCCGTAGAAAAGCGCTAAATAAGGGTGGCGCCACTGTAGCTGCAGTCTAAATTTTAAGAAATTTTTATAATTTCTTTATTGCACAGACTTACACCATAATTCTTTTTACAATAATTATTTTATTGCTTTAAAAATTTTATTTTCAAAATCACTCTCAACATATTTTACGGCGATTTATCATACCCTGTAGCTACTCGAGCGCTGTAGTAGAGTTTTTGAACTGTACTGCTTACAGATGGACACTTTTTCAACTATTCTTCTATGGGAGTTGGCACTCCCTACTTTTACACTCCATAGTGCACGCACTGATGCTTGGCGGCTGAGATGGGTGAGACGGCGGTACCTGCCCAGCGAGGTCTGGAGAGGTTGCCCAGAGAGCCTTTCTTATGCTAAAAAGGAGCCCTACTATCTGCAAACACTATTAATTAGAAACATAATTTCTGCTACTCACCAATAGTGGTTTGCAATTTTCTCTAACATATCTGCCAGCCGACGATTTTTCGTCCCAGTCTAATTTGCCATGGTAGAAATATTTTGTTCTTGTCTTTCTTGCCATTCTGTGAAAGTGATACATGATAGTAAGTATCGATCCTTCAAACAACATTTAAAAGCCTATGCCGGATTACAATTTGAAGAGACAATGATAATACATATTGAATAATGAATATAAAGTTCAACACACTTTAAATAGTTAAGATTTTTCTTTTGAAAGAAAGAAAGGCAAAACATATTTGTTTCTAAAATTAAAAAAAAACTTAATAACAAAATAATAAGTAAAAATAAAATATATAAAGTTCACACCGGATAGCAGTAATAAATAGGCTACTGAATCAGCATAATTCTACGGCAACAAAGTTACCGCAGCGCTGATATTCTGTTGAAGTCACAAAGGAGATTTCTATTCTGACATTAAATACATTTTTAAACCATTGACAAAATAAAAAGTAAATTTAAGAGACCTGTATGGAATGGGACCGAGGATCCTCTCCATCATGGCGAGGTGCTCGCGGTTGTCGTGTGTCTGGAACAACGTGATGCCGAGATGCAACTCGAACATGATGCAGCCAATGGACCATACATCACATGGCTGTGACCAACCTAGTTCTGTAAAACGATACCATATACGTATATTGTAGTTTTTAAAATTTTTGAAAGCAAAAATATGGAGTGGTATTTAAAATAAAATAATATAAAATTGTAAACAAACTTAGGCTTCAGTAATATTTGCCTTGATAATATTCGGTAATATTATTATTAAAATAATTTATGTTTTCGAACAGAGAGAACTAACAGTTTGTGGTTTTCCGTAAATGTGTTTCGCGTTTGCGGAAAACCTTAGTGCAAGCTCCGATTGTTTTGATGTACTTTGTGGAGTAAGAGCCTTTTACCTCCTTTAATAAAATATCATAAAAACATAAATCGGTAGACATTTTACCGTCTATATTTTTGTAACCGAATAAAAAAATATTCCTTCCTTGGGCAAAGGTGTGGTGTGTGTATGTGTATATTAACTCTTTTAGCGAAACAATGTTTGTTATAATACAGTCGAAAGTATTCAGGAAGAGCTATTATTGTCATTTTACTGGTATAAAATAATTATTCTATGTTATTTTTTAATAATAATCGATTTCTAAATATTAGTCATAAAGTGGGTGTGTAAAAGAACCAACTACCTCAATACCATCCCATGGGTGTCATAAAAGTAGGCAGAAGGAAATCAAACAGAATATGTGAAGTAGCATCTCTCCAATAACAACTAAAAATAATAAAAAAACTGTGGTGGCCAATCCACTTGCCAAGCGTGGCAACTATGGCAAATGTACTCTTTAAGGAGCAGTCTATGGGCGGGTATGTTTGTTGCAGCAGTTGCAGTTGACTTAGATAGGCTGTAATGGTTATGATAATAAAATAATTCGCGATAACGGCAGCATTCTATGTGAGTAGTAACAATAAATTAGCACTAACCCAATATGACTTCAGGCGCTCGGTAATGCCTGGTGGAGACGATGGTGCTGTGGTGCTCGTGGTCGAACGTGGCGCTGCCGAAGTCGATGAGCCTCACATCGCTGCGTTTCACACGCAGCAAGTCATGTGTCTGCGAACACGAACGATTCATTTGTACTCCGTGGTTAATTTCACAACTAATCATCCAAATATTTTTATACTTTAAGGATAAAAACAGATGAGTGACAAGAGAGTTAACAGACCGTGTGATAGAAAGTGGTGTCCTATTTCAAATAAACACCACAGATTCATTGCCATCCCTGAAGGCATAAAACTGTATTGAATCTAACCTTCGAAACGGGTTATTCCGTTTATCCATCCTAGAGTGGATACTCGGAAACGATTGTTCATCTTTCCACCCCAGACGGTGATAATCGGAATTCGTATATATTATTTTTATGTACAGCCATTTATAGAAACATGAAAAAAAAACTGGCTGAAAATACTTAGCAGCCATTACCTATTAAAATATGTATGTTCATACTTCTTGTTTGAAATGTCAATGTTGAAATAAAAGGAGTACTTCACAGGATTACAGATTCATTGGAATCTTGGCACAAAATAATTTATAATGAATTTAAAGCCAAACTTCCAATCGTAACGTTTTTGGAATGCTTGCAAAAATGCCCAGTTCTTCTCTAACGCATCTGTGATAGCAAAAAATAAAAAAAGCTGATTGCAAATGTTTATTATAAGTGACGAATTTATCCAGGATATCAAATTTGTAATGAATAAATTTGAAAGGAATAAATTACATTTACTCAATAATGAAATTAGTGTTGGTAATTGCTTGGAAATATTGCAGAATCTATAAATTCCGCAATAATATTACGTATATAAAATGAGGAAGTTTAATTTGATTTAAATGTAGTGTGGTCATCAACAGGCCGTAACGGTAACGATAGGGGCAATACGTTATAAGCTTTTGTTAAGGTTTGTGGTTTTTACAAAAAGAAAAATGTGTATGTGTTGAACTGTATTTGGGGTAAAAAGTTGGAAGAACAAACAAAGTGAATTCCGATTACCACACTCCATCTAGGGTGGATAGATGAAAATGTGTTTCCGACCATCAACCCTAGGGCGGATTAACGGAATAATCCTTCAAAAAGAAACACAATAGAGATTGTACTGCTGCCAAAGCCAGGAGTGCTGGTACTGTGAATACACTGTTTCCTCACCTAGTTCCTAATGATTTAATTATATATATATATATATATATATATATATATATATATATATATATATATATATTTTTTTTAAAAATCTATAGGAATTTACTAGAAATCATCATTACAATAATAATTCCGTAAGTCATCAGGCAGAACAGGAAAGTTACTTGCATTCCGACAAATGTTTAAAAAAATTTCATCTAACTACAAAAGTTTTTAACTTCATCTTCATTTCTCATCTCAGATGCAACTTTTTTATTCTGTCAGCTACTGGAATTGTTATTTATATTAATCTGTATAATACAATTAACAATGTACAGGTACAAACTTGTTATTTTAATTTTATAAGACGTAAACGAGGAAACTCAAAATAAGAAAAAGAAGGCTATGATAGTGTAGCTAAGTAAAAATAAATATTTAGAATTATGAATAAAAATGTTTTTAATGACTAGAAACAAATAAAATGACACGGCAAAATTATATAAAAATGAATAACAGATACAAAATCTACAATGGCACAATTTTAGATAGAAAAATATAACAAAAAAAAATGCATTACCTTCTTAGAACTAGTATATACACTGACGATCTCGTAGTCACTATCTACAAACAATATGTTCTCTGGCTTGAGATCTGTGTGGGTGAGTTTGTTCTCGTGCAGGAACAGCACACTGTATATCAACTGGTAGGAGATATGCCGCACCTGTTCCAAGGGGTATGGCTGATAGTTGTTGTCTTTCTGTGAACATAAAGAGAAATTGTAAGTTATGAAATTTATTAGTGTTATACCACCAAAACTCCTGATATGTCCTCATGAGGCTGTACAGCTGATACGATACAGATACTTGTGTTAGATAAATTTCACTTTAATTACTATTTCCATTTATTATTAGTAAGTTATAAGTAGCGTTGGGCCGATTAGCCGCCGACTAATCGGTGAAGCCGATTAATCGGCCTATTTGTAGTTACCGATTAGTCAGCGATTAATCGGCTAAAACCGCCGATTAATCGGCTAAAACCGCCGATTTTAGCCGATTAATCGGCGGTTTTATTTTATTAATTTCAGCAAAGGTTTTATGTGATTGTCTGCGTGTTAAGTGCGGCCACATTGATATGAGTAAAGCCTTAAATTTAAGAAAAGAATAGTTTTTCTCCCATGCGTAAAATCACGTCAGATTTATATGTAGGTAAATCAAATGAAAATAAAATAAGTAGGTTCATACATATCTTTTATAGAAAAATCAGTCTCACATGTTTTAATGTTAATTGTTCTGGACATAGGAACTTTGGTAAAAAACAAAGAATCTGAGGTAGCAATTTAAAACTAAACAAAAACCTAAAGTACTCACTATTTTAATTCTACATTTTAACGTTTTCTAATCGTAATGCAGAGTACTAACACAACAAAACAAAAATTTAATAATGTTGTCATTAATAAACTTAAAAAAAAATTTAAATCTCCCTTTGCATAACAAAAAAACACTGAATCCTTAAATAATGATTTTTAATGAGAAATGGCCGATTAATCGGCCATTTCTTAACCGATTATTTGGCTAATCGGCCAAAGTACCTACTAATCGGCCCAACTCTAGTTATAAGTCAATTTCATTCAAAAACATCTTATTTTTTTGGAATATTCTTTAACCATGGATTTGATATAGTTATAAATCGTAATATAATTTATGTTAATAATAACTAATAAATTTGACCATACAACAATTGTATCAGTTCAATTTTATGTTTAGGATTTTCTAAAGCATAAGCAAAGGAGATATACCAAAAGAATAGAATAAAGTTTATTTATAGAAAAACATACTTACCAAAAAATCAAATACGCTTTGTCCGAGCATTTCAAATGCGATGCACATGTGACCGTGATATTCAAACCAGTCCAACATTTTTACACACAAACTGCAAAAGAACAATACAAATAAATATTAAGAGCCATTTTTCGCTGTAACACTGCTTTATAAATAATGATGTTGCAGTAGTTTATAATGACAAAAGCAGTGATAGACATTCATCATAGATTATATTAGAGGTCCAAATACTATAAAACATACATAAACACGAAATATATAGGAGACTATTTATTGTATACAGTCACAGCTTTATTAAAGTATATTACTATATTTTAATAAATGCTGACTTACATATAGCAGTAACCTATGAAAAATATTTAAACCGATTTTTTATTACTTCCTCACAAAATAACGAACCTGAAATAAACAATTCGGCAACGCTAGTTCTGGTCTCGTATCATAGCCAAAAATTTTTTTGATTTTTGTCTTTGCACATAAGCATAATATGTAGAACTTCATCCCAATAAAATGTTACACGCACACAGGTTAGATAAGACGAGTGAATGATTTGTTTATGGGTACATTAGTGCAACTGTATCTCCTGGGAAGTTGACAGCTACAGACACTGACGGGAAAATACCGCTGCGGCCTATATTGGCTATGAGAACATAATTATAAGCCAAACCTTTTTACCTAACTTATGAGTGGTAAGTTTTTATCATATATCTCAGGCAACATTAATCAAGGTCATTTCTAAAATTGCGAGTTAGGTATAAACTATAAAATATTTATATTTTCTATTTAGAAAGCGCTAAGCGAGCGGATCACAGATGGTATTTTTGTGTTTTGGTTGACATCGAGTTCTTCGTTGGCGACGTGCCAGTGACGGCCATAACTTCGGGTATAAAGACGCAAGGTCAAATATTGCTACATTCGCGAGCGTCACTCAATAATGGCCGCTACAATGATCAACAGTTGATAATGCGTCATGCCAACCTTACAGCATTGATCTTTTGGAATTTAAGATTCTATTATGGAAAGATATGAAGTGAGTAGAATATAACGTGATAATTTCTTGTCAAAGTTGTTAAAATTAATTTGTTTATAGTTTGAAGAGCACCTCTGGCCTCAATGACGTGCACTATCTCCGTCACCAATAATACCAGCATCACCGCTCTCAACACCACTAAACTAGAAAAGACACCACTTTTGGCTCTACACGAGACATCCTCAGGTGAAGTAGACTCTGCGGTGGTTGACCGCAAATTCATTTTTAACTACTTAAATATAATGCATTTTCACAAAGTAACGCCTGATTCTTTTAAATATCTTGAGTACACGATTATATCAAATGGAAAAGTAAGTAAACGGGAGGTTTGGTTGGAATGCCTGAGAGATAGGCAGTCACAACATCCGAGATCAGGAAACAACTTCATTAAAGAAAATTATGTTCTCAGGTCTCAGTGGAAGTTAGTGTGGCACTTTTAGGTTGAAAAGTTAACTGGACCCCCAGTCTAGAACAACAAGAAAATTAGTGAAATATCAAATATCAGTACTTACTGTTTACAGTCTGGGTCAACTTCTGCCAACTTTTCTAATACATTAATTTCTAATTTTGCAGCCTCTCTGTATTTTTCAACATTTTTTATTATTTTCAGAGCCATTCTATGCTCCCTGAAAAAAGAAAAAATAAAACTTACAACTCTATGTAATATAGATAAGGTAATTATGTTTGTATTTTACAAATAGTTTACGTTAGATACAGTTATCTAATAATTAATCGTTTTTCATACTTCTCTTGTCGTTTTTATATAACATAATAAAATGATCAAAGTTTAAAGTTCAGATTACAATTATCTAAATACAATGACGGAATATAATAACAGTCAAGCCTTAAATAAAGAGTGGAATTTGCTAGCAATAGCTACTGAAGGTAGACATGCTAATGTAAACAAATGAAAATAGAGCTTGAATAATCAGTGTGCACACTCTGCCAAAACAATGTGTGTCGCGTACTGGTGTGTGTGTGTGTGTGTGTGTGAACTAAATTATCCACAACTGAGAAATAGATGCCATTTCCGTATATTAATGACTAAAGAGATATACCTAATTTCAGTGTATTAATGGTAAAGTTAGGTCAAACTGACATTACTACTTTTAAAAATGATTTTTATGGAGAATGGGCAATATTTCAAAAGATATACATAAAGCTTATCAGGTTGATGTAGAACCGGTTGCAATTGATGATAAAGGTTATGTGAATAAATATCAAATTTTCTGTTGATAAGAATTTGAATGATGACTCTCTGTATTCCGGTCTGAAGGGTAGAAGAGCTAGCTAGTGTAATTACAAGCTGTGAAGCATTTAATCTTAATCTTTAAAGCTGACGATGCATCTGTAGAACATCCTTTGTCATACACACAGCAATGCAATTTGTACAGTCCATAGACTGCAATAGTCACTTACTATCAGATGAACTGTAACTTTGATTTTCACTTCAGATTTATTAAAAAAAAACTTACAATAGACAACTATTACCGCATAATTAAAATGCAAGATAACAATTTTCTAGACTAGAAAAAAAAATAAGTTGAAAGGAAAAACCACTTACATTTCCAAGTCCTTCACCTCGACCACCTTCCCGAACGTGCCCTCGCCAAGCGTGTCGATGATCTTATCTGAAAGCAAGCGAGTACATTATTAATGAACTGCGCGCAAAAGAACTACTCTGATGGAACTAGAGGCATTATTCACTTCCATCTCGAGATAATAATTTGTGAATGTAAAACAAAAGTTCCCAAAGTAAAAGAGATTTCTTAAAGAAATTAACTGTTTTTTTTTTGCTGTAAAATTTGTAAAACAGAAAAATTTTTGCGTTAAAAAAAGTAGTGGGTATAAAATAAATAAGTATGAACTTTTATTTAAAATTGTAGTTTTAAACTGCCAAAGTTAGGATTTTAAAATTAAATTATAAAAAAAAATTAAAAGCAAAAAGTTGGAAGTATGAAATCTTCACAAAACACCAATCACTGATCTGGATCGGGCTTGAATGTACTGAGAAGTTACGCTTCGATTATCTGTCATTTGTTAGAGTGTAAAGTAAATTTTGAATTCAGTGTAGACTGGTTAGAAAACTTTTACAAATGTTAAACAAAAGCTGCTTGTATGTACATGTGTCTGTATGAGTGTATGCGTGTCGCATGTTGATGTGTGATGAGGTGGGTGGGTGGCGTGTGTATGGTAAAGTTATGTTGTGGACACGAACATCTCGCTCCCATGACATATCCGGGCCAGTACACCAGGTGTCCGTCCTTGTCGTCCTTGACGGAGGAGCGTGCCCGGGAGCTCTGCAGGCGCCGCACCGCCGCCGCCGCCGCCGCGCCGCGCACGACCGCACCGACCGCACCGACGCCAAACGCCACACGCCACACGCCACATGCCACGCAGACGGAGAGCGCCACGCGATCGCCACGGACCCGAGTTGTGTTGTACCCAACAATCAGACAATGGAACGGTTGCCCGTCAGACAAGCGACTATTGGTAGTGTGTCGTACATGCTGTTAGAGGGCGGACGGGTGGGCGCTGCGGGTCGCAGGGTCGCCGGCCTGCGGTGCAACTCATCACTGATCAACACAACGCAATCACTCATCACCCTCTCACAATCACTCCAAAGTTGCACACTCCGACGGGATTAAAACCAGTGTCCACCCGAGCCCTTACTTTATTATTATCATCAAGTATACTAACACCCGAAATGGAGATACTATTCGAACTTCTTCGTTTACGATCAGCGTTCGCAAATATCTTAATACAAAATAGAGACATCATGTTAGCTTTAACAACACGCACAAATAAACTTATCACATGCATTACCATCGCACAGGAATTGATTTTGCCCTAATCCTTTAATGAATGTCAAAACACTGTTAGTACGTAAAACTAATGCATCTTTGTCTTGGTACCGTCGTAATTATTTTTTATTTATCATAGATGTTATTAAAACTACCTTCAGTTCTAATATACATTATTGGAAAATGCATGCATTCAAAGATTTCATTTCACTGCATCCATTGCGAATTAATAATCTTTATAATGTTTATAATATTATACTAATATATTACAGCTTTTATAATATCGTAACATCACACTGACGCAGATAGATAACTTTAGAAATCCTAAAAAAAATATAAGAATAATTGGATGGTTTAAAAAAGTGAGTAGTGAAAAGCACGGACCAGGTAAATGTTAGCGTCACACAGAGGCGGAGGCGGTTAGCTTGTGCTTACAGGCGGCGTCGCCGCTCGCCGCATCAGGTGGCGAGGCCTTTGAGGCCGATGCCTCGCTCGCAGTTCTGGCGGTAACACCACCACGTCGCCCACGCCTATTGGTTCTGGCTTCCGATTGATGCTAGGAACTTCTGTGAAGCCATTGGTTTCTTTCTCCGTAATGCGACCGTATACTTCGTCCAAGTGCGCGTATTTCATTATCAGACTTTGAATTTCTTTGCGTCTAGTTTCGCGTTCTGTCAGCACGCGATCACCTACGGGCGTTTTGTCATCGTCTTCATCGCTGGAGGGGAAGTAAATCTGCTTCTGCCTGCCCGTTTCATTAACAGGGGTAGTCGCTGGAGTCTTTGCGATCTGCAGTTTTGAGTCCCTGAGACCTTGTTGTGCAGGCGAAATTAGATCGCGAGCTCCGGGCTGTATGTTTATATCTACGGGGCGAAGCGATAGTTTCCCACATTTTCCTTCATCACTTTTTTCAGCTCTGTGCGACCTCCTTTGATGTCGACGGTAAACACTGTCTCTATCCTTTCCGAAGTTTGGACGATCTCTTACGGAAATATCAAAGCCGTTTTTGTATTCATTTCTATCGCTATATTTATGCCCAGATGATAAGCGGCGGTCAGTCGTATTACGGAAAGGTGTTTTATCCCTTGTTTTTTCACGTGAATAATTGTTTCTTTTAAATGAACTTTCACCGAACACAGCAGTTGTTAAGCTCCTCATCAAACCTCGTGGTATGACCGGTTCGGGTTCTAAAGTTTTATCACGATCTTCCTTTTCCTTACGAGCTCTTTCTTTTTTCTGTATTGCAATTTTATCTAGTACTGAGGAATACTTATCTTCTAGACGGCTACGAGTACTGCCAAGCATGAGTGTGGTGTCTATATTGTTATTATTCGCTTCTTTGAGAGGGTATCGTTTGGTGAACGGCGAAGTCTGATTATCTTTCATGTGCGCTTTGCGAAATGAGTCACTGCGGCTGAGAGCGGTTATACCGGAGGTTGAATGCAAAGGTGATGTATCGATTCTGGATTTTGTCGCGGCCAAGTAACTCGAGTATGCTCGCTCGTCATTCAACTTCCTCGTCGAAGTGGACAATCCGGATGTAAGAGACGCGTACGGTGAGATATGTCTATTGTTATCGTAACGCCGAATATTGCTCAGAATCGGGTTTTTATTCGCTAGTAATTTATTATCATAGCGATTCCGAGCGGCGGTCAGTTTAGAATCGATGACGGCGTCACTTTTCTCGGAAGGTCCTCGCCGCGTCAACCTATTGATGATGCTGGAATAGCCGTCCGACAACAACTGAGTCACGCTGGATGTCGAAGAACGGCCATAACGCTGACGTCGAGGACTAGTTGTGCTATTGCCACTGGCACTAATGCTGGCCATGTTTCTTCTATACTATTTGTTTATTATATGACGATAAAAATAAAAACTATCACTTTAACTAGGATACATATATCACAACATCTTACAAACGTCATAATTTAACATGCGACGAGTGTATGTTTTCGGCTTTTCGCGAGTCGTTCGTTCAGGGGGCGTTCAGTTCGCCAGCGCATATAAGACTGGGGCAATTCTTGATTGAGAGCGTACCGTACCTAAGAGCAAACTGATTTCAGAAAGATTACTAGCGTAGCCGAGTGCGGCCGTCGGTGCCAAGCAATGGTCGCGAACTAAAAATATCGGCAACCCGTGGGAGCGCCCTCCCGCGCACTCCGGGATGCCGCCGCGTGCGCATTTCGTCGCATTACTCGCTTCACGAATTTAATACGCGCCTTAATACACACAAATATAATAGAGGACATGCACACACACATCAACTAAAATTGTTATCATTAAGAAGTTAACACGTTTAAATACGGTATGTTTCTATTCCGGACAACAATATCGAGGAGCTATTAACATTTGGCACAAACATATGAAAAGTGCTGCTTTTACTGTAATAGACGTCTTATTTTACACTCTGACCAGTAAATCGCAGTTGAAATCTATTTATGTGTCGTTAATCACTTAAGCGTATTAGGGTCATATCTAGTGCGACTTTCACTTGAATCGTGCAACATTGTCGGTGCGATACGAGTAACCGGTGAAAACAATATCCAATGACAGATCGTTTGGTATTTCATTTCATCCTGTGTTTGTGCGATGCGACCGTCACGCTTGTAATGAGGCTCGTAACGATACCACTGATGCGTGCAGATACCTTTCTCCGAACGGCGAGCCCGAGCACCAAGACAGTTCTGTCAATATATGCTCGGTAATTGGGTCAGTGGGTGAACAATGTACCGACGTGTGCATGCATAGACCACTATATAAATACAAAAGATTAATCATCTCACCGTTGCTATCATGCATTCACAGGTCAATCTCAATCTTCATTGACCTAGCAATATCAATTCTCTTTTGCTGCTCGCCTTATCTATCTATGTACAGTGGTGAACGGATGCGGGCATAAAAAGCGTTCCCATATCATGAATATTTCTCTCGTACTTCAGCTTATCATATTGTAAACAATATACATTTGCCGGTCGTTACACTGTTATCTGTGTCGGGTATTCCGCTCCTAATGATTGATCTTACAATTTAAACTGGTTTAGTTTTCTTCTGAGTCAGTATGCTGTTAACGTTGTAATAAAACGTAGCTCAGTGCCGGGACAATAGTGCACGTTCGCCACATTCGGCGCAACAGAAAGGAAACGATGTTAAATATCTCACATTCTCGGCGTTTCATTATTGCAAGTTACTATCATTGCAGTTACATGCAATTAGTACTTTCACTACACAAACGTTTCTGCCTGATGGTGCGATTAGATTGTAATATCGAACTCGTCCCGCATTTTTAAATACGATTGGTCTTTAATGTGTTGTTGTGTAATTCACACTATATAGTTCAGTATTGAATGCATGCATATTGCATAATGTTTACACGTTCAGGTTAAATAATGTTTACATGCATGATTACCTCCGGGGAACAGTGATCATCGGTCAGAGTTAGTGTGAAAAAGTTTACGACTTCTTTAGCGACTTTTAAGACTTTTAACAGCTTCATTGTAAAATTAACTCACACATTGGTGGTTTTAAGTATAAGTTATTGTAACGTAACACTGATTAATAGTTAATTCTAACGTCAGCACTACATAAACTTAACGACCGCCTTTACTATACTATCAGCTGTTCCGAAACGTTGAAATCTCTATCAAGGGGTGCAGGTAAAACTTGCTTTCGTGCCATTGGTCCGCGAACCCCGGTTAAAACCGTTAGGGTTGTGTTGCTCCTTCAACTATTTGTTATAAAACCAGTTAGGATGTTTTATTTATTAGTGTTGCTGATGAAAAAATTAAAACGCTTTAAATATTAGCAATAGTATTGCGTTTAACAAAAAAAAAAAAAACTAACAAAGATTACTGACCTTGCCCACTATATTACTAAAAGCACCGTCAACATCGAAGAGGATTTCAGCCACTACGTTCAAAAGCTTAGTAACATCGTGCCACTTGTATCCATGATCTTTAAGGAAACGCTTGTATAGTTCGTAGAACGAAGACAAACGCAAGGGTAAGCGGATAGGATTGGATTTTAGAGCCAACTCGGTCATCTCTTTGCACTATTTATCACTGTACGGCTAAAAACTCAACGAAATCGGCGGCTGGACGCTTGAGCGTCTGCGAGGCGACTGTGTTTAGGTTAAACGAACTGTCAAGTTAGTGGCGTGGTTTTATTTTTCTAACGATGCAGCTCAGAAAAGCATAATGTAAAGAAGTACATTTTATCGCAGAAAAAAAAAAACAATCGACGGTACGTTTGCAACAGTTCGCTTCTCAACGTAAACTGATAAGTTCGTAGTAGCCATACCAATCAAAATACGCTTACAGTTTTAATGGAAGCTTCGGTTCTAACAGGATTTATCCGCGTAAGACCCGTAAAGATTCTTTGGTGTTCTTGGCGTAATAACATGTGTTAAGGGCCTTAAACTTTTTAAGCCTCAAATAGGTTCACCAAATATTAAAAGAACGAACAAACATATATTTTAATGTCCCGCCAGCAAAATTACAGAGAAGAGAATATACGACTGTCGAATGACAAGGTAGACAAAATCTATATCAGAGTAAGAAGTTGTACCTACACTGAGAAATCTCCGAAGAATGTTTTAAAGATGTAAATTGATAAAATGTCATTATTTAACGTCAAAAATAAAATATAAGATAGGACCTAAGTTGAAATTCGTCCGTTAATTTCCAATACCATTACTTCGCCTTATCGTTACAACTTTAATGAATGGAATGAATTTATCGAAACTGTCAAAGAAATAAGCGCACAGAGGTTAAAACTAGCAACAGTACGTGACATCAAGTATAATACATATATGTATATTTTTTAAACGAATGTTTATTCAAAAAAGTGTTTACAAGAACCAGTGTACAAGACGTCTAGTACTCAAACCGCCTATGCGCCTTCTAAAGGTCGCGATTCTAGCAAATTCTCCTGTACAGTGTGAGACTCACATGTCCAGCTGTGAACTGTCGCGGCCTGATGATGAAGATGTATACAGAACCAAAACACGTGTTGTACCAAAAGTTAAATGATTACTTTATGTGTTGTATGTATTGTTTTCAAGTGACGGATTTAGTATTATTTTAGTTATCACTGAAAAGATGTAACATTAAGCTTGGTAAAAGCAGATTTGGAGCAATAATATTTACTATGTGCAAGCCGATTTCAGATAGGGGATGGTGTGTACAGATCGGATTGAAGAGAAGTTATTAGCAAAAACCAAAAACCAGAAAGTTTTCTGTGTTATAGATTTAGACAGATAGATAGATAGAGATTTAGACAGTTATAGATTCGGAGAAAATCTATGAGAGTGGGATAGGGGTGTTTTATAGCACACGCTGGCCATGACTGGGTTGAGCACTGGGCTGATACAGGCAATAAAACTTCTTTGACGGGATGTTAATGCTAGTGTCAGGCATCCATAAAGTTGCCACAAAGAGTTGTGTTGCTTCTTTGTGGCAGTTTAATATGTTTATGGACAATGAGAAAGTGAGTTTGTAATAAGGGTGTGTGTTTATCAAGAGAATATAAAGCCATTGTAGCTCAGAGGCTTAGCGCTCGCTGAATATTTCACGAATGAAATTGTTAATTGCAATTGTAAGTGCAGATTGATCACGTGCTCGGCGGTAAGGTCAATATTATCGTGAGATGAAATAAAAAAAAATAGAAGACATGGAACGTCCGCAAACACGCATCGGCGCAGCACGATCAACACTTCCTTGCTCTAGGCTCTTGCCTGCCATTAACAACTATGTCATAGATGACTCTCAATGAAAAACTAAATAATTGTGTGATAAGACTGTGGTTTGCAAGATGTTGTGACCAGGATTAAGAATGGGATGTTTTCGTGTTTTGGACACGTAGAAAAAGTTAATAAGGAAAGAGTAACAAAGCAAGTTTATGCTGCAGAAGCGAGTGGTTGAGTAAGCAAGATATATCGAAGATGGATTAAGAGTACCCTTAACCAACGAGCATGTTTTTTATAGAATAAGGGTGACAAACGAGCACACAGTCTACCTGTGTGTGTCCAGTATTCTGTGAGAGTCGTACTTCATAGGTTGAGACGACACATTTATGCTACAATCATAATATAGCTTTAGCTTGGTTCTACCACGTAGTATGCAAAAAAATAATATGCGAATGTGAATAAAGCGAGAGAAGTGTGTCAGGATCATGTCAATCGGAAGTCCGTACTCTCCGGATACCCCTTTGCGTATAATACTATCAATTGTCTTGGTAGCTTTAAATAGGTACTGTTTTTTTTTTCATTATAATCGCAATTATATAAGTCTGTTTTTGTTATTGCGATTTTTGCAAAACAAAGTTAACTTTTATGTATTAACTGCCAACGCACATAACGACTATGATGACATCCAAAGTTACGCACTATATTATGGTTGTAGCACGAATGAGTCGGCTCGACCGGGGAAGGACCACGCTCTCACAGAATACCAGCGTCAAATAGCAGCTCTATGATATACTGTGTTTCGTATGGTGAGTTTAAAGAACCGGAGACGCTATTTACAGGAAACGAGGCAATCCAACTTAATTCTCAGGAGTGGCAACGCATCAGCATATTGATTCCTAATCGAAGATAAATGTAGGTCTGTGGGTCACAGCAACCACATAACATCAGGTGGTCTGTGTGCGCGTTTGTCACCCTTGTTCAATAAAAGAAAAATTATAACAATATCCAAACTACTCCTCGTTTAGCATCAGCTTATTGAGAAATTGTCGCCGTAGTTGAAATTCCACCTGGACGACATTACCACAATGAGCCCTTGTTTGCAAGATTGCTCGATAGACTTTGTAACGCACTGCTGTTTTTTTCAGTGGAGCTTTAAGTAATAATGAAAATAAATTATTGCCTAGCAAGGTATAACTAAATATGCAAGTTGTGTTAAAGACAAAAATACTTCATTTAGTCAAGCTTATTTTAAAGTTTTATTGAACGTAAAAAAATACTACCGATTGCAAAAGCGAAACTTCTACAAATAAGAACCGACAAGAAACGCTGTTGTAAGAACGTTGTGTGAAGAAAAATGTGTGCGTTGTGTAAACTGCCATAATCGTAATCCTAAACTGTAGTTAAATTCGCATTTTACCGTTTAAAAATGCAAAACTATGAACTTTCGATGCGGTTGGCACATTACAACAAAGCAGCAAGGTCTGCGGAAGAAACCGTGCATTACCAAATAGACAGGTGGGCTACGAAAACGCCGCATTAATCAGACCATATCTCGACCGCCGCAGTCCGCCAGTGGATTAACGATACGCGATTACAGCTTTCCATTATAGCATGAACTTGACCCCTAGTTCTCAATATGCTGGGTTTGGGCACTTTCTTGCCTTATCAACTGTTAACAGTTTTACTAAAGAAAACAACATAAATCTTTTTCACAAAAGTTATGTAGTAGTCACTTGTCAGATAACTTTACAAGTAGGTAACTTTCTATTAAAGTATTTCGATTATTATCTATATTTTGACATATTTATAAAATTGAAGTGTATGTTTGTAATATTGAATGGTTATAATCATGGTTATTCACACGCCATTAGGACATGAATTACCATGTTTAAAAAAATTATTTGTCTGTCCGGAAGGGTTTATCTTCGAAAATGCTGAACCGATTGCAATCAAATTTCACTAACAGATTCAATCAGAGCAATCCCAATAAGATTTTTTTATACATAATCGAAAAATTGATATTATCACGAATGGTTTTTGATGATTATCTTAAATCTAAATAGCGCCACATTAGTAGATCCCACCCATGCAAAACCGGGGCGGGTCGCTAGTTACATAAAAGCCAAAGTATAATATAATAAAACAAGCTTTTATTGTGCCGTTGCATTTAGTTATTCTTCTTCATAAGCCCCAAGCATTCGACGGCTGAAAGTTGACCTCTTCCATACAAGAGAGGATGGAATAAAACGTTAGGCAGGCGGAATGGCGATCCAGTACCAGACGCTCCCGGCAATATTCAGGAGTGGAAGGCGAAATTAATCAGAATCGATGACGAATCCACGTACACCGTCAGCCGTAATTAATTACAGCCAAAATAAAACTAAATCAGTTTTTAATTTTTCAATGTAAGAAATTAAATAATGTATTACATTATTAATTATAAATCGTAAAATCAAGTAGCACAATAACTTATGTGGTAAACACATTTAAGATTCAGATATATAATATTTCGTACAGTTGTAATGGATTTTACCACTGCACAACTGTAATCGAAGCTGAAAACGCCGAGGAAAAACCACTTACTGCAAAATTAAGTTATTCCAAATAAACAATAGGAAGTAAAATCTCGGTAAATGCTGACTAATTATCTCAGATAATGCAGTAATCATTTAGATGACAAGTGTTTTTTTGAAATCGTATGAATCATCGGTTCAGAATAATTATGAATATCCTTGTAAAACATTATAGAGGAAGAAGTGATCATGATGTACAGACGTAGAGTACGTTGAACATCACGAATATCCAACTAAAGCTGGCTCAAACAGGTTCCAATTTAAGGATTTCGTAGTACTCTGAGAACTCTAAACAATTGGAGCGACTACACTTAATGAGTTTCGATTGGGCAAATGTGTTAGCGTGCATACAAACGCTCTTGCGATTGTTATTAAACTCTGATTTTTCATTCCGTAGAATTCTGACAGCTATCATTTTTTGACATGTCAGAGATTACAAACCTTTTTGGCCGGGCACATTTTTCAATTTCAATACGTGTCTGAACATCTGAGTCTATACATACATTTTATTTGTTAGTAAATGTATCCATTTTATTAAGTGCGGTACTCTACATGGTTTTACGGCGAGTGATAATTACGTCCCTTTTCATTACAAACAGTAAAAAATGCACAAGTAAAAATAACATATTTTTATTAAAATCTTTAGTCATCATTAATACTTATATCACTATCTTCATCATCGTCATCATCGCTGACATGAATTATTAAAGAGTCTGCGACTGTGTCAATGAAATCGTCGAGAGTGCACATCTTATCTTCTTCTTTGATTGTATGGCTGATACATTCTTGCCATTTATCAGGAGTAATACTACTTATACTTTCCAGTAATAGTTTTTTAACTTCCGCCATTTTAAAACTTCTGTTGTGTCTTGCGACATGCCCCTTCACTTGAGCCCACACCAATTCAATAGGGTTGAGCTCACAATGATATGGGGGCAGTCTAAGCACAGTAATGCCTTGTGCTGTGGCCATCTCGTCTACAATACACTGTTGATATTTGTATTTCTCCTGACCCACAATTTCCAATAAATTAACTTTTAGCATTTTTTCTTCAAAATTTAAATTTTTTGAAGTCAACCACGCTTGGATATCGCCTTTTCTCCATGCACTCGTTGGTACTTTTTCGACCTTCCTCGAATGATAGGGAGCATTATCCAACACTACTACCGAGTTTGGTTTTAATTTTGGAAGTATTTTTGTGAACCACTCCTCAAATACTTCCCCAGTCATCTCCTTGTGGTAATCTGCCAAGCCTTTTTTTGCCTCAAAAACTAATAAACCATCTTCCAAAAATCCTTCTTCGCTCCCTATATGGCTAACTATAAGTCGCCCCCCCTTTGCCTGTTGGTGCCTTAAGCCCTGTTGTCAAGCCATCGAGGAAAGCTTGTCGTGAAGATTGAATGTTGGTATCACACCACACTTTATTGACGGTATGTCCTGAAAATAAAAATATATTTAATATTTCACTTATACATGAGGACAGTTATATATGCATATAAATTGAAAAATATTACCTGTAAACATGGATTTCTTTATTTATTTATTCATTTTGGTAACAAAAATTTATTAACAAAGTTAATTTAAGTATTACATAAGTACAGAATTCGATTTCCGACTAATACTTTGAAGAAAAGATAGGTTATAAAAAAGTTAATTACCACATAATTCAATACTTGCCTTCGTTTACCCACGTTTCATCCTGGTAATATATAAGCCTGCCTTCTCTTCTATATTGTTTAATTTGGTGCAAGTATTTTTGACGCCATAGTACTATCTCCTTGCGATCTGTTAGCGCACTTCGACGTTTGCGACTTGTGTATTTAAAATTTAAATGCTTCAATACTTTTCTTAATGTTGATTTCGACATAACAGGCATGTCTGGATCACCAGTTATCTCTTGGTGAATCTGAAATAAGCATTTACATTACAGTTAAAATGTAGACAGGCAACACAGGTTAAAGTATAGTTTTAAAACAATGGGGGATGTCAGCAACGAGGTGTTAAAGAATTAGCAATAACTTTACCTTTTCAATAGTCGGAATCTCGTTCCTGTAGAAAAACGCGTGAACCTTTCGTCGAGTTGCGGCGAAAGTGAATTCGTCAAATTTTTGTATGAAAGATAGTTGAGGTCCACTCTTTTTCGGCTTTTGAAATTCTTTTGTGTCTTTATATTCTTTGGTAATTTTATAGACACTTGACAGACCCACGCCAGTCATCTCAGAAGTCTTTTTAGCACATTCCGTTGCACTCCAATCAGTTGTTTGCGGCCAATTTTCTATATTATATTTGTAAATATTTAGAATTATGGTCTTTTCGTTGGGCGTAAAAGCACCACGAGGACGCTTCTTTCTGGGAGAAAGAAAGTCTAAGCCTTGTGCTCTGTCAGATGGGGCTGCTTCCCGGGAAGGGCCAGGTTGTGGCTCCATAACGTTTATAAAAATCAACAAACGATCACAAAACGAAAGGTCAACAAGAAAAAACTTAACAGAATAACAGAAACTTAACAAATATAACAAGATAATAACAACAAATAGCAGCAAACACCGAGAACACATGCGCATTCGAGCATTCAAAGAAGTCGAATGAAAATCAATCAATGTGACAGACGCGACGTGACAGCTAACATTTTTTTAAAAGGTTTTTTAAACCTGGAATTAGTAGACAGTGATGCCAGCTAAAGAATAAAATATTAAGTAATTAAAGTTAATTAGATATATTGTTCGTGATATTGAAATATTTGTTATTTTTGTATTAGGTGACTTGTATAAGTAAATATTTAGATTTACCTTTTTGTAGGTGAAACATAAAAAATACGTAGCATTTTATTATTTATTGCCCTCAAATGGTTCAAATTTGTCTCTTTTTCGGTGGAGAACTTTTTTTAGTAGCAACACTTACGAAATGTCAGAATTCTACGGAATGAAAAATCAGAGTTTAGGTATTACTACTTTAGAGAACAACGACTAACCAGAGGAAATATAAGTTGTTTTAATACTTATCAATTAATGGTAGTTATTCGATATCGCTCAGCAGTTTGGTATAGGTTTCGAACACTGGTTACTTCTATACAAACGCTTGAACTACTGTGCACAAATACTTCAGCACTTCGGTATACCCAGTCAACGTGGTACCTTTGAAAGGACTTTAGCTTAACTCAAATTTCGACGGAATAAAAGGCTTTCTCATACTCCAAATATACATAACACAGTGACAGATTGTACATTTGTACAATTTACCGAAGAATATATATGTGGTCTATGGTAATAAAGCCTTTTCGAAAAGGTAGGTGTAAAACAGGCCCGCGTTATATCCCCGAATATTAATCGCGAAAACATAACTCATCTTCGATTTTCCGACGACATGGTCATTATGGCAGAATTACTGGAGGAGCACAGTGCTGAGGAGCCTCAGCAATGCAATGACCTTAGTGTGTCAATGCCAGCAGCTCAATGACCTCAACAGTCTCCCAACGCACAGGTCTTAATACGAACATATAAAAGAAAGTTCATGTGTGACGTCCATGTCACACCTATGCTGTTGGGAGAACTATACGCTTGTTGTTGTCGACTAGTATAATTTACCTTGGATAAATTTTCCGATTAGGTAAGTCCAATTTCGACCCAGAGGTGGATCGACGGATTTAACTTGGCCGGGCAGCGTTTGAGAGATTACGACACAGTCTCGTCAGGTATAACTCAAAACTTCAAAACGAGTGTTCAAACCGGTGCGTGTTGCACAGGATGACATTATAGTTCTGAAATATGAGGTGGTTCTTCACTGCTGGCCGTATGAGGCAACACAAGGTCGATCAGTGAGCTATAAAGAGGGCTATCTTCAGAGAAAATTCGCAATAAGACCAAATTAACCGACGTATCCCAATAGATCAGGAAGTAGAAGTGGAGTATTGCTTGAGCAAGGGCTATGTTTAATAGTGGACTGGGGTTGTAATAATGTTGATTCAAAATCCCTCGTCCATTAAACGAGTAACTGATTTTGGAAAATTAAATCCTAAAAATAAATTTGGTGACGTAAAACGAGTATTCCCAAAAATATAACTGAATAATAAAGATTTTTTTACCGTATGACCTTGTTATGTACTAAGGTTATGTTACGTATTAAGTTATTGTAGGTACATATACTTTTAATACAGGGTATGTAAGTTTTGTTCATAATACAAACGTAAACTGATAAGTTTAAGTTTGTATTATGTATATTTGTAATGACAACGATTTTTTTCATGAATTATGTTGTGTATGGGCAAAAGCTAATGTTTTTAATTTTATTTCACGTTTGGAATGTATTGAGCGATCGAAAGACCCGAAACAAGTTTATTTAGTTTAGATAGTAAATAATTTCCTTGCGATTTGGCGAGTAGGTAAGGCCAGTTAAAATGTCTCTGGCAATTCTACGGTTGCGCCTAGGTGAAGGTGATTCTATCTATTTTGGTGCGCATGCGTTTTTCGTATTTTCATCGCCACGTGGCGCCATCTAGCGGCCGTCATCCGAATTGCACATAAAGCGCCTGTTGCTGTAACTATTTCCGTCAGTCAAATACATCGGAAATTGTTTACTGATGTAAGGTATATAATAATACTATGCGTCTTGATATGCGAACAATAATGAAATAATAGTGTTATTGGGTTTTATAAATAAAAATAATTAGTTTAAAGTCATCGTTTATGTACAGGAAGTTTATCGACTTATACTTAATATAGTTATTTGTTTATTATTAAAATATAACAAAAGTAGAATTTAGCATGCAGGTTATAATACATACGTACATGACAAACTACAAACAAACACACCAAAAATAATCTCCATTAAAGATATTATTAAAGCAACGCAAATGTTACTTCTTACTCTGATTTTTATATTCGCGAATCAATGTTAAAAGTATACTTTATTGATGAATCCCTGACCTAAAATTTATGTTAAAATAGATGCGCAATTCTCTCAATGTACTGCTGGCACCGCAATGCGCAGCCATTGGCATTATTAAGTTCATTTATCTCATTTAAAAAGTAAATCACATGAATTTCGGTCATTTGGATATAAAAACTAATTAATGTGTTTAAGTTACATGACCTAAATCAATTGAAAAATTTTGGCTGACCTCTACTTCTTTAGGCTGTTTGTCTGGTCTCAGTTGTGAACCGTGTGGAGGTATCGGTGGTGCAAAAGAGCAGGATGGCTGAGGGTGTGCTGCAGCTGTCCCGCTTCCTTTCACGACTCCTTGCTGAGATGCCTTCGAGCTTTTTTCTACAGCCTTCGCTTGTCCCTCCGTATTCTGAATGCAGATTTGAGGCAAATTTTTCTGTACATTAGCAGCACCATCACCGGAAAGAGTCTTGGACAACCAAGCCGGTGGAACAGAGGGGGGTTGGGGAAGCTTTTGCGACACATTTAAAGCATTTATGTTTTTATTATTACTACTAGATTCTGATTGATTATAGTAAGGTTTTAGGCCAGGCGACTTATTGCTTTTATTTACTACGGGTTCGATGTTTACTTCTTTTTGCGAATTACAGTTTTTCAAACCATTATCCATAGATTCCACATATGGCGAATTGTTAGGCACCGGAGGTGGTTTTGTTGGCAAACGATCGTGATGTGGAATGGAGGGTAGTTGGCACAGGGGCAATTTTGCCAAAGTTTTGTCTGAAGCTAGTGCATAAGGTCCGTTGTATTCGTTTTCTTTCTTTTTACCTTCACTTGACACGATGTTTTTGGGTCCCTGGGTTGGTATTGGTGACGTATCATCTCTGCTTTGGGAAAAATCTGTACTTTCACTGCAACTAGAAAGTTCGCCCAGGCTGTGTGCTAAGTCAAGAGCCGACGCTTCGTGATAGTCTGTAGAACACGACGATGTGTCATCACTTGTGTTATCTGCGCCATGTGCCGCTATTTGTGAACTTTTACTGCTTGGTAGGAAAGCTAAACTTGATGTAACGTCGTAAGAAATATCAGCGTTTAAGGACTCTTCACTACGCGACGCCTCTTTGTTATTCAAAGTCTCATTGTAACAAGCCTTATCGCTTTCGGTTGTTGGTGGATTATTAACAATAACAGCTGATGATGGTAACAATTCTGCAGTCTGTACATTTGGCACAACATCTGGTTTCTCGGTAAAGTTTGTATCTGTTTGCTGAATAGAATTATTATTTATTTCTGTTTGCACATTCGACTTAATATTTTCCTTTGACTCATTTTTTAAGGTTTCGATTATTGGGACCGCTGGTAAACTCATGTACTGTGGTAAGGCAATTTCCAAATCGTTCAACCGCATGTATTGAATTCCATCTTCAATAGGCAAGTCGAACTGCGGTGAATAATACTCGAAATTTGTATTATCATTTCCGTATACAGACCATGGGTCGTTTGATGGTATAATAGGTAGTGTCTCGTAATATTCAGGATTTAACTCTCTGTTACTTACAAATTCTGGCTTATAATCCCATGTCGGCACGAAAGAATCTTCAAAGGCCAAATAATTGTCAGGCATCACGATCATTGGCTGATTGAGTAGAGTAGGATCCAAAGCATAAGAACCATCATAGAATGGATTATTTAATACAAGTGGCGAAGGTTGCATTGGTCTGCATTCTAAAGCGACCTCCGCTTCAACAAAAAGTCCATACTTTGACAGATCTGGTTCAGATCGTCTGTGCCGAGATATGCTAGCGACTAATTCTTCTTTATCATAACTTGTGTAAATATCCGAAATATCAAAACTGTGTGTTCTTCGTAACAAATTGTCAGATTGCACACAAAAGCCCTCGTTATGATCCACTTGATTATCTAATAATTCTTCGTATGTAGGCACACCCACGTTGTTTATCTGTTGCAAAGCATCACCATCTTTTATTTGGCTTAAAACTGTACAACCAGAAGTGCATTCTTGAGTATCATGGGCGTTATTGTTCGGCAAGAGAAGAATGTTCGGCAGCGAAGGTGGGGAACCGCGAAAGAGTAAGTTGTTCGGAGGTGGACGCGTCGGCTGGGCAGCCATGACTCGCACGGGCCGCCAGCCGGCTGCGGCGGACAAGAACACGGCGGGAAGGAAGACACGCGATGGGCGGCCGGCTGAGAGTTGCGACTGACTGAAGGCGGACCGTGTGACGAAGGCGAACGCAAATAGAACGGGCGCAAACGCGATGAGGTCGCCGTCTCTCGCGCGCGTCTTCATGGGCGAAGGCGCATGCGCACGCGCACTCACATGCCAAACCCGTCCGGCATGTTCGCGCAAACTATCGAAATGACGTTTATCGTATATTCTGGTTCAGGACTTCGCTTACGAGGGACACGTCACGGTTCTATAAGTTTTTTCGGGTGGACACTTTTTAAATGATGATGATGGTGAGCGTCGGGTTATAGTTATCATTCATCCTTTCATAATCAGTAATCATTCATCTTCGAAATAAATAATAAAAAATAGGCAACGGTAAGACTCACCTGTTCTGGTGGTGACCGCGGTGACGATTCTTCGCGGTGATGTCTCCTCCGTCTGTGCGAAGTAGGTGAACGCCGGTGTGATCGTTTGGAACGCTCATTTCTCCGCCTCCACGAGTGCTCCGAGCTGTGAAATTTGCGATCGACAGGCTATAGGGTTAGTGATCAGGGAAATGGCTATACTGTGACGGTCACGGTCTGTGCAATATTAAGGTGAGGCTGATGTGTCCAGGAGCCGTAACTACTGTTTACTAACGTTGGCGAGCGTTCTCCGCAACCGGAATGTGGATCCACCAATTGATGAAGAGTATCGGACGATGGGAGACAACAAGCGTGCAGCAACGCCCTCAAGGCGTCCCAACGCCGTCGCCCCGTCCCTATGCTTTTAACAATGTCCTCACTTTAATTAGCATTAAAACCAACGCGCAGCTATTCGTTATATTGCAATCAAGCACTACCTACTTCCTCTATTCACTGTACTTTATCATCGTATTTATCTGCTGTGTAGCGTACACACCGAGAACAAAGTGATCTTTGCATTGATCACGCGAGTTCGCGTAATAAAAAGTGTTAGTAGCAAAAACATCTCGGATGTTCAAGGCCTACGGTCTGATCGCCAGTGGCAGTTTACTAAAGTGTGGTCCATTGATTGCGAACGCGGCGATAGGATCGCGATGAAATAAAAACTAGTTGGTGTGTCGCGTGCTGCGGTCGCGGTCAGACTGCCAGATAATCGCCCGCGCACACGATACCTAACTTGCTGAAGTACATGCACGATCAATATAATATACATTTCAAAGCAGTCGCCGGAACAGCCTAGCAACGGAACATTCAAAACCTTTCCACGTCATACTTAACAATGTTGTAATTCAAGAGAATCGATAAAGTTGTTTTACCTTGTAAATAACACTACGGAAGTTAAAATAAAAACTATTGCTAATAAGGTTGATATGGCCAATAAAAAAGATAATCCTATAGAGTCAGTCATTCCCTACCTATCAAAAAATGGAAAATCTGAACTTGTACAATTATTATGCAATGAATAATTATAATGAAGTATTTATTTAAAAATATCAAATAGTTATTTTAATTTGAGCCTTTCGTTGTTCTTCATAAATAAATAAATTTAATTCATTTACATACCTAAGTATGTAAATAATATCAACTATCTAGCAAATATTATTACTTATTTTGCTTGTTGTAAAATTAAATAAATACGAAAAGAAACGTTTAATATGATTTCTTATATTTACGCGTACACTACACATTGTATAAAACTATTTTACGGATTTTATTACGATTAATTTTACTTTTTTTTAATTCCCGACCTAGAGCGGATCAAAATTAATAATTACAAAGTTTAAGGTACTCTGGATAAACTAAGATATTGGTACGTCAATCACCTTATTCCCTCCGTGGCTATAAAATAAAACGCGATAAAATCCGTAAAAATAACTTTATTCAATATCTTACTGTCATAATACAAATATTAAGGGAGGGATATTTAATAATGTGAGTAAATTTATATAAATTTTAAAGATGCTAAATTTAAAAATGATCATATTTTAATTTGATTTTTTATAATAATACTATTAAATTAATAAGCATTAGTTCTTACAATTTTTATTTGATGCAGGCTGAAAAATGAGCGCCAAATATATAAATTGAAAAACTTGCCACTTGGAAATCAATATAATTAGTAATTCATTATTTCTTTTTTTGTTTTCACTGGAGATAACTGTTACAGCCTATCAAAGTAAAATGTGACTAAATTTATGTAAATTTTAAAGATGCTAAATTTAAAAATGATCATATTTTAATTTGATTTTTTATAATAATACTATTAAATTAATAAGCATTAGTTCTTACAATTTTTATTTGATGCAGGCTGAAAAATGAGCGCCAAATATATAAATTGAAAGACTTGCCACTTGGAAATCAATATAATTAGTAATTCATTATTTGTTTTTTGTTTTCACTGGAGATAACTGTTACAGCCTATCAAAGTCTAATGTGAGTAAATTTATATAAATTTTAAAGATGCTAAATTTAAAAATGATCATATTTTAATTTGATTTTTTATAATAATACTATTAAATTAATAAGCATTAGTTCTAACAATTTTTATTTAATGATGCAGGCTGAAAAATGAGCGCCAAATATATAAATTGAAAGACTTGCCACTTGGAAATCAATATAATTAGTAATTCATTATTTCTTTTTTTGTTTTCACTGGAGATAACTGTTACAGCCTATCAAAGTCTAATGTGAGTAAATTTATATAAATTTTAAAGATGCTAAATTTAAAAATGATCATATTTTAATTTGATTTTTTATAATCATACTATTAAATTAATAAGCCATAATTCTAACAATTTTTATTTAATGATGCAGGCTGAAAAATGAGCGCCAAATATATAAATTGAAAGACTTGCCACTTGGAAATCAATATTATTAGTAATTCATTATTTGTTTTTTGTTTTCACTGGAGATAACTGTTACAGCCTATCAAAGTCTACTGCTGAAGTTTATGGGCTTTCCTTAGGGATTGCCTTATAAGGAGGATCGTTGCCAAGGAGGAAAGGAGAAAGACGCTACTGCCAATCTCCTCGTTTGTTTTCCTCGGTCGCCTCTCGAACCCATAGGACGATATAGGTCTCGCGTGATATTTTTACTCCGCCACTACAAGCTAATTGTATCGTTGAATTCAACGATGCAAGTTGAAGTCCTGCAAGTGTCGTTAGAATAGACACGAGTGCACCTTGGCTAATAACTATTTAGTTATTAAACTAACATCAGTCATTTTGTATAAAACAGGCAATGTAGGGAACAAATAAGGGCATCCTGTCTACGTACGTACGATTGGTTACAATTCCATTGGCCTAGGCAATACACAACAAAAATGTATCAAGCACAATGATTAAAACAGAAATCAAATAAAAACTCGAATACGCAGTCTATCGAAAAGAGAAGAATTCAAATTTTATAGGTACTCTATGTCACTTCTGCAGTTAAGCCGAATCTAACGACCACTTTATTTTAACTTTAGGCTCAAGAGAGTGCCGAAATTTTTTTTATTAATACACTCGAAAAACATTACACTGCTTTTAGGGCCGTCGAATAAAATTACAAACCGTATAACTATTGACATGTAGGAATTAAAAATTGAAACCATTTATGTTTTCCCTTAAGAAATATCACAATAATTGAAACAAAAACTAAAGAATATTGCAAACTGTTTAGCGGCGTTATAAACTTGTATGACAAACGTTGTCACGTCTTTTCAGAGCGGCCTTTGAAAAGCTAGCATCTAAAAGGTGTTGCGCGGGTGGCTCCGTTAAACTAGGCGTTATGTCACATTGTTTAGCCCCAGCTGACGACATGTTGAACTTGAACAAGTCGCTGTCGCTGGTAGACCTTCGTTCTTCGCGTGATATGTGATACGTTCTATTTCACTAGCACATGCAACATAACATACATTAATGACTAGCGTTTATGAGCTTTGAGACATATTTAAGTTTAAAATAGGAAATATAATATTGTCAAGATAGTTTAATATTGACAAATAGTATATTAAATTGAAATATTAGTCTATAGACGTGTTGTGTAAGAAATTTATAGTAACATCTGTCTGTCTATATAAGTCTTAGAGCAAGTGAGCGGCAGTTTCAATTTCAATAAGCTTCACGTTTTTTTAAGTTAGTTTCCTATACTTGAAGTATAGGAAATGGAGACTCTTTAGTTTGACCGACGGTTGACATAGGGACGCTTAGGTGTGAAAGGAGTAAAAATTACCGAAAAAAAAAAAACGTGAAAATAATATGAGAAAATGTAGTATGTGAGTAAGCAACGTCGGGAAAACGAGAATTTTAGGTGGGCTAGCTTTTAGATATGTCTTCTCTCTCACTCTCTCGGTCAGCAATCAGCATACGGACTAGCTGGCTGGTGGAGGTTGAATACATTAGTGCGCATCGTACCTTTAGAGCTAAAACAATAAGTATTCAAATAATTTTAAGAAGGATTTACTTTGATTAAATTTATTTAGCATTTTAAAACATACATATATTATTGCCACATATTTTTATCATAGCGTAACATGTCCCAGACGCTAATTACTGGATCAGAGACCTTTAAGATCTTACAGAAATTTATTTGTCATATTGTACGGAGTTCGGGATTCTTCTAACGTCAGTGACGTTCGACTTCATCTGTTTTCCAATACTTACCGGTCTAAAAAAATCCAACGTTAATTTTGAAAAAAAGAAACTAACTGTAATTTTGACTAATCAAGTCTGTAAAGCTGCAGTACACCAACACTTAATACGAGTTCGTTACGTCAAAAATGCTGATTTAAAACATTCGACGTCTTTATCACCTCAAGCTTCCGGTTGGACCATACGCGATGATAAATATGATTTTATCTGGTTCGTTGGAGAGCATGTACCATCATCAGCTGCTGACGTTATTATTAAAAGTAAAAATTAAAGATAAAATGCAAATAAATTTATTTAAGTACCTTACATTTTCCATGTCATTACTGATAACTTATAAGAAAATTACAACACTTGCAAAGATGATGATGACAATGATTATGAAAATGAGAGCAGTGATGACGATGATGATAATTATAAAGATGCTTCTATTTTTGTGATACAATTATGGATTAAAAAAACTTCATCTCATTAAAATTTTCATGCACCAATCGACCAGAGCTTTTTTCATTTTGATATTTGATTATTTTCTTCATTTTATATAACAATAAACTATCATTTTAATACTATAATAATACACACTTTAATTTAATGGTATTCGTAATGATTTCTTATATTTACGCGAACACTATACATGATTAAAACTACTTTTACGGATTTTATCGCGTTTATTTTTACTTTTTATTTACTTTTATTTTTAATTCCCGACGTTTCGGGCGCTTTCCAGTCCCCCGTTGACCATGGGTGCTGGAAAGCGCCCGAAACGTCAGGAATTAAAAATAAAAGTAAATAAAAAGTAAAAACAAACGCGATAAAATCCGTAAAAGTAGTTTTAATCATTAATGGTATTCGGTCTTTTCTCGGAAAGCTATTTGGCAACTGTATTTTTTGTCAACCAAAATAATACCGCACCACTTTTCAGTTTTAAATCGGTCTGGCTGATAGTTTAACGGTAGAATTATTTTTTGTAAAATTAATTTTGGAATAAAATATACTTAAATAATATTCTATTAAAGTTACGGCAATACTAAAATATTTTATTTTTTTAAATTAAAATTAGCGTCTGGTACGCAACGATAAAAATGTCAATAATATACTTATGTTTTGAAAAGCTAAATAAAATTATTGTAAAAAAATAATTCTTAAAATTATTTGAATAATTATTATTGTAGCTCTACAGGTACGATGCGCACTAATGTACTCAACCTTCACCGTCAACCAGCTAGCCCGTAATACTGGCCGGGAAAGTGATAGAGAATGCATTATCTAAAAACTAGCCTACCTGAAATGCTCTCTCGAAAACCTTGCTATCTCTTAGTCCATAACAAGTCTGCTGCTTTGACATCTTGAATTATTCAATAAAATTTAATACCTAGGTCGCTCAGCGAGCTATGGATAGGACTATGCACGGGGTTTCTCTTCGTGATAAACTTAGAAATGAGAATATCCGCAGTAGAATCAGAATATTCGACATAGCCCAACGGATTAACAAACTGAAGTGGCAATGGACCGGCTCTATATAGCGCGAAGAACCGACAACCGATGGGGAAGAAAGGTTCTCGAGTTGCAGCCACGTACCGGTAGGCGGTGTTAGGGCAGTCAGTAGGGCAGTACTTGTCAACATATCTGCCATGACCTTGAAAATGCCATAGGAGTCTGCTAATGTTACGTTTAGGTAACTTTTAATGAATATTTCAAGTTTTCTAAGCGGCAGAATTATTACTTTCACGTTTTTTCGGTTATTTTTTTTTTCAAATTGCACACCTCGTGCGTCTCTTTATCAGCCGCCGGTCAAACTAGAATCTAAACTAACCATTTCATGTACCTCAGGGTATAGAGAACCGAAAAAAAAACGTGCTTGTTGAAATACCGTAAGTTTTCCGCTCACTGGCTCTTAAAACCACAAGTGTATATATTAAATGCTCACGACTTATTCGATTTTTCATGGCACGGGAAGATGAGATTTAAACAGTTAACTTCGGGCACATTGCATTCTGATAGCTTTATATCTTCATCTTAGAGATGCAGTTTTATTTCTATTATTACCATTTGCCTTCAAAAGAAAAATACAGTGGATTTGTACTTTAATCACTACATTCTTCCGTGACATTAAAGTAACAAATTCATTTTTTACTAAATATGTAATATATATATAATGTTCGTAAAATTCCCTTAAGCACGTTTGTAATTTTTCATGACCTAAATGTCACACGAATGGCATTTTCTTTAATAATTGCATTTATTCTAGGTTTAGTAAAGAATTTCAAAGATTTCACAGTTGAAATTTTACAATGTTAACCTAAAACATCAAGAACAACTAAATGAATTTATTTCGATGTTTACATTTATATTGTATTTATATTATAATATGCTTATAGTTCGATAAGAGGAATATAACTGTACGAAAGGAAAACAAATACCTAAATCAGAACGAAATAAATGACACTAATGGCACCTGAACCGGAATATAAAATAATACGCAGGTGCAATACAATTTCCGAGGGTCAGTCAGCGGTACATCCAATAAGGGTAAGGGCGATAACACTCGACAGGTAATCGGTGACAAACATGTTCACGTGTCAATGTTATGTTAAATGTTTCTCTGTGTTGTAAATGTTTTCAAAACATCTATCGCAGTTATTTCAAAAATTATTTTTACAACGAGTTTACAATATAATTACAATAGTTTTATTAAAATGTGGTTGTTATACATACTTTTTAGGCTTTGCACAAAGTGCAAAAAATATTTTTCTTTAGTGTATAATAAAATATGGACCAAGTACCAGACCGCTATGAAGTTTTGTGATTATCTAACGTTTATTTCAGTTATTGTCAGGATTTAAGTTAACGTGACGGTGTCAACGTTCAATTGACACACGCACGTCACACGACAGTTGGCGAATAACAAACACCGGTACATTCACTTTCGATAGGTCATCAGCATTAGAATTTGATGTTACGTATGCCTATATTCCTCGAAAACCGGCTAGTAAACATTTTCTAATACGTAATACAAAACATAGCAAGCTATAAGTTCCAACTTAGCTTCGATATATGCGTTAGTAACTTTGGTCTTCCACAAAACACAAATATAATTCTTTAGTAATTATTGTTCGCATGAATAAAATAAAAATAGTAAAAAAATAATTTAGTGGTGATTAAAAACTTAATGACATTGGGAGTGATTAGACCGTGTAGTGTCTGCGTAAGAATATCCCGCGGGTGTGGCAAGAGGCGAAAGACGGAAACAAATCAGGAAGTGAGCAGCGGTGTCTTCCTAATAACAAATAAAGAATAAAAAACTGCGATTGCACCTTATCAAGCAATATGTTGGGGAGGCTTGTGTTCCGCGGTGGACTTTTGATCGGCTATACATGTACTACGCACTAGATATGACATACCGAACACTCACTACGTTCGACTGAACTGTACTGCGATCCGTACACCTGTTATTGTGGCTTCGATATTCATGCAGTGCGGAGCGGCGCTAATAATATGTACCTAATTTTATATTAAATTAGCACATATGCAAAATAAACGAAAATTAAAAAATGTACTCGATTAACAATACTATTAAAATAAATAATAATAATTATTTATTATGACAATTTTCGCGCGTTTATATCAACTGCGCATGCGCAAATACTGTTTCCCGTGCATACGCGGAAACAGAGTAGGACAAATTCTTTGTTTGGAATAGCTTCTCTAGTACGTAGTACATATAACTCAATGGTCTGTAACGGGTAGGATGTGACAAGGAGAAAAATAATATTGTATGTATGAAAGCACACAGGCAATAGAGTAATTTGATTCGCCCAATATGACAAAAACATTTATATTTTTGAAAATACTCGTGGTCCATTATCTGTAAGCAGGCAGATATTATGTAGTATTTGTAACTCCTTGAGCCAAGCAGTCGACCCGTTAAGGTAATTGTACAAATACGGTTAACTGAAAGCACGATGAAGGTAAAATCATTAAATTGCATCGCGGTCAACGTTCAAGCGAATACGGTATACACACAACGGTACTTTACATTTAGATATACAAACACGCATTGAATCATCTTTTCGCGATTCACCGTGCAACGTATTTCCCGGCGTTACGGCGTGATTTTACTTTCCGTTGTATACGTTTGTGTAACAGACAGCAGTGAGTAGTTTACAGTTGAGTGATTAAAGGTGACACGACCTAATAACGCAGAGCAATATGACCGGCAAGGAAATCGGCGCAATGGACAATGTGTGCAGGCGGTCGTTGAGTTAGCGACAAAATCGCAGCGAGAGTGGAACGCCTTTACAATGACCATACTCGATCGTTCTCTGTGCAGCGGTCGGTTATGAAATTGAGCCGCACTCTTACAATGCGACTTTACTATAAATGCGGTCCGGTCAAGGAGATTTTGCTTTATAAAAAATATCCACGCAAATTGTTAGCCTTGACTGATAAACCTAGCCAAAAAAGAAATTCGATTAAAAATAGTTTTTACTAATACGGCGTTTTTACTAATATAATATAATAATAATCTAATAATTTGTCTTAAGCCTGGTAGATATTATAAAACATCTTTCATCAACAAACATCTTCATCAGCTTTTGATTCTAATACCTAAGAAATCATTTCTTATATTTACGCGAACACTATGAATTAAAAAAAAATAATTTTACGGATTTTATCGCGTTTAATTCGATTTTTATTCGGTTAAGGTTTTTAGTTATACGAACGCTATAGATAAAGAAGTTAAAGTATTTTAAATCTTAAAAATAAATTATTCGTCTAGATGTAAAGTAGTAGAGCCATATTGCAAGCTATATTACGGTTCTACTACGAATGGGTCTGCCCGACAGGAGAAAGATACTCCTATCACATATCATCAAACGTAAAACTATGTTGTGTTTCGTATGATGGATGTTTGTCTTTGTGCAATTTATGTTTGTAAACGCCCCCACATACAGGAGAAATCCTAGAGTAGGGGTAACGTTTTTTTAAAAAGAAAAGAAAAGAAAAGAAAAGAAAAGAAAAGAAAAGAACCCGAACTGTTTTTAACTGACTTCAAAAAAGAAGGAGGTTCTCAATTCGACTGTATTTTTTATGTGTTACCTCAGAAGAACTTTATTTTAGGTGAACCAATTTTGATGATTATTTTTTTATGTGAAAGCTGGTGCTTCTCATATAATTTAATCAAAATCTAACCAGTAGTTTTTGAGTTATCCTTAATAATACGTATTTTATTTAAATGACATCAGTATTTGTACTTAATTGTATTTAATTGACATCGACTACATTGATGATGTTCTCATTTTGTTTATATTGAAGTCGGCTGTACAAAATTTTTAATTTTACCACTTGTACTGGTAACGAGACATTCTATCTTAGTTCTCAGGGGTGACACAACGCATCTACATTTTGCCTCATCAAACGCGCTACAGCGTCCACTTACCCTCAGGCGGTCAGAATGCTCGTTTGTTACCATAAATCTATAGTAAAAGATTAACTAGTTAAGCTCTGTAAAAAGGAATAGGCAAGTAAGACTGGATTATTGGTCACTGTCAATTATATCAACAATGCAATCGCTCTTAATCGACAACCTCGGAGTCAATAATAACTCGAAATATAGTAGGAATATACAATAGGAATTACATACTCAACTTAAAATTGACTTGATGAATAAACGAATACTGTTCTTCAGACGAAGCATTAAAAGTCATACAAGATTTAATTTTACCCGATCCTTAAAATTTAAGTGTTAAAGAATAAACTATTAAAATATAATAATTAAATAAAAATGTTTCCAGTTAAATGACCCAAAAATTACTCTGAGCAAACCGCGGGATACCACTAATAGTTTTCAAATTGTTTATATTTACACAATTATATATTATGTACTTATATATAGATTTAGCTTAAATAATGATCGCTAGAGTTGATCTGTATCGTGGCGCGACACTGTTACATCAGACAAGGCGCCTCGACGCTCGGTACCACGCACACGTGCAGTCCGGGACCGGCGCGGCGCACGGTGAAAGTTGATCAGCCACTAACCGCAGCATTTGACATTTTGTCAAACGACCAAACAGGCAAAGCAGACATTATTGCTCGACGAAGGAATCACCTTAGAAATAAATTACTACTAAAATTGCACAAAAAATTTAAAAGATAAACAGTTTGGTATTATAGGAACAGTACTTTTAGAAACATTTTTTTAATCGCTCAAATATTTGCCACTGTGCAGGATAAAAATTAAATTTGAAGTATGTTTGATACTTTAAAAAAATTTCATTCGAATTACTAGAGACTGACACATTTTTCACTACTGCAATGTTTAGAACGTCAGTGTTGGTGAGTTGAGAATATTCCAATAATAAAACAGGTAAGATTTATAATCATAAAAGTTAATGCATCCAGCAGGGGAGATAATAAACCATATTATAGCAGCTTAACGCTGCTGTGCTTCGTATGGTGAATGTAGAGAACCGGAGACCGGAGACCTGGAGACGAGACATTCCATCTTAGTCCTCAAGGGTGACAGCGCATCTGCATTTTGATTCGTAATAGAGGATAGATGTAGGTGTCTATGGGCCGCAGTAACCACTTACCATCAGGTGGACTGTGTGCTTGTTTGTCACCTTTATTCTATAAAAATAAACATAAAAGGAGTTCGTGACAATAAGCAAATTAGACGTTTAATTAATCAAGTATCCGAAACAAAATTTTTTTTTAAAATTATTTAAAAATCGTTTTCATATAAGTACACTTAATTCCTTAGTCTTATAAAAGACAATAATTTGGATCTCGGCCTCGTAATATTAGTGGCATCGTAAAGAATCTATTAAGAGTAAGAGACGACTGTGGGAAACGCTAGAGTGATCTCATGACCTCCGATAGATGACAATAATATATCTCGTATATACCAGATGTGTGTAAGAGACAAGTCGGCATCTGGCACTGTTAACGATGCCAGAAATCTGGTACATATTTCAACCGCTGAACTGCCTGTTACGCGTTGCGAATATCACAAATACTTTCTGTACTGGAAGACCGCCGATGTCCAGCTGTGAATGTTTACGACGTGAACTTTAGTCACCTCAGTTTTTTTTTTACAAAGAATTTCGCTGTTCACTATTCATTATGAAGATAACGCGAAAACTCAAGATGCAACTAAAATCAGTAAATATTTTACAATTGCGTAGGCGATGATGTGTAAAAGATTAAACGATACTCCTATTGTAGTATTAGGAAATATTTTTATGTGTAGTGAATAAACTGGGGGCTATGCCTTTTTGATTTTGGGAAGGGAGGTTTTGGCCCAATGGCGTCCATGAATGAAACTTGTCATAGGCATAAGGGTTATAACAATAGACACTAAGTGAACAATAACTATTTTTTACCTAAAACTCGGTCAATTGTTTAATACAATATCGACGTTATAAAATATTACAATTATAGATTTCAGGCTTTATAACAAGTATTTAAATATATGTTAAGCAAGTCGTAGAGAAACTGAGCTAGCGGATAAATATTAGACTGAAACCTTGGCCAACCCAAAAACAAAACCGGAATGTTTTTACAATAATAGCACAACTGTCCTCTCTTAAGTTATACATTTTTTACAGCAATATTATAGTATTAATTAATTCTAGTGTCATCATTATTAGGTATAAAAATAAAATTATTTTTTAATTTACATATATGTCGGCTTTTAATTCATCATCATGGGAGCAGTAACAAGGTTCATTAAAGAAATCTAAGTCGTCAGGAAATAAAGCATAATCATGGGAGGAATACAAGAACAACAAACATAAAAACATACTTTTGTATTGTTGGTATTGTATAATGTCAATTTATATTTAAGAATTTAAAGTCAAAGGGATCTCTGTGCCCTATATAGTCAGTCTTAGTCGGACTACTTTATTTATATTTTTGAATTAACATAACAGATGAGAAAATCTTTCCCGAGTTATACAAAAAATAATACAAGCAATTGCAATATTTTAATGAATAAATAAGACCATTTTTGTATTTACTTCATTGATGGAACAAGAATTGGCATACCTTTCCAATCTTGTTAAAAAGTGAGCCGTCTGACTGTCATTCAATCTATCCAAAACATTCCAAATTAATTTCTTAAGCTCATGCCGGTGAATATTATATATACAAAATACATGACACAGAATCTAGCTTTATGTCGAAACATAGCTGCGAGCAAGGAATGAAAGGGGCTTCTTCGAAACAAATATCTTGACGGCGAGTTTTGAGAATAGTTAGAATCTAGCTTTATGTCGAAACATAGCTGCGAGCAAGGAATAAAAGGGGCTTCTTCGAAACAAATATCTTGACGGCGAGTTTTGAGAATAGTTTCCTGTTAATAAAAATTATAAAGTGAAAATAGTATCCTATGAGAAAGTCAAAAAAGCATATTATGGAGTCTTTAACATCACTTTCTCTTTCTTCATACTCTATCTAGTCATTAAGGGGAAATATAACCTCAAATGGCTTAGCAAGATATTATACAAAAGTATGTTTTTATGTTTGTTGTTCTTGTATTCCTCCCATGATTATGCTTTATTTCCTGACGACTTAGATTTCTTTAATGAACCTTGTTACTGCTCCCATGATGATGAATTAAAAGCCGACATATATGTAAATTAAAAAATAATTTTATTTTTATACTTAACAATAATGATGACACTAGAATTAATTAATACTATAATATTGCTGTAAAAAATGTATAACTTAAGAGAGGACAGTTGTGCTATTATTGTAAAAACATTCCGGTTTTGTTCCTGCGGAGCGACAGGAACCAAGCTTACGCGCCGATAGTTTAGGTAATTTCTTTTTACAGTGAAAATAATGATATTTTAAAAAAAGTAAATAACATAAGCACTGCTTTATGGTTAGTTCAGTTAGTATGCAAAGTTTCATGATCTTATTTAAAGTATTTTATGAATAACAGCGGTTTATTGTTCAGTTTGGAGGTAACTTTGGATTTTTTTTCTATCGAGAAAATTTTACGAAATCGTGTTTTCGTCTAATGTCGCCTCTACACGTTGGCCAACACAGTGGCGAATGGAGTGGCGAATATATTGGCCGAGAGTTGGTGACGGCGTCCACACGTTGGAAGATCGTTCAGTTTACTTCGGTTCGGGCCAATGTACGGACGAATTTATAAGCACCGTGGCGCAGTGGCTCAGCAATGAGTGGCTGCGCCGGGCGCCGCGGGTTTGATCCCGCACGGAACAAGTATTTGTATGTCCTACAAATAATTGTTTCGGGTCTGGATGTGTGTCCTTGTGCAATTTATGTTTGTAAACTGCCTGCGCGATACGGGAGAAAATCCTAGTGTGGGGTTAACGTTTTTATAAAAGAATTATAAAATAATAGTGGATATTAATGGGGTTGTAAATAGATATACAATATACGATTAGCTTTATTTATTCTTTACATGCATCATAAACTGGAATAAAGACCATTAATAAAAACTTAACTTATTTTAAAGTTAAAGGAGTTATAATCGATTATCTATGTTTTAAAATTGGGTTTTGATTTTAAAATTTAGCAAAATATGTACTTGCATTTCTGTCAGACATTTAATGTATATAAAAAACACCTTATAATTTATTTGTAATTTAATTATTTTTGGAGAAAGACAAAAACAATAGCAATAAATATAATTAACACTGACTTAATAATAGGTACTAATTATAACTTAGAACATAAATGAAAAACTCATGACGAGCAAAGTGGCTCAGGACCATGCTTTGTGGCAGTCTGTGGAGGAGGATGTTCAGTAGTGGACTTGTGAAGAGCTGTAATGATGATGATGATTAGAAAACTTGCACGATTAAATTATAAGAAATCGACGCTTTTTTATATAGGATAGGGTGACAAACGAGCACACAGTTCACCTGATGGTAAGTGGTTGCTGTAGACAATAGACATCTACATCTATCCTCGATTACGAATCAAGATGCAGATGCGTTGTCACCCGTGAGGACTAAGATGAAATGCCTCGTTACCTTTAAAAAGTGTCTCTGGTTCTCTACACTCACTATACGAAACACAGCATCATTAAGCTACTATTTTACATTGATATTCTGTGAGAGCGTGGTCCTTCCCCGGTCGAACCGACCCATTCGTGCTACAACTATACTTCTAATATAACTGCATGGTTCTACCACGTATAAACGACGTGCTTCATTTTTTTTTTCATTTTAAAATTGTTCTCGTAATAATCTGATTGTAAGTAAATGTTCATTATTTTTTTATAAATAGCTTATCGATTAAAACAAATGTTTAAAAATAATTAAATCGCGCTAATTAAAGTAGTAGGAATGTTTAAAGTGGAAATTGGCACTAAAAGGCTGGTAATTGGGTCATCCACTCTACAAAGCGTGAAATCAGATGCGTGTAATCACTCTGGGAGCTTGTAGCAAACTAAACACGCGGCCAACGTGTGGACGCGGCGACCAAACTCTGCCAACAATTCTTTGATCTTTTGTAAAAAACCGACACCACACGGATCTCGCGCCAACTTGCGGGCCATCGTTCCAATAGATACCAATGAAGCCCAAACACCCCGTCTACACGTTAGCCAATGCTATTGGCCACTACATTCGCCACTGTGTTGGCCAACGTGTAGAGGCGCCGTAACATAAACCTTAACATTAATCCTCAACTTTACCATATATTTATTTCAAAATTAATGCTGCAATACTTACGGCATAACGGAGGATCTTGTTAAGCCATTTGAGGTTATATTTCCCCTTAACGATAACTTCTTATTCCGTGTTCTGTGGTACGGACATTAAAATAAAATAAAATATACGTAACAAGACAAAAGAATTAGAGCGAGTATTTGCATTCATCGCTAGTGCAGAAGACTTGCTCTGACAAATATGTAAAATAAAAGACAATAAACTTCAAATTACGTCACAATGGTTACCTGGTTGACAAATCCTAAACTGGTGTATAAACCAGGACGAGACCTTGAAACATTCACTAAATGCTATCGAGACGAATCTTGAGTCGAAGTTGCGCGGGACGCCCACCTCGTTTGTTGAGTATTTACTTGTTTTGTTAGAGAATTTGTAGATATGCATAAATGTGAATACGATAGAAAAAAACGCAGCGACTTGTTACACGTTTCAAAAACTTTCTTATTGTTAGTTCGAAATTTGTTGTACGTGTAATTTACTATAACTTTTATGTCGTATACTCGTTTATTTATCCAGGACGCGATAATGAACAAAGAATATTAAGCAATCCGCAACAGGATGGAATAAAGCTCGGTGGTGAGTCATGGTAGGTTGTGCAACGACTTTTGCACAACCAGTCGTCAGACCCCTGACCGCCGCTGTCATAGAACGCATAATAATTCAGGTAAATAGACTCGGTGACGTGACAATAATTGGATTTATAGGCACGCCAGGGGCGTAACGCTCTAAGATTAATGCCTCGACACAAATACACAAAATCGCTCATTGATTGTGCTTAGCTAAAATGATGTATCTATATACATAATATATTATATTAAATTAAATTGGTCCATTTTCGTGTTCTACTGACGAGGGCCAGTTGCTACTAAATGCAGTAACGGTATGTACTAACGGCATGTAGGCTAAACGTTAGTGTTTTTTTTTAATACAAATAAACACTAATTAACTATTAATAATATTTGTATCAAATTATTATTGTTTAAATTTATTTTCGATCTTTTCATATGAATAAAAAATTTAACAAGTGATAGTTGAGAAAAGCGATCAGTTCTACAGATTTCAAAATTACGAAAGTGCAATAGCATTGCACTTTAGCTCTAGACCGACCGGTAGCGCAAGTCGATGTACTCGAGGCACGGACAGCGCACAGCAAGCTTAGCTTTTTCTATTTTTATGCGATCGAGATACGCGGCTTCGGATCTCTTCAGTAGACTTGGTATTTATTTAATGGCCTTGCATTCGTACGGCGCCTGGACAAACTAAGGGGAAACGTTTATGGATGCATACTAATAGGTGAGGGATATGGGTATGTTAGTACGTGTGGTATTAGGTAACTACATACGATACGCTCCACTCGTGTTCCCGCATGCTTTTTTGGAAAGCGGCGGACTTGGGCGTCCAGGAATCGACGCCGAGGTAGAGGGCTGGCAGCTCTGCGACCTTAACTTCGAGGCGCTCGGCGAGCCTCTGCTCCACGATCGCCTTGGGCCCGCTTGTCAGGCGCTGCTGTTCCTTCCCGCTGTGCCGCTCAACCCCAACGTAGCCGTTCTTCTCACCGTTGCAAGACGTCACGCTTTTTGGACCATCTGTGCTGAACAATTTACTCTTAACGGTGTCCGCTTTACCGTAACTTGTATATTGCACTGATTCTGTTCCGTTCGCTGTTCGCGAATACTTCAAAGAATCATACGTGCTGCCGTTCAGGCTGCTGTACTCGATGTTGTTTAGGTTCATGTCCCTGTCGACGCGCTTAGACGTCGCTTCGTACCCGTTTCGTTTGCTGTAGCGCTCCTCTTGGCTTTGTTTAAGAAAGTTATCTTCAAAACTAGTTTTACATTTAGGAACGTTTTTCAAGTAATCGCTATAGTTCAAATCATTATTGTGTAATCCCTTATCACAGCCCTTTTTTAGTGTTTCCTGTATATCTATTCCGTTTCCAGTTGACCGGCTGTAGCTTAAACTGGCAGGTTGTCCACTTTCGCCTCTTAATTCTCTTTCTCGTTCTGATTCTTTACTTTCGAATTCGTGTTTGACAAGTGCGACACGTGAAACTTCTTCGCTGTTTTTGATTTGCGATTTAAGAGTGAAGTCTGCTGTCGCTATGCCAACCCTACTCTGTTCGCTGGGAACAGTCCACGTATCATGCTTTCTCTTATCGCTACTTTTTGACGACCACGCTTTAGCAAGAGCCGCCTTTAGCGCCTCACGTCGCTCATGAACGCTAACCCTGGGATACTCGTGTATAGGCACGATGGCGGGAGCGTATAACGTAGATCGTGGGGTCGCTCGTGTTATTCGGAAACTTCTGAACTCCCTGTTGAACTCCGAATTTAGAGAATAAGCCGGTATTCTCGAAGTCACCATTTTGAGATCAAAATTTCCACTAATGTTAAAATACTAAACTTAGTTTGTTCACGATAGTTCTCTTATTAGCACCGAATACACTGAACACATATCGACTCTACCTAAAACGAAATATGGATATCTCTGTGGAAAAGTGTTGAACTTTGATAGAAAAACACGAAGTAGGGTGCAGATAGCGTTGCGTTGGGGGTTCGGGGGTCGAGCTGGTGCAGTGCGTGCATGAGGATGCGCTTGTGGGCCGCGACCTTCGCAGTGGGCGGCGGCGTGGCGCGACGCGGCGGGACGATGCACTGGTCAACGAACCGCCCCGTCCGCTCCCACTCGCAGCTTGCATAACGCACACGCGATCTGCTGTCTACCTCATCTCTTATGCAGTTATGTTACCAATCGCGTGAATCGTATGAGTATATTGCATGCGTCGGAAACTATGACAGTTTCGTTTTAATATTCATGAACTGTGACCGTCAACAGACGAATTTATTAATCTAAAGATAACGATAAGACGTCACTCGGTATGTTGTTGACTCGTAATGTGGAGCAGTTATGCCGTATAAGTGCAACAAGTGTCGCCTTGATGGCGTCCCTAATATGGCCACCGGTTGCCATATGGTCCACGACCGACACATCCTCGGCTGATCGACCCTCTCCTTAACAATCGCACTATCGATGTATGAACACTTATTGTAAACCGACTCTCACAAGTAGTTGCTTTTATTTCTTTATATGATATAACTTCCGTGCCGCATGTTTTTAAAGTTTTATTAAGTGGAAGCAGTCGCATATTTCTACTGAACAAACTGACATTGAATAAAACATAACAATCGTTGATTTGTAAATCAGCTAGCATTATTTATGTGCGTGCATTGCTTATGCGCTGATATGTAAGTCAGTTGTTTTTAAATATATCGAGATGAGATAACAACACGGCGTCGTATGCAAGCGAATATAATTCAAGCACCGTTTATTCAGCGTTCAGAACGAGTTTAGTATCTAGTTCAACACATTTCCACATTTGTTTCGCATAACGAATAGGTACACTATGTAGAGCGCTATCCCGATCGCTGCACCGGATAATTACGACTCGGGCAAAAACTTCAACGGTCGTGAAACGCGAGGGTAAGTATTGTCTGTTGCGGGGCAGACAATTACGATATACCAAGTGGAGAGCACCGGAAGCGCGTTGCATACGCTCGTCCGTGCATACCTTCTCGTAGCGCGCGCGAGAACTGCGTGCGGTGTGCGTGCACCGCTGCGACTGAACTGACTGAGGCAGGCAACGCACACTCACCGCCGTGGCCCCACCGCTACCGCCACCGCCACCTCTCTACTGTGGTCCACCACTAGTGACTCTAACTTAGAGCAATACGGCCGGAATCGCAAGAGCACTGACCTTCGATACCGCACCACCTCGAGCGGCCTGCATCAACTAACGTCGCGACCAATACACTAAACCACATCTCGATTCTCGACACGGAAATTATCCTTTAAAAGGAATGGAATGGAAACTTATCGGAAACTCGCGAAGAACTGAACCTTCATAATATAAAATAATTAAAAACTATTGTCTATTAAACTTAAAGAAAATTATTTCTGGGGTATCTTCTCTCGGGGAACAGATAGTGCTGCGATTTATAAAATTTTGTAGAGCGTTAACTAACTTACACGCACGAATTTATTAATTAGTCCGGCGAACGTCCACGCCAACATGATTGATGTTTATTTTATGCGAGAAATTTGTGAAAGAGAGTTTTGGACTATCACTAGACCTCACCTTAATATGTTGTGTTGTAAGCGCATTGAAATACAGAGAATAAATACCTGAAACAATGAAAAATAAAAAAAATTAGCATTCAATAATGAGAGAAATTAAATAAACGGTTAAGTTAATGTCTTAAAAAGAAATCGATAATACTTAGCGAATGGAGTAACTTAAAGGTCAGGAAACAATTGCTCTTTATAATCGCTTTTAGCAGTGCATTATGGCTTTAATGCTGCTGTTGATAGAAAAAATTTTTACATACAAACATACAGCCACGCATGTAATCCCTGAGAGGTTAGGCAGAGCAGAGTTCCAAGAGCAGTGCGATGCTACTCAGGCCACGTTAAGCCAAACAAAGGTTTAGATGGAAAATTGTGAAAGAAGTGACAGGTGACTAGCCGTTCGCCAGCACACCACCACAAACCCAAATATCCTATTATACTAAATTAACTCAATATTTTACGGCATGTTACACGAGTAACATATTTGTATCATTCCTTTTTTTAAGTCACTGATAAACACGGAACCTATAAGTCCATGAGGAACTGAGAATATTTTGTCTTATATTATAAATTAGAAACATACAAAGGTTATTTAAAAAAAAAGAGTAATAATTACCATCTACCGTACCATAACACGTACCGGTCATAATCGCATATTAGTGTAACGTGTCAGACGCAATTACATGATAACACCAAAATAAATAAGAATGGAAACCTACCGCAACACTGCTTATCTCGATGTGACACAGGGCAGCCTCTAAGTAGCAATACCTTCCTTGCTTATACTTAGAGAACTGCCACAACGGACAGACAACGACACTGACTCATACTATTCATTTACATATTTATATTTACACTGAACAGTTTATGTATATATTTTTTATCCCATAGACAATCATTATTACAATAAGCAAAACATTTCGAACTTTAAACAAAATTAGATCAATAATGTCTAATGTCTATGGTTCATGGTGTTTTTGCCACCAAGATCGCTAATATTTTATATTAATTAATAAAAGTATCGTATGATGGGTGACGATGACGAAATGAATATATATGAATTAAAAAAATGTATGCGCGGCTGTTTTCTTTTTATTACTAATAAGTAGTACTTGATTAGACATAATATTACAAAAAGTGTAGATATCAATTTGTTGCAATAATTTGTCATTAATAACCACTAGTATCGACCTACACAAAGTAAATCAAAATTATTAAAATATATTTCATCGATTAGAACCACTATTAATCATTAATGCAAAAATAACTAAGATTATAAATAGTAAAGAAAACTTAAATATATAGATTTTCTGAAGAATTCAGAAAAAATCTATCATTTTTTATTCTTATTTAAACAACACTCACAACACAGGTAGGGTTATTTAACAGAGGCAATTCATCATCATTCCATATTATATTCCTACAAGGCCCCTCATATATAACATAAACATAAATAACAAACATCTCCAAAAAATGCTACAATACGTTTTGTGGTTCGATATTATGTCGAGCATTTAGTAGTATTTTTACATGATAGTAATGTCCAGATACACTGTTGACGAGGGCTGATTAAGATGTAGATGCTTGAATTATTTTATGGATAATCATTAGCTTAGTCTTCAGGGATTATAGTGCACGAGGGTGCGCAATTACAGGTGCGCTTTCAATTATCTTACTCTTGTGCCCGATAGGAGTAATCCGTCAAGACCGGTGAAGGGAATCTTTTATACGTGGTAGAGCCATGCTGCAGTTATATTGGTAGTTTAGTTGTAGCACGAATGAGTCGGCTCGACCGGGGAAGGACCACGCTCTCACAGAATACCAGCGTGAAATAGCAGCTTAATAATGCTCTGTTTCGTATGGTGACTGTAGAAGAACCGGAGACTCTTTTTACTAGAAACGAGGCATTCCATCTTAGTCCTCACGGGTGACAACGCATCTGCATTTTGGTTCGTAATCGAGGATAGATGTATTACTTTACTATGCTTCATTAAATGTCTATAGGCCATAGCAACCACTTACCATCAGGTGGACTGTGTGCTTGTTTGTCACCCGATCCTATAAAAAAAAAAAGATCTGGCCTAGGACCAACGCCTTTATGTGCTTTCCGGGGCACACGGGTGAAACATCGTCATAACTAATTACGGCTTGGCTCAGAACAGGCACATGATCTATACACTAGTCTAGTAGTGACTAGACAAACACATATGATAACTCAAGCATTGACTGAAGAAATGAGTTATTGTGTACGAGGTATTGAAATTCAAAAGCGCGTAACTATCACTTAACGAAAATATAAAAGTTCTCAATATCAGTAACAATAAACAAATCGTCGCGTTCAAAGATATTTTATAGGTTTAAAAACGCAAAGACGAGAGAAAGTTAACGAGAGGTAATATCGAAAACAAATTAAATTAATAGCCGGCTGGAAGTTGAAACATAAATTATTCGCCTACGTGTCGTTACCGAGAAATGTAGAAGTTTAATACTTTTGGACGATGGACGCATTTTACTGTCCGACCGCAAATTAAGTAATTTAGAAATTACCATGGTTTTAAAATGTAAGTCGGTTCGTTATTAAATGTCGTCTGGCTAAGTGCACCGTCTTACCTATTTTCACTGTTATCATTGCACTCATACGATTGTGTTCCGTTCAGAAAAGTATTAAAAATACAGTATAATAAAAAGAGTTCTTAGAGCTTTTTTTGTCTTCGCTGTATGTATCCATAGGCTGTATCACTGTTATGTTATAAAAATGTTAAATAAGGACTTTCTTTCAAAAATCGATATTACAGATTTTTTATAGAATAAGGGTGACAAACGAACACACAAGGTCCACCTGTTGATAAGTGGATGCTGTGGCTCACAGACATTACGTCCATCCTCGATTAAGAATCAAAATGCAGATGCGTTGTCACCCCTGAAGACTAAGATAGAAAGCTTTTTTACACGTAAAAAAGGGTGTCCGGTTCTCTATACTCGCCGTACCAAACAGCAGCATCAAGCTGCTATTTTACGCTGGTATGTATACTGGCGCAACGTATGGTCCTTCTCCGATCGAGCCGACCCATTCTCTAAGACAGGCAATATAAAAAAAAATTGTTTTTTATTTCTTTCTAACCATAACTAAACGACAAGTTTATAAATTTTCTTACATTATTGGGTATTTCAAAGGAAAAAAGTAGCAGTATTGATTCTCTAACATTATTTAGTTTTTACGCTACATTATAAAATAAAGAGACTATACTACTTGACAAATTAAGATAAACAAACACTAGATACACACAAAGAGTGCTTTAAGATAATCATATACTAAACAATGTCAATTATAACTTTGTTTGCTTATTTGAGTTTGTTTAACCCCAACTTCTAAAATAAAGCGCAAGATCTCAGCAAACATGTATTGATTAGTGAGACATGACTGGATTAATATTTATTTATGTCCGAGATAAACTTACAGCTGGTTGGGCGCTTTTCATTCAACGGTCATGTATGTCACTGCCAATAATCACCCGCTTGTATGGTTTCATACCCCGAGCTAAAAGGCTGCATTACGCTTGCTTGACCTTTATCGACGATGTAAATAGATCAAAATGTTGTATTCATATAAAAATATAAGCGCAAAAAAAAAGTTCAATCATAAAGGTAAAAGGTGAGTTAGTTTTTAAATGTAGAGCAGTAATAGTCGTGGAGGCAGGGCTTTTGAGTGTCACCTGGTAAAGATAAAGCTCGAAGTCACTCAACGAGCGTTGGACAGAAGTGTGGATACGAATCGTAATGATGAAAAACTTTGTATTTGCAAACTGAAGAGGCACAGGTCTGCTAACGTTGGTCGCAGAATTGACAACCGTTGGATAAGACGTATCTTGGAGTGGAAACCGCGGTGAGGCAAATGTTATGTGTGACACCTTGACAAAATGGAACGACGACCGGTGCGTGAAACCAAAGATCAATTTAAGTGGCGATTCTTAGAAGAGGTCTCTGTCTAGGTTAGTGGACCGCCAGAGGCGGATGACAATGATGAGCAACCAATTGTTAATCGTAATTTCAAGAGCTACATAAATGTCCGCTGTAATGTTAAACATATACACATAGCGTCACGCCTGTAAATCTCGAGGAGGTAGGCAAAGTCCAAAGAGGAACAAGATACTCGGACTACGTTTAGCGAAATAAAATATTTGTTTGGACGCAAAATTGTGAAAAAAGTGATAGGTAACTTACTAGCCAGTCGCCTACATAATCACAAACTTAATATCCCATTAGTAGCCTTTTGTGACATGCCAGGCAAATAATACGGTAGGCACATTTTTTAGTTTTAAGTCTCACGTAAACACACGGATAGTGATGATTTATGTAATAGTTTCTCTTAGTAAATTTCCCGGGCCCGAAAAAAAAAAGTCTATTTGTTACAATTTTTCTTTAGTGGCGGTGTAAAAATATCCCCTAACCCATATCGTAACGTGAATGTCGTTAAAAGGCGATAAAGGAAAAACGAGCAGGTGATGGACAGCAACGTCTTTCCAATAACAGATTGGAAATTAAAAAATTACGGTTGCCAACCGGATTGCCAAGCGTGACCGACAACTATGGCAAATAGACAAATAGGCAAGCTAAAGGGACAAGCATATAACATAGGCCATATTAAGCAGTGCACCTTTATAGGTTGTGGTGGATGATACAATAATATAGCTTATCAAAACAAACAGGAGTTGACTCTTAGTTCTAGATATTATGTAAGAATTTTCTGTAATAAAACAGTACTCAAAATCAAAAAGTCCAAGTGTATAACAAGCCCAAAAGGAGCCTGTGTTAGCCCCCGTAAGCAGCATCTGTTTCACAAGTATGACCCATGTGGAAACCATCGTCGCCCACCTTTATTATTTAGTAAATATTATTAATACCTGTAAGTAATAAGAATAAGTTCTAATTTCAAATTCAAAACTTATAAGAAATACAGACCTGTAGACGGATATAATAAAACCTAACTGGAAAAAATCACTTTTTTTCGTGTTGACCTAAAAAGATCATGACCGAATCCATTCTTAGTGAATCACTCATCGTCGGACGTCCTAAAAACCGTTAGGTCTCTTAATTCTAAATACCTTTAAACATGTTTTAAATTAACACACCATTCCGTAGCAACAGGGCAGTTAAACAAAACCCTGCAACAGATTGTAAGATTTTAAATACGAAACTTGTATGAATGTAGGTTGATTATGAAAAATCAAATATTTTATGCAAATCAAGTTGCTAATAAAATCTTTATTGCGTACTTTTTCTAATAGTGTTGAAAAATAATAACTCTTAGAGAGTAGCACAATTAATTATTTTTTGTAAGCTTTAATTTAAGGTGTTAATTAAGTTGTAAAGTTTTCACCATTGAATTCTTTTTAGTTTTTGAACGCTTTTTATTTAAGTCTCAACATTTAAATACTACAATATAATGTAACGGAGTTCGTGTTGTATGTAAATTAATAAATTTACTTTATTCTTTCGAGGAATTATCAAGATGTTATAATAACTGTACTGGAGTGGTGGCCTTCAAGACTTCACTCTATTCAACTGGTGGAAAGCGAAAAAAATAATGGCACCAGAGTGGATGCGTTAAGCAGGCAACAAAAGGCGAGGTCCAATGACCCAAATGGTTCATTACTAGGCCGCTGAGACTAACGAAAGAAAAATCGGTCGGCGGACGAGAGAGCGCGCCGTTGCTTTATCATCCGGCCGAGCAGTTTGTTCGAGTTTTGGGGAACAATGCATGGGAACTAGTCTGTAATAAATAAAGACTTTTTCATACTTCAACAACGGTCTTGTTCAGTTAAAATCTTTACTTTAAAATCATGTAATTTTTGTATAATACTCATTCCACCATGCAACCCACCAATGGTATGCTAATTAGTCAGTATAATAAATAATATTATTGACATATGCAGTCTTTTTACGAAAGTAGTTAATAATAATTTGTCTCAGTTAAGTGTTTTAATAAAGTCCCGTGCAAAAAAATATGCGCATTAAAATGTGTATTGACAGCAGAATGTCAAATTTCGCGAAGACAACGGAAACACTAACTATTGGGTGCGTTTGGCAGAAAAAAGCGCTAGCAAGCGCTTATAAGCGCTAAAATAGTTTTCGGCCAGGACACGATTGCTACTTCAGTAGCGCTGACACAATCCGCCATTTTGCTTATTTAATTAGTTTGTTTTGAAGTAGAGTTTATAAGTTGTTTTGTGCAATATTAGTTTTAAGTAATATAATGACATGAATAAACATATACATGCTATTAAAAACTCATGATTGGTAAGTTTTTAATATGAATACTTTACAAACATATATTTAAATTAGGTTAGATTCCACGGTTAAAACTAACATCGTGTCCTGGAGGAAAATAGCTACTTACGATTTGACAGCGCTTACCGCTTACGATCGCCATTTTGCTTACAAGCGCTGAAATAGTTTTCGGCCAGGACACGATTGCTACTTCAGTAGCGCTGACACAATCCGCCATTTTGCTTATTTAATTTGTTTGTTTTGAAGTAGAGTTTATAAGTTTTTTTGTGCAATATTAGTTTTAAGTAATATAATGACATGAATAAACATATACATGTTATTAAAAATTCATGATTGGTAAGTTTTTAATATGAATACATTACAAACATATATTTAAATTAGGTTAGGTTCCCCGGTTAAAACTAACTATGTAGTATATAATATTCGTGTCCTAGAGGAAAACAGCTACTTACGATTTGACAGCGTTTACCGCTTACGATCGCCATTTTGCATACAAGCGCTTGCTAGCGCTTTTTTCTGCCAAACGCACCCATTCATTTGCACAGGTTTTGGTTTTGGTTTTTTTCTCAAATACGCTATCAAACACGCTATCCGGAGCTCTAACAAAATCGTAAGACTCAACACTGTAAACAGTATAGATGTAGCGCTGCGGCTAAACGACTTTCTTCGTGACAAAAACTACTTTAAACTATCAATAACAACGTTTTGTAATCAGACTGATGAAATTCAAAACAAAACACGGAGCCTAAAACTGGTTTATTATGCAATGATTGGCATAAATACGGCTTCACATTAACATGTTAACAAGCAGTTAGACATGCCAAGAGGAGGTTAGTGGATGATCTCGCTGCCAAATAATACATTGAACATGATACAAATCGTGTATTGATTGGAAAAGTTACTGCGTGGTAAAATAGTGCCAATGGAAATATATAACCACTTATTAGTCTTCAGCTTTAAAGGAAAGAACATCTCCAATAAATACATTGAGATCTAAAGCCCAATATTGATATTAATTAGGATTAAGGAATGACAACTTAGCCATGGATTACAATTAATTATTACAAGAAACAATGGCGACGGGAGGGCTATGATCAGTAATTTATCAGCGAGATCCCGAACAAGAACAAGAGCAACTGACATAGGCAGGCGGATCAGTGGGCTGGAGTGACGATGGGCCGGCTATATGGCTCGGAGAGCCGACAGCTGATGAGTACTAGACAGTGTTGAGCGACTTCCCACTAGATGGAGTGACGATCTGATGAAACACACAGGTAGTCGATAGGTACAGGTGGCTCAGGACCGTATTATGTTGCCATCTATGTTCAGCAGACGTGTCGTTCAGTGAACTTGTCTTGTGTGATGGGCTGGAGATATTATGACAAGATTGAAAAAGCAAAATTACCAATTTCCTTCACATGTACGAGAATGTGCAATATTTTCAGTAATAATTCACATTTATTAAAATCATTTGGAATCAACCCTCTCAGATTATTTCGATCTGTCTGTTGTATTAGTTTTAATTTTGTATGTTTCGAAAGTAACGCAACGCAAAATCACACGGTAATGATATTGACACGCAAAATCTTCCGCACTAAAAAAGAATGACTGATTATTAATGTTATAAAAACAAATTCAACATCTATGTACAATATTATATATGTATGTGTCTGTATTTTATTTGCCGCTATTTTAATCGATTACAATTAAATAAATAATCATGCAACTAAAAATCTTTTGTAACCTAATCCTTATAAGTATATAATTAAACGGAGGAAGAACTAAGCATGTGTTAAAAAAAAATAAAAAATATTTAAGTCATAACTAAATAAAAATCCACTTTCATGACCAGCTGTGTTATGATAATGCATTGTGGAATTATTAAACATAGCGTAAGCGATATCTTTTGAACAAAAACCAGCCCAAAACTAACAATACGACTTCAGAGTAAACGTAATATATTATACTTAAAACCGTACTTATTCGTGACTGCAAAGTGATCACTTACTAACATCGAATTAAGCCGCCACCGTAAATGGTGTTCTCGGACCTGATCGGGTCAGCACGAGTCAAACGTAATCTAAATAATGTATCAAAATAACAGCCGTATATAGACTTCCTGGAGCTTTGGGATTCCACGCTCCCTTTTTGTAAGCGCCTGTCCATCAAAGATGTTGATAAAAAGTTTATGTTTTTGGCCTGTAGTAATTTATTTCCGTGAGTAGAGATCTAGGAATAACTAAAATTATCCTCAACATTAACTACGATCAATGTTATTTGCCACTTCCTAATATAATAAGCGATGATATATTTTAAATATAATATTAATTCAAAGTATTATTTCTAAAAAACATTGAGACTCCCTAAAAAGGCAAACGTCGTACTTGTATAAAATGAATGGTGAAGATTTTCTCAGCAATTATAGTACTTTAGCTTAGTATGAGGCGATGATGTCCGACATTTCAAAAGTTAACGCAATAATAAGTGAGTTTAGAGTAACGGTTCACATTAATCATTGAGGTCAAAATCGGTCAAACACCAACAACGCATAACCGAACATTATTCTTGATTGATTCGTCATCTATTCCACCGGTTTTTACAGATTGCTCCGATTTGGGAACTAATACGGCAATTAGAGAAAATTTTCTATTTGTGGTTTTTTACTGACTACAACTACATAATGAGTCCAAGTTTAGAAAGGTTCTAACTGCGGTCGTCATTAATTATATCTGTGGTTTTAAAATTGATGAGCATTTTAACATAAAAGGCTAATTATACAGGACAAGTAATTAATTTTTTTCCAAGTGAGAGTGTCTTAACATAATAAACACAAAGTCAAGTTGCTTATACGGTATTCAGAACGATTTTAGTGCACATCAATTACACATCTTTTAAAGAAATTTAAAAACATAAAGCATTATATAAAAGAGCACCACAGTGTCAACGATATCAGACAAGTTTATATACTGCGAAAAAAAAAACAACTCAGCTTAGTTGTTTTTTTCGCAGTATATAAAAGCTTGTATGATATCGTTGTCCTATGGTCATAGTAAAAACAGACTCGGTGTTTGCTATGCGATGGCGCTCTTTTATATAATGCTTTCTAATCTGAAAGTTACCCCTAGACAATTTTCTGCCGTTTTGCGGTTTTACACAAAATAACTACACTTAAACATCTTTCCTTCAATTGTACATTGAGCGGGCTGACGGTAGTGAAAAGTTTGCAATGTTGCCCCAGACTTAGTTATGTTTGTCGATCTAAGTTCTAAGCTAAATTACTAGTTCTGACAAGTAAGCATTAAGAACCTGAAGAATCATAAGAATTCTAAGTGCGATTTTTATCCCAATGTTTCCACTGCTGTTGATACTCTTTTGTCGTGGTTGGTTATTGTTTGAGTTGGGAACAACTTCGGTCTTGCAGTCACAATGTTAGGGCCAAATGATTGTAATAGTCTTTGGTGTGGCCAGTGAGTAAAGAGAACGTTGTAAACACATATCAACCCTATTTTGAGTTCACTCTCAATGTGTACAAGTATTATATCTTACTAATTTTGCGATTTATAAATATTTAGCCAACATTTTTGAGCGTCAAAAGATTATTTGCCGAATTTCACCAGTGGTGTTAATAGATTATAATAACCAAGTTATTTACCTGACTGCCCCAGAACGAGGGTAATGTTTACGGAGTGAAAGTATAAGGTAATAATATTTTAATACTTATCTTTTAGTAGACTTTGTACGCAGTCGAGATTTTTTAATTAATGTTTTAGTAATCGAGTTTGTGGTTTCTCCAAAATATATTTAAAAATGATGTTGGTTAAATATACTTTTAAAATTTCTATAAAAATTTGTCATTCATGGTATGTAAGCAAAATAAATTAAGAAATAAACACTTAAACAAGAAATTACAATTTGACTTTTAAGGGATGATTTACTTAGATTTTAATCAAACATCATAGAAACCTAAAATAATCCTGACAAACTAAGTTTGTCTTATTATAAAACGTGGTTTATTGATAGTCTCGAGTTTTAAACTGTTATTTTAGTCTTTCTCAGGTAAGAATTTCCTTAGCCGCGGCGCTCTTCCCGAAATTTGATATTTGTTGCCAAATTCCATACTCTACATTTTAGTTCGCATTATATTTCTTTAGATAGATTCTAGTATACCTAGACCAACAACGGGCAGTGTTAAAGATGCGAGACTTACTGGGGCTATCCAGTGGCGTAGCTATGTCACCAAGGGCCCCAGGGCAAAAATTAAATTAGGGCCCTCTTCGATCAATAATGATATTATTGGGCCCTATTTTAACTAAGCTAAATACATAAGGTGCAGGACAACTTCATCATCAGCTCTTTATCGACAACTGCAGGACATAATAAAACAAAGCTACTTACTAGTATGTAGTATGTGTATCGTAGCAGTTAATATTTATTTGTGCTTCCTTATCTATACATATATACAAAAGAGAATTCCCTGAGTGACTGACTCATCCACTAACGCACAGTCAAAACCGCTATACATAGAAATCTGCGAAATTGCACAAGTAGCTGCCTTTTATAACGTAGGCATCCACTAAGAAAGGATTTAGGAAAATTCAACCTCTAAGGGGGTGAAGTAGGGTGTTACAGTATGTATGAAACTTTTTATTTTACGGGACGATTGACTTACTAATACTTACTAAAGGTAGGGAGGTACTTTGTATATGAAATAAATGAATTCGGATTAAGCGTTTTTTGAAAACGACACATTAACCAAAAATTATTGCATACGCTCTGGAATTAAAAATAATAAAATTCACTTTTTTACTTATTATTAGACAGTGCTTGACCACAACCTCACCTGGTGGTAAGTGGTGACGTAGCCTTAGATGGTAAATCGCACTGCATTTAACGTAACCAAATTGTTCAAAAATCTACTTTTATGGTCTTAAAAAGTGGGTGCAAAGTTTTTATGTAAAATATTATATTAATTCGCATATCCCAAAAAGCTAGACATAAAAATCTGTCAGTAGCTGCCTTGTATGACGTAGGGCACTAAGAAATAATTTTGGAAAATTTTAGCCTTAGTAAGAAGAGTGGGCGTTACCATGTAGTGGCGGTGTAATAATATCCAATACTTCATATCATCCCATAACATATCACATCCCGTGGGTGTCGTAAGTGGCGACAGAGGGAAACAAATCAGATGAGCAGCAGCGTCTTCCTGATAACGACTGAAAATAAAATACTGCGGTTGTCAACCCGCTTGCCAACATTGCCGCGTGGCAACAATGGCAAATCAATCGTGGCAATCTACGGGGGAAGTCTATGTTAAGCAGTACTTTAATAGGCTGAAATGATTGACAGTTCAAACCGCAGACTCAAACTCAAACGTAGAAGCATAAAATTGTGAGTATCATTTATTATATATTAATATATTTTTCAAAATCCTTTATACGTGGTAGAGGCACGCTTCAACTATATTATGGTTGTAGCACGAATGGATCAGCTCGACCGGGGAAGGACCACACTCTCACAGAATACCAGCGTGAAATAGCAGCTTAATGCTGCTGTGTTTCGTATGGTGAGTGTAGGGGACCGGAAACCCGTTTTACTGGAATCGAGGCATTCCATCTTAGTCCTCAAGAGTGACAACGCATCCGCATTTTGATTCGTAATCGAGGATAGATGTAGATGTCTATGGGCCACAGCATCCACTTACCATCAGGTGGACTGTGTGCTCGTTTGTCACCCTATCCTATACAAAATTAATGCCTACGTAATAAAAGGAAGCTTTTATTACCTAGGCATTAACTAAGATAGGATTTTGAGAATTTCCACCTCCCAAAGGGTGAAATAAGGTGTAAACTACAGTTTGTACTACACATTTTCTTTTATTTCACGCAAAACTTATTATAAGTACTCTGTTCGTTAAAATAAATGAGTATGTAGTTTTCGATTTTTGAAAGTAAACCCCTTACTTCTTTTAAACTACGCAACCACACAACGTATTTTTATACGATTTTTACTGTTATTTACAGATTTTTTTACGGTAGGTTAGTATGTACAATACTAATTAAGTTAATAGTATCTAGAGAAAGTTCAATATTTTGTGTCTTAATAAATATGTTAGTTAACTTAAAATGTTAAAAGTCAAAAATTCTTTATTTAACTTGGATATTATATAACTTTCCGAACGTCGTTCATGGAGGCCGAGGGGCCCTTTGAGCTTGGGGGCCCCGGGGCACTGTCCCGGCTAGCCCCAAGGTAGTTACGCCACTGGGGCTATCATCAATCAGCTTGCCAAGGGTGATTCGTAGCAACCTTATCTCCATCAACTAAAAAACCACCTTCACTTACAGGATGATTAATGTAAGAAAAAATAAAAAGAGTCATTTTCGTTTAATTCTATAAAAATAATAATTGTGCATATAAATAACTTAATATCAACTTTAATTTTTAATTTTTTCAGAATAAGCATTAAAATGGTTTAAATCAACAAACTTATTCCGAAATTTTCAAAATCAAAAGAATGAACGATCCTTACATGATTCAACATAGATTAAATAACCACGACGGGGAAGTTGACGGTTAATACATGCCTCGTCAACCTTATCTTGTCCATGAACAAGAAACGACCTTCACTTACAAGATTATTAATGTAAGTAAACATAAAATCAATCATGTTCGCAAATTTATTGTATAAATAATAAATGATATCTTATTTCATATTAAGGGGATAGAGTAAGTCAGCTCAAATTCTAATTTCGTCCCCACTTGCCCGCGCGTCGTATGCTATGTACCGACATGTTTGTAATCACTAATACTGTAAGTAGAAAGGTCGTTAGACACTTATTTCATTAGGTTTATCATATTTATGCCTGTTTCTTAACGCCAACCCAGTCGCTTCTTATTTTGTTACGGTTATTTCCCATTTTAATTTTACGTCGTCCTGTTGCGTAATGTATATTCTGATCGTAAGCGACACAACCTCCCCGTTCAAAGGCCGAAGCGAAGTGACCGTGCGGCAGGAAGCACGCTTTAAAAGGCCGATAGTTTAAGTAATTTCTTTTTACAGAGAAAATAATGGTATTTTAAAAAAAGTAAATAACATAAACACTGCTTTATCATTAGTTCAGTTAGTATGCAAAGATTCATGATCTTATTTTTATGAATAACAGCGGTTTATTGTTTATTTTGGAGGTAACTTTGGATTTTTTCTATCGAGAAAATTTTACGAAATCGTGTTTTCGTCTAACATAATCCTTAGCATTAATCCTCAACTTTACCATATATTTATTTCAAAATTAATCCTGCAATATTTTCGGCATAACGAAGGATCTTGCTAAGCCATTTGAGATTATATTTCCCCTTAAGTAAGAGATCAGATGTGCAGTATGACTACTGTTTAATTTTTCAAACAAGTAAAAGCTAATACGAAGGTCCACTTAATAGGTATAGTACGTAAAATTTCGTTACTACTACTACGTAAAAAAATTTACTTTATTAATATTATATATTATATTTGTTTATGTCCTCACCATTAAAAACTTTAATTAATTAAGCTATTCCTCAAATCAAATTCATCTTTTCTACCTGGGGTAAACAGTAAAAAAGTAATTTCCTCAAATAGTTATTTTTTAGGACGTTGGATTTAGATAGACCAATATTTTAATTAATTACTAAGGGATTTTTAGCATACGTAAACGAGCACAGGGAAAATCAGTCCATTAACCTGTATTAAAATACTTTTCCCACAAAGACGTGTCCGTTGCAGCTTCTCGGAAAAATAACAAAGATTCTGTGCGAGTTTGTGACTCACTAGTGGAGCCTTCGTTCCAGACAAAGTGCCAGCACAACTTAAGCAAAAACAACAAAATATATATTTCGTGCTTCACAACAATTATGTCGTTTTGCTTAATGAAAATAGCAAATCCTAAAAATTACTGACTTTACTGCTTGTATTAAAGCGAACACTGATAGTAGAATATCATTTAATATGTTAAAGATGAGATGAAGGTGAGCGCCAAACCGTTTCTTGTGTCTGTCACGTTTAACAATCATTACAAAGGAATCAAAACGTTCATGTTCACTTCGAAGGCTCTTCAATGAGAGACGAGTGGGACGGCAGAAGTGCTTGTTATTCGGTCGCAAAAGTTTTTACTTTCGTGATTTCACTCGTAAAAACGATAATTAGGTTTACAACACTACTCTTAAATTGCAATTTCGTTTGTGTGTTGTACGGAATATACCTAATTATGGAATTTCGGAAACAATAACAAGAAAGTAAAGCTAGTATTAATGAATTGATGCAAAAGTGAGCTCGTACCAAGGACGCCCAGGCTGTTCGCTTCGTAAAGGGAGCCAACAACAGGCCAGACAGGCTTTTCTGAATACAGTCTGCTTTATTGAGAAACAAGTGTAGGTAATTGGGGCAGAAAGCTGTCAGTGCTCGCAGTACAGTTCGTTTCGTCGAAGTGGTGCGTAGGTGTCCGCGCCACAGACGCACGTCATCCTTCATACACAAAATTGCTTGTTCCCATAATTTACATTCGGGGTCGCTGTCACACTTATGACGGACGATTAGAAAGGAGATTGCAATTGTATTGATATTTAAAACGAATTAAACGTGGGAGGGCGCATTCGATCACGTAAATTCATACAATATACGATGTACCGTGTAGTGGCGGTACAAGAATATCCTCTACACCATATCACCCCATGGGTGGCATGAGAGGCGACAGAGGGAAACAAACCAGGGGGTAGTCAACCCGCCTGTAAAGTGTGGTAACTATAGCATATTCTCCCCTATGAGGCAAACTATAGGAGAGGCCTACGATGAGCAACGGAATTTTAGAGGCTGTAATAGGTGGGTGAAGGATGTAAATGATGTACGCGCTTTAACGACACTAACGCCTAACCAACTCGCAGACCTATTTCTTAACATTTATGTAGCATTTCATAAAGATATTTGCAGAACCTAAAGTTTGATATAGATACAAAATCGCGAGTCATTAATATTAATATTAAATTTGAACCAATAAAAACGTAATAAATGTCAATCTTACAAAAATTGTACTTGTATTGTACACTATTATTGGTATACCGATTTTTTTTTCTGCTTAAATTGAAAGTCGAAATAGAAATGTGAACAAGGAAGAACTCACAATGAATACGGAAATATGTTGTTAGCAGAAGGTCGAGCGATTAGCAGATATTATTCATGCATCACCGCCTTAAACTTCAAGTACAAATTCATCAGAAACGAGGGGCTTGTAAGTCGACTTTCGCTTATTAATATTTGTTTAGATAAAAGGGAAACGGTGTCACGCCAGACGACAAAGTGCAGACAATGTGCAGCTGTGCGGGTGGATAGCAATCAAGGTCGCGAAGACCCACGGCATTTGAAAACAAAAGTGATCACGTATTACGCACAACTTGATTTTATAGCGATTGCGTAAAATGAGATTTCTCCATAAATAAGGTCTCTTCAAAACATTGATATAGAAAGTTTTAAATTTTAAACCTGTTCAGTGTTTATAATATTGATATTTGCCTTGACTGCCTCGTTGGTCCAGCGCTCATAAACGCGGCTGTTGAACATGAGGTCCTGAGCTCGAAACACAGGTCGGACCAAAAAATCAGTTTTTTCCGAGAAGAAATTCTCAGTCCGGAGACAGGAAGTTGGTTGAATTTCACCCCCGTGTCTCGGAAAGCACGTAAAGCCTACGCATAGTCCTACGCCTGATCTAACGCCGATTGTGTCGGGTTGCCGTCCCATCGGATTATGAGAGTGAGGGAATGTACTATAATCCTTCGCAGATTATGATACGTTGACAATGTTTAGGATTAGGATTTAAATATTAGAACTCGCATATTTTGGTCAGTCTGTAAACTTAGATTTATAACAGTAAAAAAACCGAGGCGGTAAGGTGAACCACATATCATTTACTAAACGAACAAGCCTTAGTAGGTTGTGTACCTATTACAATTCCACTTAAGTCATGTGCTTAATCGTTTTGTATGAGTTAAGTGCGTACTGGCAACAAAACCGGAGCGCTATCGGATAAATACTTCCGTGATCGTACAGCCGAAAGATCGTTTACAGTGTTTTAATGCCGACGGGTGTCGATAAGTGCGACGCGTGGGCGAGCCAATGCATTGCGAACCCGAAATGGCATGTCTTGTTTACCAGCTGTCTTTATGATGGTCACTATCGATTCTCCTTAAGGCTCTTTAACAAAATTATTGTAACATTTAATAATTTTTTTAGTTTACACTATGCGCATTTCTTCAACGGCCTTGAACAACAGCTGCACCTATCATAGTAAGTTTCGTTCTTCCGTAAACGTGATACGGGCCTAATAATTGTATCCAACGCGACGCGACGCGACGATGGAGTGCACTTGGTATGCAAACAGCAACATACAAAGTTTTATTTCTGTCCAAAAAGGAAATAGTTGTATGCGATTAGCATAATCCACTGGAAGCTGTCTTGGTTTGTGTTTATTTAGAATGATGAACTAATAATCTAGCCGCATATTCGAGTTACGAAAAGCACAATGAATAAAATTAAAATAAAGTACTATGTATAAGATAGTACATACTTATATATCCTAAAACATAAATGGACTATTTGATTAATGTCTATGCCACTATTATTTTATTACGTAGCTTGGAACGAAGGGTTATCTATAAGTTGAAAACGTGCCTAAGTTTCGCTACGCAACTTCCTGACTGCATGTCTTACGAGCACGTGTGAATCTGAATGTAGTCATCGCTTCATCGATAAGACAAAGCAATACACTCACAAAGCGATCATCATACTCTTATAACGTAATAATACGAATGAATAAGTTTTGTTATACAAGTGTGTCGTATTGCAAATTGCGTAAGAGCTATAATTTGAATACTTATTGGAATTAAAAACTGTCTACTATTGTGACACACATATCATCACACACGTATAGCGTTTTTCTTTTCTTTCTTCCTCATCTAACTGTTATTAAAATATAAAATGGAGGCTAGTGGACTATATAAATTAAATTTATATCTCAGTATCTTAAAGCCTTTGATTTTACAGGAATATTACAGTCATCGCGAAAAAACATGATGTACACTCACTACGCATTATGGTTTTTTAAATGCATTTATTTATTAATGTTTTTTTAAAATTTATAATTATTACTTAACACTTTCCCCACTACTTTTTTTCTTGTTTATATCTTGTTACGAGAGCTGAGATATTTGACGTCCCAATGTCAGTCAGCCTGACCAACCTTCGGTTTTTGAATATTAGTTTTAATTTAAAACCACCCCGTGACCTACCACCCGAAACGACAATTAAAAATAAGTAGTAAATATATCTTGCAATATCTCATATCTATACGATTAAGATAGCGTAGTAGTTTAAAATATAATCCTTGAAACTTAAATTAAGTATTGAGACCACTAGTTTACTCATTTCTCACTCACATCACTCATCATACACATAGTTTAATCATAAATCAACTTTTATTATAAAACATTAAGGTCATTTAAGAGTAGCCCTCTCAATCATTTATACGTGGTAGAGCCACGCTGCTGTTATATTAATAGTATATTTGTAGCACGAATGGGTCGGCTCGACCGGGTAGGACCACGCTCTTAAAGAATACCAGCGTGAAATAGTAGCTTAATGCTGCTGTATTTCGTATGGTGAGTGTAGAGAACCGGACACGCTTTTTACTGGAAACGAGACATTCCATCTCAGTCCTCACGGGTGACAACGCATCTGCATTTTGATTTTTAATGGAGGATAGATGTAGATGTCTATGGGCCGCAGCAAGCACTTACCATCAGGTGGACTGTGTGCTCGTTTGTCACCCTATTCTATAAAAAAAAATCTTTATTTAAAACTTAGTTTTTTTGAATTTAGCGGTATAAAATTGACTTAGATATACTTAATACAATTTTACTTCCACATCGTAGTCACTGGTAACATTAGTTACTACGTTATATGTGCGTGATTAAGAACAATAGCGGTCTTAACACGAAACAATGTCCACAAAAAACAATTGACGCTGAAAGACTTGTGGCGATTTATGTGAACATGAGTTTGACACACTGATGAGTCAGGAGCCAAGCTAACTGTATCAGCCTAGGTTTTACTCTTGCTCTGATTACCCACATTTCGCAGATCACGTTACCCACATAGCCTCTCTTGAACTCATTTAACGACCGGTATTTATCTTTTGTCTTGCCATATGTATGACTATAATAATGAAATTAATATTCCGTTTAAAAATAACAATTTTGTCTCTACATAGAAGATGTTTTCGACCTTGTCTGTTTAGATGGTACCATAATATTTAATTGAACTTTATTTTGTATTTGTATAGTCTAATTTAAAACTTTCGATTACAACAGCAACAAACTCAATCATAATGTAAATAATTTAAATCCTCGTTGGCACAGATGCCAGGCGCTCTCGTCCAAGCTTTGAATGAACAACGAGATTCGGCCAGCATCAAATCATTATTTTATACTATAAATGATGGATGTAGATACCTCCACGTGTTCGATGATGAAGATCATAGTGTTGATCAAAAAAATGGCAGCTTATAAAAACATAATTTACTTATTAGCACTGGAGCGGTGCGACTGAATCTTCCCTGTTCCATTAACAACAATTAATAACAAAAGAAGGCTTTATATGTGAATTATGCTGTGATGTATGATACTGTGCACTAAAGTCAAAAGTATTAAATATTGTCATTATACTTATAATAATTTACCGGTGGTTGAGGTTTAATGATGCCAGGATAAGTATGGTACAACAGATATTGTCTGAAGAATCAAAATCTGAGAATGTATGAACTGGTTTTTGGTTTACATAAACGGGAAAATATTACGATGACTAAGGTTATTTTGAAATAATGTCACTGATAAAATAATAATCTAAGCTATTTTTTGGTCATGGCTTTCAATTAAAAAAAGAATTGTATTAAGTAATGCCGCAAGTTAATCATCATACAATAACGTGAGACATTACACTATGTAATAATCGGTATAATTTAATCGTACATATATCATACGATATAAGAATATCACAAGATTTTGTCTAGTCCTGGTCGTTCGTTATTTCAAGTTTTTGCAAGTTTGCATGGACTGGAAAAGGTACCCATCATGTTAATAATAGATTGTTAGCATTATTAATAAATTCTTTTATGAATTAAATGGATAAAAAAATTTAAATTGATAATATTTAAAAAAAAATATTTGGATGTTTCAAGAATAGCTTAATTTATTGAACCTCGAGATAATATATCCAAAAAAAAAAACGAGTGTGCTTATGACCACACGACTGAAGTAAAACTTCTTTAACTCCATCTGTACCTATGTGTATATATTTAATATTTATATATGTATATATGTATAATATATACATGTATATACATATATTAATTTTCTACAAATATTTAAAGTTATTATCGGCTGCCTTCCATAATTTGTTATTATTCACCCCAAAAATTCACAAAACATGAATTTTAAAATGAATTTACAATTTTATTCACTTTAAACGTAGAATATTTAATGTATTGAACAAAATACGCACATAATATATATATATATATATATATATATATATACCCAATGTGAATCTTGATTTAAGTGTCATTAATTATACGTGTATATTTTATCTCCTGCCGTCTACTATTGGAAAGATACACAAAGAGAAAACTCTACACACGTAGGCGATTTTGTACTCAAGAGATAGTTTCGTTACTGGGAAGCGACATTCATTCGGCTAGTGGAACAATACCGCAAATTAATTATTGGCGTAACATCTGTATGCCCCACATCGCGCTCGTAATGCAGACACACACGGACGGCCTACACAAGTACAATGCCACATTGTTTGCGATAGTTCTTTGAAACGATACGTAAACAACGCGTTGCTAATCAACTGGAGGCGTAGAATTCTACGGTTAAAACTGTGGTTGCCAACCCGCTTGCTAAGCTTGGCAACTGTGGAAAATTTTTCAACAGTGGACTTTCTACGAAAAGAATATTTTTTACTACAAAACAAACAAAAAAAAAATAATGCAACACGTATCTACAGTTTAAATTACTCGTACAAAAATAATTTTGCCTACCTTAGTTAACTGGCATGTTCCTACAATATGATGTTAATGATAACAATAGATCTTTACGTAGAATTGGTAATGGCTGCGAGTAAGTAATTTATGTTAGAATAAGGATCGTAGTGTAAGCATTGCATTCTTCAGAAACGTGTAACGAGTGAAGAGAATAAGGTAATGGCCACAAATATCAGTGATGGGAAACGAATGGACTAATGGGGTAGTATCTAATAAACTTAACATTAATTCTGTTTTGATGATGTTTTTGAATACATGAAAAAGGATGCATTGAAATGCTAAATATTATTATATTAAGGAAAATATTATTTGCTAATACTAACAAAATTTAAATAAAATACGTAATAGATATATTACAAAACGGAACGTATTTAGGTATAGTGAAAATGAAAACCAGCAAACATGGGGAGTTTTCGCAATACACAGAGTACCGCATAGTTAAATTAACAAGTGACATTTAATTCAGATAGTGCTTTCCCTAACAGAAATTAATTCGCTAAATCCAATAACAAACTATAACGGACTTCACCTACTCAATACGGCTAATCGAATGTATGAAGCAGTACATATTATGTGCATATTTTATTTTCGATTAGCGTTCATATGAATACAATGAGCACATCTCTTGCGAGACGGTTATTGAAGACGTAATTTCAATTTTGAATCTCAACCATTCAACTCACAGTGCGAATAATCTCTGCAAAACTTTGCAGGTTGAATATTGAATTACAATTATTTACCTATAATTTTTAAAGGATATATAATTAGGTGTAGCTCGGGTTGTGCTCAACGGTCTTTTTCTGTACGTGATGAAATAAATCCTCATGAGTGCCTGGATGTTGTGGGAGCAACAGAATGGTTCTTATCTCCACAGTGTGTATCTTTTACAATGCATATTACATAGCAAGTTATGCTTATGTATGCTTTAAAGTTCATCTCTTTGCTCTTTGCCGGGCCTACGGTAGCTCTTCTCTTCTTCTCGAGACTTCCCGCATCTCTTTAAAAGAATGGAGCTAGCTTTCGTCACATTCTTCATATGAGGGTGCACGAGAATATACCGTACGCACCGTCTTAATTATAAAGAAAGACGGACAACCACCAAGTCTACCTCCCTTCTGAATCAGCACTTTTATAGGCCGTAATAGATGGATGAATGGAATGGATTCGATACTAACTTGTTACCAGAAAAATAAGTTTAAACAATTAATATAATGCGAAAATTACAAGAATAAGTCTCAAGAAAACTGAAACCATTGATAATTTCGTGAAACCGAGGGTTAATTAATTAATGCTCAATGAGCAGATATAAGCAATGGACCCGCTAAAGTAGCTTTCACTTGAAACCGCCCACTGAATGGGTACCGTGACTGGTTTTTGGTATTCAATATTTAAGTATCTGTGCTGCCATACTTAGACTCGAATTGCTGCGAATAATTTTGAAATATATACTGTGATGAGGGTGTAAAATTTATTAGTAGTAGTATAATAAACCATAATAACGTTTGATGAACTGCTGAAGAGTTAATCAAATTGAATTATTCATACATATTATTTTCGTATATTTAATTTGCTTGTGCCAAGTTGCAGTTATATTATGATTGGCGCAGGAGTGGGTCGGCTCGACAGGGTAGGACAGAATACTATTTTTTGATATTTACTAAAATTCTACAATATCATAAAATGGCATTTTAATGTTCTCCTCCAAACTCTGCACAATGCTATTTATAAAATGACAAAAAAAATTAAGCTAATTAATCTCTCCTAATTATACATTCCTTATACAATTTTATTTCAGACAGTAATAGCGAAAGTTAAACATTTTGATACGCTTTGTAATTCTGGCAGAGAAAGGCAGTAATAGATATCAAGTTATTTTAAGAAATGTAAAAGGATGCACGCAAACGAATTTTTGTCTGAAAAAAAAAAACATATATTAGATCCACCATGTAATAAATAAATCGGTCGTCGAATAAAGAGCGTATGAAAGCAGTGGGCATAAGAGTTATGAGGAATCAGCGTTAACCATGCACGCTATTGTATTGCATTTTATAAAACAAGTGGCAATACCATATATAGCCAATTAAGGTAAACATCCATGTGTTTGGCTTATTGAGGAAGCTATGTTCAGTGGTCCATTAGAAATTGTCCATTAGGCTTTATTAAAAAACAAATATGTAATTAAAAATCATAAGTACAGTTTTTGAGTCAATATTAAAACAATCGCATGCGCGTAAAAGACTTTCGTTAGTTGAATGTAAACGCGAAATTTGACAAACGAACACGTATTCATAAAACTATAACGCGACAAATGAATACCCACGAGGCATTTAGCGCAACTGCTATCTTTAAAGTTTCCCATGGGATGGGTGTGGGGTTATTTGTTTCAATAATGCATGTGAGCTGGCTTGATAAGGTAAATTCAGATTTGAAAATATTGCGTTTTATTTGCAGTATTTAGTTGAATATACTTGTTTATAGTTTTTATTGACGTGTACATAATTTACGAACAGCCTTTCAGTAGTAATAAAAACCATTGTTCGATGCCTATCGTATAAAGAACTGAACGCGTGAAAATATAACTGTAGCTAAAAGTTAACTAAACAGCGATATGGAATCATACAATCGTAATAATTGACGTTCCTGCACGCGTTGCTCTCGGTACTTTCTACGAGACTCGTCTGCATTGCGTTGCACAAACAATCACATTATTACAATATTTATTTTATTAGTAAAAGTAAACACGGCGTTCTAGTCACTTTTTAAAAGCAGTCATCGCTTTATTTGGGTTAAAACGGTAACGTACGTAACGTTTACAAAAATATTTTACTCAAGTGTCTACTACTTTGCTTTTCATTGCTTTAGATTTTAAAACATAGGTTAGAAATAATGTTGTTCTTACATAAACAAAATTTATAAATAAATTTTAAGTAACTGCAGCCGTCATCTGCTCGAGTACACTCAAATGAAGGTTTAACAAGCGTGAACCGATACGCACAGACAACGCGCACTCATGTGTACATTACCATGTGTTGAAAGGACAAAAACGAAAACCTTAACTTGGTAGAGCCAAAAATGGAGCTATTTTATGGTTACAGCATGAATAAGTCGGCTCTACGAAACTGTGTACTCCGCCCAGAAAAAGTGAAATTGCTCACGGCTAAGCAACTCCTATTCATTGAAGGCATAGGTCTTAGCCGTGAACTATAGCCATAGCAGCGATCAAAATACATCTTCCAGGTCGCAATGATACTGGTCTCTTTTCCTAGCCCTGCATAGCTGCTCGCACTTAATTAAAAAAAGTCGGCTCTACAGAGTAAAGTTACAGAATTTCAGCGTAAAATGGCATCTTAACGCTGCTGTGTTTCGTGTAGAGTGCAGAAAACCGGTGACCCTTTATACTGGTAATGAGGCATTCTTTCTAGTCCTTAGAAGTACACAACGCAACGATATTCTGATTTCTAATTGAGGATAAATGTAAAGAAGTGTCTAGGGGCCAAAGTGCAGTCCTCAGGGGGTGCAGCGATAGGTGTCTATAAGCCATAGTATCTTCTTAACATTCCGTGGACTGTTTGTCACCCTTGTTCTATAAAAAAGCAGGAGTGGAATTTTATTAAATTATTCAAATTAAATCATAAGCACAACCTTTCGTGTTCCATCACGGTTTTCAGTAGGGAAATATTAGAAAGTTGAAGGATGATTTGAACATTCCAGGAGACCTTGATTTCAATAACAATTAAGCGAAGTTTTCGCTTTTTCACTCGGAAAGAGTAACAGCAATAACGATGAGTAATGAATAGAGAGCTGGTGTAATTCGCGCCGCTGCCGCCCACGCATCTCTCAGTGCGCCGCGCATCCACTCGGAACAATGGTTTACTTTCTCGATTGACTCATACTGTTTCGATGCCTGCTAGAGATTCGAATTAGATTAACGAAACCAGTCTCAATTGCCTGAGGGCGGCGCGGGTGTTTGATGGTGTATGCCAAACCCAACTGTCGAGCTACCGTACTAGATGTAAACATAGATTATATCACTATCTGTATCCCGCGACCTCGTCCGCGTGGAATTTAATACAATTGGATTTCATGGGTTTTAATTTTTTTTGGGCGGAACCCTAATTCTCTTTTTAAAATTAAAGTAGCCTAAGTTACTCTTTATAACATTTGCTAACTGCGAGTGAGTTCCGTCAAAATTGGTTCAGTACAAAGTGTAATGTATCGCATTTATCGTACTAATACAACTAATGTAGGTATTTACCACACAAAAAGACGCTTTGATACTTTCTGATGTAAATTGACACACTGACACACGGATTGACAGACGGAAATCACATACAGATTCGAATAAATAGGTTAATGACAATTTAACTGCACTTCTCAAAAGTTAAAATTATTACTGCCTATAACTAAACTATAAATTAATAAAGTTAAATATCAGTTTAATTTACAAAATAATCTGAGAATTTATATTGGAGAGTTTTAAATCGGCTAACTAGTTTATCAAAGTTTACTATTACTATTACATATAAAGATACAAAATGTTGTATCTTTCGTAAGTGTAAGTTTTAACAAAATTGTCACTATGTTTATATCATTAAATAAGCCAGATTTAATTAAAAAATTAAACATATATCTAACCTCAAACAAATTTAAACTGTTATAAAGCGATGCAAGTAATGTACTGCCTACGTGTTACTTGTTGCATCTCTCATTGCCTCGTGTATCTTTATCACTAATTCTCCGTAACAGTGCGGCAAACAAAGTTATTACTGTTTGAACTCAATAATTGTATGTAAATAATTACAATAAGGACATCATACGAGGAAGAAACAAAATATTTGCGGTTTTGAATGGAAATTACCGTCCAGTCCCAAACAAATATCTGACCCTGGAAGTGTGCTACGACTTCGTAAGGTTTTAAATCAACGATAGTCCTTACAACAAAGAAATGACAGCCGGAAAACTGATAATAACTGCAATAATAAATATATGTCGGAGGACTTTTATATGCGAGGAATTATTGCCGTAAGCCATTTCAGGAGGTAGCGATAGTAAGGTATACAGCGACATCGGCATTAAAGACCACAGCAATATTGCAAATATTAACAAAATAAATGACATATTATACTTCAAGCTTTGAGTATGTTTGTTGTTTGTGTTTACACTTTACTTAATTCTTTTCCACGAAATATACATACCTTACATAAAAATATCATTTCATTTTTAATTTTTTAACACTGTCAAATACTTAAAATTTAAAAAAAAAAAACATTAAAATAATTAAAGAAAGCTCCCTTATAACATCGACAACATACAGCAAAGAATAGTTAAGACAGGATCTTATGGAGAAGATTGTTTTTTTAGAGCTAATTTACTAGTGTTGCAACGCAACGAATACGAATGAACGTATTCGCCGAATAGTAGACATCTACCGAATATTCGGAATCGGCGAATATTAATCACAAATATTTAAAAACTAATACTTTTGTACGCAACTCTACTGGCAGACTTGGAAAACGCGCGTCATCGGCGTGAAAAAATACGACGAATACATAGGCCCTTAGCTGCAACGACGGGGCTCCGGGAGTTTCCCTATCACTGCGAACCCTAGATTGATTCATTCATTTCATTTGACAGTCGAACGAAAGCACAGGTTAAGCAAGAGAGTTTCGTTTAATTTAATTGTTTTGTGAGACTGCTGCAAAGTGAAGAAGAGAAGCTGAAGCTCGGCCAAAAATATTTTGCACTGAGACCATGTACAGTCGCCTCGGAAAGGCTTTTTTCAACAACTGGGAACATCCATACTGAAAAAAGAAATCACCTTTAACCAGCAAATCTACAAATTTTATGTTTATTTAAAAAGAAACTCGCCGATTGTAAATTCTAGTTATTAGAACAATATAATATCATCAAATGAATTAGTTATTTATTACCATGGCTAGATATTCGTATTCGTAAAAGTAGTATTCGTTGCATCACTACATAATATGTACTATTTACCATCCGACAATACTACCAAATCATTAGGTAGAATCGTAGTCAAGAACAAGCATAACTCTTAATATAAAAACCATTTGATGTCCGTTACTCCTGCTGAAACTCAAAAGCGGCTCGACAGATTTTAATGACAATTCACATTTGGACCCGGTAGATGGCGCTGCGAAGTTGTGGCGGATCGTTAATATTTTATAAAAATAAGATCCATTTATATACAATAGTGAATGCAAGTTTCAACTAAACGTATAATTTTCGCTTCTTCAATGCTAATAAAAAACATAGGGTCATATACAAACTATGCATCCGCAGTACTGATGATTAAACAAAGGAGTCTCGCATAAAATGCGAATATCAGAGAACATCAGACGTTCAAGAACGTTTACGCAGTTGTGTGTTAGTAACGTTCGTGTAAATTTTACGTCGGTCTGCGCGCGCGCGCACGCAAGCGCTAATGGACGCGTGTCGCGCCGCTGACCCCCGACCCACGCCGGGTTCAACGTTCGGCCCTCCGCTCCCTTTACTGTAGTTCTTAGTCCTGATCCTGAACCTTAGTGCAATGCAATAGAAACTAGGGCTTTGTGATTCCTAGCTAGCTGTAATATACAATGATACACAGAGGCAGTTCAAAACAAGTTTATCATTCATTGCAAGAATATTCAAACGTTTCGTTTTTATATACAATGTGTTTCTAAATAAAATGTAACTTTCCCGGCACTGTACATTTTAGAAACTGCACTTTTTGTAAAAAGAAACCCACACTTATTTACTAAATTATCAGCAGTCAAGAAAACTCCAATACGTGTTCAATACGTACTTGAATCAATTAATCAATTTAAAATGTAAGACTGCCTTAATAACAGAAATTTTAATAATAGACACTATTATTTAGATTTCTGTGGCTTTAATGTACAAAAGCTTTTTCGGACTTGCTCCTAAAATATTCAACTAAATTCCAAATGCAATTCAAATTACTAAATATTCATTTATTTACTGTTAATGTTAGATTAAAATTTTCCAAAAAGAAAGAATAAAATAAAATAAAATATTGCCACTATTAAAATAGCACTACAAATTTTTTCTGACAAATGTTATCACACAATGGACGAGTTTTAAACGATACATTATTGTAATATTATTAATCTTATGCTTAAAATTAATTTTATGTATATTATTTAATTATTATAATTACGAAAAATGTTAATTTTAAAGGTTTTAAACTATTTAATTTGTGAAAATATTTGTGTCTTACGACAAACACGGCGCACTATTAAATGTCACATATAAAAAATTCTGATTCTGTAATACAACAAAAATAATAACCGATAATCAATCATAGAGACACTACTGATGATGGCACGGGAAGTGACAATATCAAAGAGGTCTAAAATTTACAGTAGCTATACAAAACGAAGCATTGATACAGTTGAGAGAAATTAAAGGTTAATGTGGTTGCGGTTGATTTACGACCAAATACTCAAACGCTTACTCAATTTTAAGATATCGTTAAGTATCGTGGTGTCACAGTTACTTCGACTTAAAGTAAACAACATCACGAGACTTAACGGCATCTTAACATTGAGCAGCGTTTGTCAATTTTAACATTAGGATCATTCCAATAATCAACCACTACGCTAAGCTAGTAGTATTTTTTTAAATTACCTATGAGCGTAGTGTTTTATACTCAACTCAACAATAGCAACAGACGAAACGTCACACTGTATGATTACTTAACAACCCTGCCAGGGAACACGGACAATTTTATCACTTTTAATCAGTAGCAACGACTGTCTGTTTACACTTAACAGCATTAACCGCCTACGATGTGACTAGTCACATAAAATTAATGTTATCCTGTTTGCGGTCCGTTAATTTTAATTAGTAGCCGAGAAAAGGATAAGACAGTAAATATAATGACCGATTTGTATTAAATGACAATACTATCCAATTTTCGAATATATCCATTACGCAAAGACAGATTAAGATCTTTTGTTTTTCAGAAGTCCAAATAATTTATTTTTATTACCCTGAATACCTTGCGACTTTGTTTGATGTTATTTACGCTTATAAAATATGATACGCACTTAAAACAGACTACAGATTCGATAGAGGTACCGGTACATTAGTCGTACACGAGTAGATAGAAGTCTGGTTAAAAATCATTAAAAAAACTAATTCTTACGGGACCTGATAAGAAAGTTATCTTCCGCCTTGCAATTCAAGATTCCAAGCATTAAAATGGAAATGGTAGTTGTTCTTAAAAGGTATAAAATACTCAATTTTCCAGTAATTGACACTCGCGAGACGGCTCGGCGCACCTGCGAGCAATTACATTACACAAAAGCGGAATGGTGAATTCAAGTAACCAGATACAAGTGGAACCTGCCAGCTAGCCAATCCCGGAATGAAGACTACCATAGATTTCTGTACGTTTGTAAAATATTCCTGTTATAAAGAATTTCTACATATCTGAATCTCATTTCATAGAAAATAAATTTACGTTCAAGAAGAATACCGTAATCCCTACACTTGGATTTTCTGGTTTGGAGGCGTTTTACATACATAAGTTGCACATGAACAAACCGCCCAAACCCGGAACAAATTTTTAAGGGCCCTGCAGACAAACCCTTAGTCACCGAGATACCAAGCGTGAATAATCATGTGAATCTTTGATTGTGACAAAATGCGTATTATCAAATTAAACGTCTCAGATGGAACAATGATTCACAGAAGAAAACTTTAGATGAGTACAGTGATTGTTAGAAAATTGGTCATGTATCGGAGACCACGCAAAGGCATTTTGCCTGCGAGTTTAAGGGGATGGGAGAGAGAGGTGTGTAAAGTGTGCAATTCGCGTCGTAGGCGCAGGCTGCGCTCGGGAGTCAACGCACCGGGACCGGTTCACTAATCGATCCCGCATACGACTCGCCCTCCTGTCTTCGCCTAAACGCGGCTGTAACGGCTCGGCGGCAACCAGACACCAAATAACTTTGTTCCAATGCGGTTTTTGCAGCCATATGTATCTTATCTGTTCAGGCCACTTACATTCAAAAAATCTATAAATATCCATTTACAGAACGCACGGTCTCAAATTTTTAGATACACGTTTAATATATTATAATGAATATAAACGGTTCGGTTCGGCTGCACGGTGTAGCATCAATCATATAAAAAGTAAACAGTTTTAGGTTCGTGCCGTGCCTGTGCTTTTTGTTGCTGGCTCGGTCACAAATCACAAAACTACATAATGAAATTCTTCAAGACTACATAATGAAGTTACCTTTTTTCCTAATATAAATCGTTTTTATGGTAATTTTTACAACATATTCATTAACTTGTCCTGCTCAGAGACGGAGGTTTACCGGCACTAAGTTTATTTTTACTCCTGAGTACCTTGTTCAGAATACAACACTCATAATTTTAATTAAATATTGCAACTTAATTGCTCACATACATTGTCATTTTAATTTAATGAAAGCGCGCTACAACTAAAGTAAAAGCTCTATCTAGAGTATATCGTATAAAAGGGACGTAGGTATTATACATACATTTATTTAAACAAAATTAGTAAAAGTAGGATAATATCTAGTCACTAAAATTAAGGCTTAAAAATAACCACAAATAATATTTAAATTATGACTTAGTTGCGTAAAATTGTATGAGAAAACTAAACTATTAGTAGATGAATATTATAAAAATCTATCTCAATAATACGAATAAATTAAATTGAATAAAAAATTAAAATGATAAACTATACATACTTATATATTATTATAAAATAATATCGACAAATTATGTTTGTTACGCAATTTCGATAAACATTCGAATAAGTAGTAATGATATGACAATTTATAAGATACTAAAACTGGCCAAGCAGACGTTTTATCCTTTCTGACGAGCCTTGTGTCTTATAAAAACGTCTAAAATTTGTAATAGAAATATTGAGTATAGGTGGTAGAGGCACGCTGCAGCTATATTATGGTTGTAGTACGAATGGGTCGGCTCAACCGGGGAAAGACCACGCTTTCACAGAATACCAGTGTAAAATAGCAGCTTTATACTGCTGTTTCGTGGGTGAGTTGTAGACATTCGGGGACCCTTTTTTACTGGAAATGAGACATTCCACCTTTGTCCTCAAGGGTGATAACGCATCTGCGTTTTGATGCATAATCGAGAATAAATTGAGATGTCTATGGGCTACAGTATCCATTTACCATCAGGCGGACTGTGTGCTCGTTTTTCCACCCTTATTCTATAAAAATAAAATAAAATATCAGAATGAAAACTATCCATTGTTTATTTCTCAAGTTGGAGCAAGCAATGCACGTTTACAAATATCTTTGAAAAAGGAATTTATATATATAAAAATATTTATAACAATAGCACGCACATATGTATACGACTGTAGGCGTACTTTTTCACAAATGAATAAATATATAAGTAACAAACTATGGCGCTGATATTTATAAATCAAAGTCACATCGGACTCAAACGTTAATTACATAAAATAGTAAACGTAACAAGCAACAGGTAACAACGAGATCTGATTTACGAGGATTGTGTAAGATCGGCGGCAGCGTTGACATGCAACATTAAATCGTTATGTCACCAGAATGAGATTAAGCAACCCACTGGACTGATAATAAAACATCGAGAGAAACGACGTCTGCAGGTACTTTAACTTTGTCCAATTTCAAACCTTAAATAAGTCTTTCATTTTTCTTCAACAACTTGGTAGAGCCATAATGCGGTGTATAGCTCAAATGAGTCGGCTCGTCCGGGGTAGGACCACGCTCTCACAAAATACCCGTGTGAAATAGCAGCTTATGACGACACATCGAAAAAGTGGCTCCGGGCTGGCGCCGTACTGATCGGAGTAAATACATAATTTCTATAAGAACTTATAAAACGCCGTCATAAGGTCTAAAATTGCGTAGCGGCCGCAACGATATAGACCGCTTAGAAATTATCAGAATCCCTGTAGAGTCGCCGACGGTACACATGTGTACAAGAAATAAACATCTTCCGCTCGCTCGATAGAGGTACACATGTGTACAACAAGCACTACCCTTTGAAAAAGATTTTTTTTAATTAAAACAAAACCAAAGACACTATGCAATAGATAATAGTATCAAAGACAAAGATATGTTCTTTTATTTTAAACCATAACCTGGCAATGTTTCCTTAGAAAAAAAAAGAAATCACTCTGAACTTTCGGCGTTCCACGTGTCGCTTTGATGAAGGTGCTCCGTCTTTTTTATAGAATTTTATATTTGTGTCTGGACTTAAAACGAAAGTATAATACTTTTTTATATTCCTTGTAATATAGTAAACACGTAGATATATAATTTGTGGTATAAAAAGTGAAAAGTAAATTGCCAAAAGTACTTCGAAATACGAAACGCCCATTTTGGCGGTTGGGGTAATAAACGTGTTATTTTTCCAATTCTCATTTATTTTTAGTGTAAAATGTAAGTAAAAATAGTTTTCTTACATATTTCAAATAACTTCACGTTGTATTTATTTCAAATTCACACAAAAATATTTTTGAAATATTGTTCGAAATGTCATACAGATAAATATTATAATTATTTTATTTTTAATTTTTTTATATTTTAATATTTTGGTATGAGTAACGAATAGAAAGACATAAAACATAAAAATATACATATTTTCAAACATTTTCATATAAATTTCTCCAAAAACAAAAGTGTAGAATTCAAATTAGTAGTAATTTTGGCACTAAAAGTGAAGTATATACTACTACTTATGCTATAAAGGGTAATTTATGAATTTTATTATAATTTCTAGCCACCAAAATAATTTTATTCAATAGTTTATACATTCAACAAGAATTCCTGTAAGTTTTATCCATAAATATTGTCTCAAAGTGAAAATATAGCAAAATTTGCAATATAGCAAAAAATTTGCTAATTTGCAAATTTTCCCGCCATTACGGTCGCGAGCGAACGGGAGTGTCATATTACGTGGCCTCGCGAGCAAACAGGTTAAAATTGTTAAAAATTTTTGATTTAAGTAATCAAATTAATCATCAAGTAAATTATGGATATTGATGTTATGAATATATTTGAGCGATTCCCAAGCATATAGATTAAGTAATTTCATTGTAATTTCAACTAAGTATAGTGATTTTTAGAGGTGTTTTCACAAATAATTATGATCGAGTCAAAATTATACAATCGTGTTTTAGAACAAGCAAATTCAAGATAAAGACATGAATTTACCTATATCAAAATTCTACTTTCGTTAGTGGTGTCATAGTCCTAGACTATTCGATGAAAGGAGGTGCATTTTTTCCCGGTGTCGTCTTAATGCTGCTATGTTTCGTTTAGTGAGTGTAGAGAATCGAAGACCTTTTCTAATGGATACGATCGCCAAGATCGCCAATCTTAGTCCTCAGGAGTGACAAAGCATTTGCATTTGCATTTTGATTTTTAATCACAAATTTTGGAATCTTAACTCGGCGCTGCTCGCAAGGTAAATTTTACCCAGGCGTGTACATTTCTGTACCTTTTTTTTTCTCAAATCAGAGCGCGTTGTGCTTTCGTGTACCTTCGAATTATGTTTCGGACTACATGCTAGCTGTTCAGCAGTCAGATGGTGTGACGCGACGCGCTTGAAGTTTTGGACGTGTAAAGTGTTCGTGGGTATTTTTGACACCTAGCGATAATTCGTGCTACGTAATTTTTGAGTTTTATTTTTGTTATTAAGAATAATAATGTCGCGTCAAAGAGTGACCGATGAAGAAATTGAACAGTATTCTCAATTGAACGATAGCAGTTGTTCTGAAATTGAAGATTCTGAACAAGATGAGGTTTTTCAAGAGCCATTGCCGGAAGCAACAGAAATTTCGTTACAGTCACAGTGCCTGTATATTTCGACGGCATCCCTGTAAGTAGCTTGGAACGCGGATATTATTTAGGAAAAGACGGTATGACGAAGTAGGTTGTCACAAAACCATCTTCAGACAATATCGTGCTCCAGGACCAAAAGGTATTGCCAGGCAGTATCTGAAAATTGTTGACGGATGGGATTTAATTTTTCCTTTTGAAGACTTACAACTTTCGTCGAATGTACCAATCTAAATATCGATAAACGCAAAGAAAATCATCAAAGAATTAGACTGAAAATATACCGACGTAATGGAAATCAGAGCTTTATTTGGCTTGCATCTTGGCAAACTTCGAGGAACCCATTTGAATACTGAAGATTTTTTGGCTACTGATTGCACTAGTTCTGATGTTCGCTTGGTTACAATATCTCGATCTCAGATTTATTTTCTTCTTGCATGTATAAGATTTGATAATATTTACACACGCATGGAAAGATGTGAGCACGATAAACTAATACTGCCCTGCTAAGCGCAAAAGCGGTATCTCAAAAAATACCGAAAATTCGATTTTTATGTCATCGGATAGCTTAAAAAAATACGCATCTAATGAACTAAGCCTTTTAGCGGTATCTTGTTCAAAACATGTGAAAAAAGCCTTAAGAATTATTTTCCTATCTCAGTTATACCTCAAATCACTAAGGGTATTAGAGGTATATCAATATCACGAAGGCAACTAGCCGTATAATTGAATACCGCCAAATCTCTTAATAAAGAACAACACTTTTTCTAAGCCAAATAGCGGCAAATATGTACAACGAGTAAACTACTGACTTACCGCTACGACGCTTAGTATTACAATGGTTACTTGATCCGCAAATCATTTGGACTACATGAGATACGGCTGCAGTGGCATATAAAATTGGCCCTTATGGTATAAACGATACGATCGGATTTCTAATACATTTTATGGTGATTTATTCGTGTTGTTGACAAATTCGCGTCATAACTCGTTTGTTTTCGTTGCAATTAGATCGTAATCATGTAATTACCGTGTTAAATAAGTAAAGAATGGTGAATTAACGTAAAGTTAAAAAAACAAGCTACAGTTATTCACTTAAAGACGGGAATGGGACATCGTATGGTGTATGTACAATATTCTTCTTGACAACTTTGGGCTACAAACTATCTAACGATAAACCTTTACAGACTGCTTTGGTCACTTGCAAGGAGACAGTTGCACCGCCAGTAGATAGGAGACTGGGAGCTGCTCCTCATAATAAGATTGACTCAAATCCTATAAAGGAACATATAATGAGCTTCGAGCCTAGTATATCTCATTATAGGCGTGAGCACGCCCCCAATCGCTTATGCTTACCCAGTGATTTGACAATTCATGCGATGCACAGAGACTTTTTAGAAAAAAAATCCCTCTCACAGCGTATCTTACGACAAATACCGAGAAGTGATCGCAGCATTAAATATATCTTTCGTGAAGCTTGGCCACGAAGAGTGTGAGGACTGTGAAGAATTCCGTCTGCATGACAATACACACACCAAAGAAAATCTCCAAGAAGGCTGTTTAGGTTGCACAAAGTGGGCAAGTCATAATGAACGGGCAACTATGTTGAGAGCACAATATAAATTAGACAGTGAGCTAAATGAAACTGGTACTGTTGTATATTCTGCCGACTTACAAAAAGTTATCATGCTGCCCAGGATAGACATGTTCAAAACTGCTATTTTCACCCACAGGATAGTTGCTTATAATGAAAGTTTCGTGCCCACTGGTCAAGGCAGAAAAGGTTTGAGTGTTTTTCCTGTACTATGGTATGAAGGATTATTTGGACGCTCCAAATCCGAAATCATAAGCGCATACCTCCATTTTTTTATTTTTCATCGAGATAAAAAAGAAAATCATACTGTGGGTCGACAATTGTTCGTCACAAAACAAAAATTGGACATTTTTTTCGTTCTTAATTTACGTAGTCAATTCAAATGACATCAACGCCGACAAGATCGTGATCAAATATTTCGAACCAGGCCACACTTTTATGTCTGCCGACAGTTTCCACCACAGGGTGGAGTTATCTATGAAGCGCATGAAAAACAAAATTTATGACTTTGCTGACTTTTCTCAGGTAGTTACTACTGCAGGAAAAAATGTAAAACCTAAAGAGATGACTCTACAAGATTTTTATGACTGGGAAGATTACACGACACAGTATAAATTGTCTCGAATTGCACCGCGTCCATATATTAATGAAATGGTCGAAGTAGAGGTCAACAGGGGCAGTTTTGATCTGACATACAGAACTGGATTCAATAAGGACCCTATCACTGCGAGCATAATCGGAAATAAAATTTTAAAAGCTCAAGTTTTGCCACCACCAAAAAGGAAAACTGCTCCGGAAGGCATTTCTAAAAGCAAAAAAGAAAATATTTTGAAATCCTTTCAAAATATTATACCCCAAAATAAAATGACCTTTTGGTGAGATCTCCCTGTATCATTTGACTAAATTTCATAGAACCCGTTTCTTTTGCTATATATTATGTATGCCATTTCAAATTTAATGAATAAAAGATTTTGTTAACATATATTGACTGAGTTTTTTCTTTAAAATAACACATTTTTTTATACACAAAAGATTTATATCTTTTTATATACAATCATGTAGGAGAAGAAGTAACAAAAAAGCGGTAACTCAAACTTTAATTCTTTAATTCACTAAGCAATGTAGCGGTATCTCATGAATAAGGTATTTACACAAAGATTTTTGATATTCCAATTATTGTGATAACAAATAGACCCAATGTTATATTATAAATATTACTTGATAAACAAAAAAATCTTAATATAAAGCAAAAACTAAAACACTTTTACATAACGTCAACTAAGTCGAAACTCGTTCCATTGAGATACCGCTTTTGCGCTTAGTTGGGCAGAATAGCGATCAGAGAAGTTTTTAACTATTTTTATACCAGAATAAAATTGCATTACTCTTTGCATGACCAGGTTACCAAAAACCAGGTTGATGAAAAATTTGAGAAATTTCGTGAACGTTGCCCTTTTCTCAAGTATTTACCGAGCAAACCAGGAAAGTATGGCTTGAAAATTGAAGTGTTGGCTGATGCGAAAACATATTATGTTTTTAATTTGGAAATTTATGTAGGCAAGAACCCAGGACCATATAAAATAAGTAATGCAGCAATTAATCTGGTAAAACTTTAAGTGTAACTGATAAAAAACACAAATCGCAATGTTGTATCCATCACAACATTGCGATTTGTGTTTTTTAAACTGGTTTAAATCATTTCAATTGCTTTAGGATTTATACATTAATCAAGTATTGACAGATTTGAGAACAGTTCGCAAAAACAACAAAGACATAACTCCAATATTTGTATCAAGCAAGAATAAAAAAAATTATAGGTTTCTTTTGTGCCAAAGAACGAAAAGTTGTTTTATTAGCCTCTACTATGCACTGATGCAAAAATCGACTCTTGTGACAAAATGTTATGTCGGGAACATGCACTACCCATTTTTGTATTGAATTCAAAAAATTAAATAATTATCACTCAAAATCCTATTTACATAAGTCTGCCTAGTAGAATTCTTTCTTAGTTTTTATAATGGTTACTTCGATGTTGATTAATTACTTAAAAGACATTGGCATACGTTAGTGATCAAGTCACAACAAAGTCAAGTCAAAAAATAAATATTTTTTAAGATAAGAAAAGCAAATTTTAATTTTAGACCTTATGAGTTACTTTTTTGTGATTTTGTCCAAATTACTAAAAATCAAGAGAATATTTTGGTAAGAATTGATGATACGTAGTTTTTATATAAAACACGCTTTAAATATGTATCAAGTATTTATAACAAAAACAGTAGAGTTGGGCCGATTAGCCGCCGACTAATCGGTGAAGCCGATTAATCGGCCTATTTGTAGTCACCGATTAGTCGACGATTAATCGGCTAAAATGGCCGATTAAGTCTTTTTATTTTACTAATTTCAGCAAAAGTTTTTCGTGATTTTCTGCGTGGTAACTGCGGCTACATTGATATGAGTAAAGCTAAGTAAAGCTTTAAAAAAAGTATAGTTTCTCTCCCATGCGTAAACTCACGTCAGATTTATATATAGGTAAATCAAATAAATAATAAAATATGTAGGTTCATACGTAACTTTTATTGAAAAATCAGTCTCATATGTTTTAATGTTAATTATTCTGGACAAAGGAACTTTGGTAAAATAATGAATCTAAGGTAACTATTTAAATTTAAAACTAAACAAAAACCTAATTACTTACTATTTTAATTCTACTTTTTAACTTGCTATCTCGACGGTTTGAGATCCCAGGACGAGTGCATTTTGAGAAACCTCAAAAATAAAAATTAAAAAAAAAAACTGTTTTTTTGGAATAACTTTTAAACGGCTATACATAATTTGGTGCGCTTTGCATTTGAAATTAGCGGAAAGTTCCAGGGATGGCCTGCAGGGTCAACCAATTTTTCTAATCGTAATGTAGAGTAGTAATAGACTTTGCCGAGAGACCGACATTTCCCGAACGCCGCCGAAACAAGGATCGGCTGGGCCGATTAATCGGCCATTTCTTAACCGATTAATCGGCTAATCGGCCAATCGGCCAAAGTACTAATCGGCCCAACTCTAAAAAACAGCAATTAACTTTGATAAATACGTAATTTTGTATGTGGGTATTTTTCACCCGTATTTTTCATTGATGTAGCTGAAAGGGGTGGGAACAACGCCGAGTTAATCAAAGGTAAATTGTAGATGTCTATGGGTCACAGCATCCACTTACCATCAGATGTACTATGTGCTCGTTTGTCACCCCTATTCTATAAAAGATATGGTACGATGGTCTAAACTACAATTGAAATAATTGCAAGGATTAGAACACAGAAAAGATAGCACTCAGGATCTAAGCTTTTATGTCATAATCTGATGAAATATATTTACATAAGTTTTTAATGTGTTCCTCATCTGTTCCGCTTAAGACATAAACGTTTCCACTAAATACAATGGGTGTTGGATGTCCTCAACTCATAACAGCGACGATGAACAGATTCTATGAACTTCACAATTGTGCCATTATTCGCGCTTTCAAATAATGGCAAAAAATTTCTAATAGGCGAAGCAACGGTGTCTTTTAAAATGGCTATTGTTAAATTTACTTGTTCAATTGAAAGCTCTTAAAGGCACGGGATGATATTATTACATCTGATCGAAGATTATATATGATATTCAATTTGAGATACGTAATCCTAATTGGTTTTACTACTGTATTATTATAATTATATTTACTATGCATATAAACGACTGTAGGATTCTGACATGACATTAACAACAAATCTTTTAAATTCCGAAAATAATTCTTCATTGAGTTTTCATTCTTACTACAAAATTGTTTGTATTAACTATGAAAACTATGATTAAACTATACCTTTAGTGACTTACGCAACTTAAAGCTATTCTTTACTTTTTCTTCTTTTGTGTAATTAATAATTTATCATTAACATTTGACATAATAGAATGAGCTAATATGTTATGCGGCGGTCATTTATCAATTGTATCATTTAAATTCTGCCCAAGAAGAGACTGATTTATTGAATCCAGCATGTCACAAATACAACACTGTTCTGCTCTTATAAGTCACATATTATAAACGTAAACCGGTATAATTTTATAGCTTTATAAGTTTTTTTGGCTGCTATTGTTTGGGCTTTTACAAAATATTGCATGACATTGGCAGCGAATTATTTTCTAAAATTAGGAACGTGATCTCAATCGACGAGATTTATAAGCGTTGACGACTTAACAATTTAAAACCACATTATTACCACGCATGCGACATCATTTCGAGATCATTTTCTTTCTATGCCAACCTCCGTCCGGTACTATAAAACGAGACTTGTCTCTTACATGATTACAGTCGAGACCTCACTAAACGATTGTCGGATTTTGTCGTATGTGCTCATTCTCCAGATAACGACGATGTTAGTGGTCCGAATAAAATTGATTTAGTGGTGACGTTGACGTATAAGAGGCAATTAAGGAGCGAAACATCCTGCAAATATATTAGAAAATGTATTCTAATGAATATCGACCAACTGTAACTATCACAACAGTAACTAAATTTTAGATAGTAGATATAAACATCATTGTTAACGATAAGGCGTTAAAGCGTACATTAATCACTACAAGAACTTGAACTGTATGAATAAGATATAATCATCATAGTGTTCCCAGCGTGCCTAAGAAGACCCTGATGATTTCTCAAGCCAAGGTCAAGCCGATATGCTCCATTATTACAGCAACAGGATATAAAGAACGACGACCTCGCTATCTCGATGTGAAGGCATTTGAACGAAAGAAGGAAATAATTTAGTTTTGATGATCATCACCTTGTGTCGTGTCAAAAAATTAACCACATTGGATGATTTTTTTTTTAAATTAACATTAGCTCCACACTAGTATTTTCTCCCGTATCGTCGGAGCAGTTCGTTTCACAAGGGTAAAGATCCAGAACCGAAACACTTACTTGAGGGCCATACCAATGCTTGTTTCGTGCAGGATTTTAACCCGCGGCCGTTAGCGCTGCAACTCAGTGCTAAGCCACTGCGCCATGGAGCCTCATATCAAACATATTGTGTTATTTCCACTTGATAGTTTAACATAAAAGCGGTAAAGGACTTGAAAAGACACGAATACAAGTATATTTTTTAGACAAAGTAGAAACTTCCACTGTTTGGGAGAGTTAAGACAAATTATTTTATTTTACTCGGTTGCATGCATAACTTCAACCAAATTTATCTTATTCACGATATTTATTACAGCGCGACGCTATATTAGTACTCTATTCCTATATCTCCTGGGCTCTTCGTCTTGTTGTATTTTTTCGGCAGTAATTGTAAAAACGGCAGAAAAAGACCGAGGAAACCAATGAACACTATTCTTGTTTTAATACCAAGTACCCGGATGACCGAACTTTGCTCGTTTTTTTTTGAAATTACAATTGATACAAATTACATACTGATGAATAATATTTTTTGATCTTATTGACATAATAGAAAAAACTGAACTGGTTATTTGAATAAAAACTAGTTTAATTAAAATTTTCGTATTTTTAAAAAATACTAAAAAAGGGCTCGAAATTATAGATTTTCTTACAAAAGTAGGGAACTTGAAAAAAAAAAGGAAAAAAATTCGGAGCGAAGACAGGACGCGAACAAAGGCTTTAAGATTTTGCGACCGCTCAATATCCACTTGAGCTATTACGATCATTAACATAGTGTCAAAATTTACCTTCTTATATTGTAGCAGTTTTTCATTGACTCAAAACACGGACAAAAAGACATTTTCTAAAACTACATCCTAGCTAGATCGATTTATTGCCCCCGAAACTGCCTGGACACTAAATTTTATAAAAATTATATATATACAAGAATTGCTCGTTTAAAGGTATAGGTTAGGATGGGATGTATTGTATACTAGCTACCCACCTCAATTTGATTTAAAGATAAATCAGTTTTTCAATTTTACATTTTAATGTTGTCTTTATATTCAGAAGTATTTGCTTTGTAGAAATTGATCAGAAAATTGTTATAAGAGATAGGTGTTTAAATAACCACTTGTCATTTCGTGGGCAGTCGGTTTGTTTGCAAATAATGAAAGCGTGCAGTCCGGACAACACTAATATACATATATAATATACGAATATACACTTCCTAACTACAAATAATAATTAGTTCAGATAATGAAGAAAAATTGCGTCACGTAATGAGCGTTACAACATGTTCTGCACTATTTATTGTTTTCGCGTTACTGCTTCACATCCATCAAAGCGCTCGTAAAACTAATAAAGCTCAGAAAAAACAAAAAGACGACTCATTAATATCGTCCGTAGATCCTGATATGGGATAAAGAAGAAGCAACGACCACGTTCAAAATAAAGCGGCTCTTCGTTTTATTATTATAGTTAGATCGGTGGTGTGTGGATTATCTATACATGGATTATGGAATGAGGTACCATGTTTTTTTAGGAACTAAACTCCAAAAAAATTGTTTAAAAAATTGGAGCTTTGTAATAAAATGTTATATGGAATATATACATGAAAAATTTGCCCATTAAATATATTATCATACAAAAAAAGGGTATGAAAGATCTGTGCCCTGTTTATCAAAATTTACAAGCCTTGTATTACAAGCAATTTTCCTGTAAAAATGTAATTATTACAAATGTGTTTATCAAAACTACACGTGTAAATTATAAGATACAAGGGCCATTATTTATTTCACAAGTATATTTTTACACTTGTATTCGTGATTTTGTTTATCAAAATCCCTTGTAAGTTATAATTTGTAGAAAATCATAGCAAATCCAAAGAGTGTCCGGCGACTCTCCATACCGTCTTTCAAGTGTCATAATTAGTACTGTAATATTTTTTAATTTGATTGTCCTTTTTAAAATGTGGTCAAGTGACTCAAGCGATGATGAAAATATTAGAATAATGGAACCAAGAACATATAGAACAAGAATTGACTACCGTTGGGAACCGGAGCTCAACACCATGCTGTTTCTGACATGCATGGTGTAACAAAAGGCAGTGTATGCGATGCAGTTCACAGTGTTGTAGCAGCCATCAATAGCGTAATGTTTGAAAACTACGTTAAATGGCCGCATAATATGCAGGAATCAGGTAGTACAGAAGTTTCATATGTTGAAAGGAATTATTTTATTTGTGGCTGTCTAAATGGTACCTTGATAACACACATAAATATGAAGAAGTATTCATAGATCGACACGGAAATCATACCATTAACTGTTTGGTTGTGTGCGGTCCAGAAAAACAGTTTTACAATTCCTATGCTAATTGGTCTGGAAGCAAAAAAAATGGCAGTAAAAGAATATGGCATGCATTTTCGATTTTAGAACTTGCAAGTGTTAAACTTTACAAGCCCTGTAGATTTTTTTGATAAATGTAATTTCACGAAATTGTAAAAACTTTCTTATAAAGTGTAACTTGTGAACAAGTAGACTTGCAGTTTTCATAAACAGGGCACTGGAAGGGATATAAGAATAACTAATAAATGTTTTAGTGTGTTCGTAAAAGTTACAGCCTTCATGCGTTCCACAACTGGACAGCCTTTCATTTATAAGAGGTTTGTGAAGCAATTAGTTCGCCGCGCTGCAGCAGTGCGTGTTAGCGAACTTCACAATTCACATGTCTTCGAAATATACCTTAGAGAAGACATTTAGGTTTCCTTACAATGTTATCCTTAACCGCTCAGTTAGTTGTAAATCAGCACTTAAAATTGCAATATTAACCATTTTATTGGTGCCGGCAGGCATCGAAGCAGTTTGCCGCCGTACAATAAAATTTACCACGAGCATTTAATACCTGAACTACCACTCATTTGTTTGCAGTGTGGTCGGTAGTTACTAAATTGTAACCGCAAGTAGATACAAAAACTTCCAGCCCATAAACAATCTACGGACCTCTTCGAATGACTTTGACGTCTGTTATTAACTGCACACTGACAGAATTTCCTAACATAAATTCTTTCTAATCACCAAAGGTCGAGAGGAGGTAATGCATTCTCTTAAGTCTTTGTGTGGACAAGACGAGTGTTAAGTTTTCTTTGATAAGAGCGTAGAATTTTCAATCCACAGCTCTATTAAAAACAAATTGGACTTTAAAAAGATGCACCAAAAAACGCGTGTAATTATAAAGATAAGTTCATAAACACCACGCCGAATAGCTTGGACTGCTGAGTGCAGAGCCAATACGTAAGCATTGGTAACCTACCCTTAACCCATTATGACCCAAGTATATTTTAGAATGGGTATTCCCCAATACTGCGGTCGTCGAAGTTTCGCTCTTAAGTTAACAGGTAGCAAAAAACTGTTTTGACATTAAATTGGAAAAGATGTTTCTTTTAATTTTTCTGACAAACGAGCGAACATCCCACCTGACGGTAAGAGACTGCTTCCCATGTACCAGGTGAATACAAACTTTAAACAAAGTAGGCGAGAGATACATTTACTTTCCCGAGGACGTGATGAATGATCTATAAACTTTCAGGTTGGAACATAGCAATAGCTTGGTGAAATAAATAGGTAACAGAATGGTAACATTCCAGGCCGATTTCTGGCACAAAAAGGTGCCCAACCATCTAGTGTTTCGAAAAGTGTTTTCTGTGTGTCCCACATTTACCAGTTAATACAGACAATTCATACGCTAAAACAATTTTAATCCAGTTATAGTCGACTCGCGATAAATCACGTTTCCCGAGCACAAATTGAGGTGAAATCAAAAATAATATCGTTGTATTTAACTGTTGCTAAAAGAAGCATGCAGGCATCTACATCACTGCCAAAGCAAAATTAACTTTGTGTTACATGAAAAGGAACTAATAGTCGTAAAAAGTGCTCTTGTTAATCGATTTTATACCTTTTAATGGTTGTTTTATGGATTTATTTTGATTGACACTTATGATTGTTGTTTACAGAAAGGCCAATCAGAATACACACGAGGTCGTTGGCAATTGATGCCTAAATATTTATAGGTTTACGAGAAATCGTATGAAAAACTTTTATAGTTGGTTCATTAGCTTTAAATTACAGAGAGCTTAAAACTATAAACCCTAACCGGTTGCGGATAGCGATCGCGACATGCAAAAAGCTCGGCGTGGGCCGTAAGTTGCACCTACTGCACTCCTAGTTTTACTGTGTCAAGAACAACGCCTCTCTGCCTCTCCCCGCGCGCCCCTCTTATCACTATTTTCTCACCTGTACGCAAAAACTGCAATAAAACCCTATGATTGTTTCAGTGATATACATATAAACATATACACACAGATTTATATATATATATATATATATATATATATATATATATATATATATATATATACCTGTTTCACATGAAGTATGTGAAACATAGTGGTCATACTTAGTGGTTAAATCGATTAAAATATGTAAAATGCAAACTGCAAATAAATGTTAATTTTTAATAAGGTTGGAAAACAAGCACACAGTTGGTAAGTGGATGCTGTGGCCCATAGACTCGATAGATATATAATATTATGTAGATTTACACATGGTAGTTACGCTGCAGCTATACATTACATAGTTGCAACTAAAATGGGTCGGCTCGACCTGGGTAGGACCACGCTCTTACTAAATATTAGTGTAAAATGACAGCTTAATTGCTGCTGTTTCGTATTGTAAGTGTTTAGAACCGAAGACAACATTCGAAATGAACGCCTATTAATATTTTTATAGCAAACACTGATCCCAGCTCATGTACTAAGCAACTAAAAGGCCACGTTTCCGAGTTCTAATACATTTTACTCAATTATTTGACAAAGCCTAAAAAAAATCACCTAAGTAAAAGCAGTGAGAGTTACAAGCAATATAAGTCAAAATCTGGGCACCGTCTCCTCTTTTCCTTCCTCTTTTTTTTTTTTGATAAATTTATGGAGTAATAAGACCTCTTACCTTGAAATTTATGAGGCATTCCATGTCAGTCCTCAGGGGAGACAGCCCATCTGCCTTTTGAATCGTCTTACTAACCATCAGTTTACTTACCCCCAGTGTGTGGACTGTGTACTCGTTTATCCGCTGCAACCATAATATGGCTGCAGCGTGTGGCTCCACTACTAAAGAATCAGTAACTGTTAGTTTGTATGGAGATTAGATTCAAAATTGACGAATCATGCGAATATTGTAAAATTAGGCTTGATCTTAACACTACTATGTAGGGTAATATCATATTATATGTTAACTGTTTCCGCACAAAATATTAATTATTAAAATAAGGTTTTATGAACCAAATTTTATATAATTTAGCTACATTGAGGCCTTTTTTCCTAAATAGTTTTGCGTGCTTGTTTCACATTTACAGTCTTTAAATTTTACTGCTTTAAATAATCTATTAGCCATATAGTCCACTTAACAATTCACCGTAATCAATATTTCTTAAATATTGGGAATAACAAATAATTGTATAAGACTAAAATAAACTTTAAAAAATAATATGACTATCGCACACAACCAAACCTTTGTCCACAAAAAACAAATTTATAACTATAGTGTCTATACTTTTGCATATTTTTTTCATTTTATGTGAGATTTTTCTTCACTTACTATACAAGCCAGTTAAACGTCGTATCAGGGGTCACGCCAACGCGTTGCTTCCCGAACCCAACGAGGTGTGGCATAGCAAAGGGTTCAGTAACTGGTTGATCACTGTTAAGGAAATGAAGAACGCTACCTTTCTTTTCAATTGATACCAAATTATAAGACGTTTAACACAGAAACATGACCGCCCTCTCAAAGGTGGTTGACGACTGAGATTACGGACCCCATTGAATGGTCTCGGTCAGACATGAACTTAGTGGGCTGTATATCTTCTCTTCCCTACTTATAAGAGTGGACACTGGTGAAATAAAACAGCAATTACTCATAACCGCCCCTTGGAAATGTGATATTGAAGTTAATTACCTTCATTTTACTTTTCCCTAATCCGTTTTTCTTTCTTGATTTATAGATTGACAGGTTTAATGTCAGCAGGAGCGAATTAGGTACATGTCATGTGTGACTCACGAGCCGTGGTAGCTCAGTGGTTAACGCTCGCTGTGAATATAACAGAACGCGAGTAACCCGGGTTCTATCCCCACCGGCACCAATGAAATTGTTAATTGCAATTTTAAGTGCTGATTTACCACGTGCTCGACGGTGAAGGAAAACATCGTGAGGAAACCTGCATGTCTGAGGAATAAGAAAAAAAAATATTTCGAAGACATGTGAAGTTCGTCAACACGCATTTGGGCAGCGCGGCGGACACTTCCTTGCCCTAAACCCTCTCAGAAATGAGGGGAGGCCTGAGCCTAGCAGTGGGACGTATATAGGCTGTAACTTTACTTTACTTTACTTTACATGTGTGACTGCTATATACTAATATATGAATTAATCGGTCGATGCTAAAACCATTTAAATGAGACATAATATATATTGTTAAAAATAAAAAAGATTATACTCGAGTTTAAGACTCACGGATGCAACCAAATGAATTTGAAACGATGACGCGAGTCAGCAAAACCAAAATTATACGGTACGTGCCGGCCAGATAACATAAAGATAACCGTTTTAGCGGCTGACCTTCTACAGGTCCTTGGCATACAAATATTGCGAAAGAAAGAAAAATTAAAACATATCGACACGTAGGATAAATTCGACGGTAGAAAACAATATTATTCACAATGAAATACGTGATTACAGTTAATTAAAGATTTGACATGATTGTTATACATTTATGGTTAGTCAAAACGTCGATATCCTTGAGCCACTCGGACAGCCAGTTAAATTAAATATAGTGGATTATACAATTTAGCCATCAAATAAATAAACATTTTTACCAGTTATTATTACCAGTCCTTTCAACTTTTTGCAATTTTTGTTTGTCTAAAAGATCAATTTATTATAAACTTTAATATTCATTTTAGCGCTGTAAACTTTGATTTAATAGGTACCAAAACTTTACATACTTTTAGCTTCCTTTTTATGTGAATTTGAAACATTGTTGTCGTCCACACACTTAAATTTTTGGCAGATACGAATCTACTTGTACCGTTAATAAAGCCGCTTTTAGCGGTTTATTAAAATATTTATAATGTGAAATTTTGCAGGCATCTGTAACTTTACAAATCTAAGGACGAAAGTGAAAAAATATATTTAAATAAATTAAAAATTTAAATAGAAAAATTAAAAAACCCATTGTTTATTGATTTGTTAAAACTTTTTAATTAAATTATTTATAAAGCTAATTCTGTTTTATATCAACACAAAGTATATGTGTAAGATTTTACTTTTTCTCTATTTTTATCATATAATTTTTTACTTAATTACATAGATAGTCAACATAGGATTTATGAAGTCATCAAAAAGGACCGAATGTTTCACTCGCGTGGGAAGTAATTAGCATAAATTCAGATGTGAAATGGGAAAAAAGGGATGTCCGATTCGAGATACAGCAATGTTTCCGAAAACACTCGTTTCGGGAAAAGAAATCTTAATGAGACGATGCGAATTTTCGCAGCCCACCTTTTGGCCTTTTTAAGACAGCAAGGTGTGATGGCTGACAAACACTTCAGTCATAATATAAATATAGATCAGATAATGTTCTGCATTCATTTTGACACTTCGTAGAGCAGTGTCTAAGCATTTACTTGCTGCAAGCTGAGTAAAGAAGTGGAGTAAAGTTTATTTAAAAAAAATCACGCTAAAAAGAATAATTTTTTGTTTAATTATTTGCTGGAAGAAGTTTAATGAAATCGCCGCCATTTCTACATATTTATTTAGAAAGATAGGCAGCTAAATTTGTTTTATTTTTGGCAATATATCCACAAGTTTCCATCTCTTAAGTTGCACAGCTTACAGTAGAATACGAAAAACATTCCATTTGCGATTTCGACAATTCGAATGAAGTCATTTAAGTAGGTGAACTTTTTTGTGGGCCGTTCATCATTATCTGATATTAATTAAGTTTAAAATTTATGACCGCATAAAACGAGCAACTCGAAAAACAACTACTTCGTCGAACATACATTTTAAGTTAACCCATTTTTTGACATTATTATTGATAGATATCGTAGGTAATTAAAAAACCAGATCTGACCAAGTTAAAACGCATTGCTGTAGCAATATTTACATGTTCAAAGGCCGGTAGTAGAGGTAGAAAGCAAGGATATCAGAATCGTGACAATATTCATCGATTGGATGGATAGTTTGTAAGGCCAGGGGATGCAACGATAAAATGATGAATTGATACAATCACACCAACCTTCTCAAGAATGAGCCTGTAAGCGATTCATAAGCTGTGCTTCAGTGGACAAAATAGGTACCTAAACGATCTTAGTTGGCGCTCCATACTGCTTGGCACGCTAGAAATATTACGTATGTAGTTGTTTTAATTTTGGAGCGATAATAATAAACAACATTATTCCTTTCCCACGAACCGAATACCGTCACGTTTTGGTGTTAATCAATTATGCCAGCACTATGAGACAGGCCGTGGGGCCAATTTATAGAAACAAGACGCACCTACTTAATCATATAGTAATTGATTGGCACCTCTTACCGAGAACGGACAAAAAGCCGCCGTCTCGTTGCGCATACGTATAATGGCAACTCGCTAAAATTACTTACTTATCGGCGCTGATGCACATCCACATATTTATACAATGGCTTCTTGCGTCAGCTGTGTATTCGATGTGCAACAAAGTAATGAATACCAATTGAACATTCGCTATTTTTTATTATTTCCCCTAAATAGGCCGATAATTTCGTAAATTGCTGTCAGCGAACACGACCCAATGATTTCAAAAGGAAGGATAGGCCCATATAAATATTTAACTCATAACTTTTTCATAGAAGAAAAAGTAGCGCTTCTGTCATAATACAAACGTCATATCAAAACACGACGTAGCCAGGGTCGGATTTCGTAGTATAATTATTCTAATTGTGCCATTATTTCATAGTTTTGTAGTACATAGTATCGTCATAATACTAAGCAAAATTACCGTAATTGTACCTAAAGGTCGACTTGTCTTATTATTGGGTCCTTTTACATTTTAACATTAACCCTACGATATCGAGAATTTTTGTATTGTACATGAGTACCGCGTTTTTTTTAACAAAATTGGAATTAGCTCCCTTTCTGCTCAATCGATACTCGATCGATGCATTTATATATATTATAGTATCCTTGATACAATTATAATGAGGGGCTACCACAATAAAAACTCTATATGCTCCAGAAACAATCGGTTTGAAAACAGAATTTCAAAATATTTTATGAATCAGATTTTCAGATTCAATTAAGCAAATGGGGTTTCTTTTGTACTCTTTTCGTTTTACCTTTATTGAATTAAAAGTATATTAGATACCAATATTCAAAATTTAACTTACACTTAGTTCTTTCAAGACAACAATTAAACAAAAATAAAAATAAAACCGTCAAAAAACGAAACGTATAGATAAACTAGATGCGTGACGCCAAAGTGAAAACAGAAAAGGGAAAAAAGAAACATGAAACGTCAAACGTGATATAATTTTTTTAATATAGTATAATTTTAATTTCCATGTACAATATTTTTTAAGGTTCTGAATCCAGACCTGGACTAATCTTGGTAACGTAACTAAACTAATAGTAAAATAAATTTTTAAAAATGCGTTTGTATAATAATTTAATTGTAACAAAATTAATATAAAGTTATTTACCGATGATACGATATCCCATTTTTTTTAAATCTTTGTATCGTAATTTTTGCATTCTTTTACCACGCAAATAGACATATTTATGACAGGCAAATCTGTCCTGCGCGCGCACTACTGTCGACCGATTCGCGTTGGCCCTAAACTGTAATTTTAGGGCCAGCGCACTGGTCCGTTTTAGTTGTTCGGTCGGGCCGGTCCTTACGCTAGTAATATATAGTAATATAAGTCACTAGTAATATAAGTCAATGACACGACCACGAAAATTTTAGTTAAGTCAAGGTTGTCAAAGTACTTTATGGGACTGCATATTTTGATAATAAATCAATTTTTTAGTCTATAGAATCGCGCCTCTTTCATTAAAGTTATATATCAACTTGAAAGAGGCATCAGTATGCGTGAATGAAGTGACCCATATTTTTGAACAAGATATTGCTTCGGTGAATGTTCTATCGGTAAACAATAAATAATTATATACTCTGAGAGTATTCAGTTACGGATTTCTCAATCGCTAATTGCCAAAAATTCACACACAGCTTTTAGTTTAAGTGGTTTATACAATAAGTCAAAAGCCTATGCTTATAATTTTTCAAACACCTGAGGCGAATATTACTATGATGTATAAAACAAATTACCTACTTGTTATAATCAAATGACGACGATGGGCATAGCTACTGCGGCATCTTTTATTATACACAAGAGACACAGAGATAAAACAGTTAAAAATATGTTTCTTTTCTACGTAAAATGTAAATTTAAAATCCACTCGTGACAAATTGGATATTAAGCTAATTTTAATATTTACAGAAATGTAAAACTGTTGAATAGTCTTAGATTTGTGATAATATATTGTTTTAATTTATATTATATGTTTAAAGAATCCGTGTCAAGGCTACGTATTAAATTTATATCGTCAACCAAGATTTTGCATTGCTTCTTTGCAATTTTATAGGAAGTAATCGGAACCATATTTATCAATTTGCTGGCAATTTCAATAATAAACCTAAAGGGATAATATTTATCATACTTATCACAAGTTTGTTTTTTATGATCTACCACCTCAAATTTCAGTTTTTATAGGATTGTGATGTATAAAATTAAATTTTGAAAATGTTAATCTTTACTATATGGCGATCTACAAAAACTAAAGAAACACAAATACTGCTGCGCTTCAGACAGTAAAAATTGTCAAACAATAAATCGGAAACGACATCTAAAACAAAGACGTTCATTTTTATTATATATTAAGTTATATATTCAATAGCGTTATTTCAGGTGATAGAGCGTAACAAACAAACTTGTTTAGAATTGTCAGTAACTTGACAAATATAGTACTGACTAATTCCTATATAACAAATATTTTTTAGTACCTATCTGAATATACTGCCCATATCTAAGTTAAAAGAAGCGAATAATTTGACTCTGCAATTACTAATACGTGCAAGATGATGCACAAAGACTGACGATTGGTAGCGGTGATGATAATAACGCTATTGTCGGTTACCGATATTTATTTTCCTGGGTGGTAATTACTTATTGGGAGGTATGTCATCTTATTCTCTCGTGGTAACAAAACCTTCTTTTTTGAAGTTGGTTATAGGTATTCACAATCTGAAAAAACCACTGACAGACAGTCTCAATCTTTACTTTCTTTGAATAAAATTAATTTTACGTATTTTATAGCTTTTAATTTGAAATTATTGTAGGATATAGCCCCAACGTTTAATTTTTTGTCTTTTTTATGTCAATAATACAATTTATGGCACATTCATTCTTTATGAAAGATCTGCTAATATCTTTTAGTTATGCAAGTCAAGCACATTCTTAATTATCCCAACAGTGGATTAAGAAATGCTGCTGAAGTAGAAGACGTAATAAACATTAAAATCCGCTAAATAAACATTCGAGCGCTACATGAAATGAAGTCTTACCATTTTTGCCGGTTGCTAACTATATACCAGATTAAATAATACAATATCAAGTAACAAACTACAGGTATATACATTAAGCTATCATGCTTCTACGTAAGGTCTAAAAGCGATTATGCCCAATAAGACTCGAAGCAAATGTAAGCAGGTGGTTATCATAAACGCAAGCCCGCTTTGTTTTTTATCAATTACTAGTTGTTCCCCGCGACTTCGCCCGCGTGGACTTTATTACGAATTGGATTTTGAACCCTAATTTTTTTTCTTAAGTACAAGTAGCCTATACCAAGTTACTCCCTTAACACCAGCATCTGCCATTGAAAATTATTCTTTAAAAATCGGTGCAACTCTTTAGGAGATTGGCAGGAACAAACAGACAGACAGATGGAAAAAAAATTAAAAATATTTTTTTTGCTACATTTACCGTATATATACTTTCATGCATTTAGTAAAAAGCTGTTATTTTGACATTACAAACAGGCACTTCAATTTTATATAGTTGTATAGATTCTCAGCCCAACTCAACCTCCCACGCACTACGAGCCCACGTGCACGTAATCGGGGACATGAATATGAGGAACGTAATTAGCTATTTTAAAATTAAAGCATTTAGAACATGTAACTGGCCAACGCACTATGTTCAGTATCTTTTTTTAAAAGCTTTAGCTTTCTTCGTGTCTCTTCTATTAAAATAATGTAATCAATTTTAGAAACACTTGCCGACATTTAATTGAGCTGAAATTTGGAATACTTACGGCCCTAAAACTGCTTATAAAATATTGTTTTCAAATAGATGAGATCTAAAATTATTTAATTTAAAATATGGAATAAAAGTAAGCAGTCTACATCATCGTATGAAGCAGTTAGTGTGACCCAAACATTTCTTAAAGTTGCATTAGAAAGTTTACCCACTTCGCTAATGTATTTATTTATAAGTTTTGTGTGCAAATATTTTTAGCTTAATAATTGTGAGTCCGGTGTTATTTCCCGGTAGTTCGTGCTACAAAACGTCTCATTTGGAACAGGAAGTTATTTAATCAGACAGGAACTGTTGACCTCATTTGTTCCTTTAATTAGAGGGAGATTTAAAAAATATATAGTCTTCAGTTTCTCTTTGAATAACTTAATACAAAAATATCATGTTGCAATTACAAAAAAAAATTAGGGGCAATTCATTAATTACCTAAGGATGGTTTTGGCCATTTTGACCCTCCCCCTACTCCCCATGTAAGAGGGTAAATAAGATTTCTTGAACCCAGTGGGGTTTATGTAAGATTTAACCCTTCCTCTTACGTAAGATTCAATCTCGTTTTTCAGAATAATAAAATATTGTTATAAAGTATCAATTACACTAAGACTCACAGTTTGATGTAAATCAAAGATGTTTATTAAAGTTAAAATTTCTTTAAACACGTTGGGCACTTTTGGGATGGAGGAAAAACACTGAACAGATTCATATATAGAGATGTATAATATTATAGTTTGTGAAGCTAAGAAATTTTCGCTTCTGACGTGCAGTCCTACGACTGATATTTTTTAAATAATCTTAAGGTAAACATAAATTAGTTATAAAATAATAATCGATTAGTTTTAAATTAATCTTAAAGAAAATAAATTACACAGTACAAGATCGATTCAGATCAATAATCTTAGTCTGGAATGATTGGGTTTCAGGGCCATGTTGTCCAATCGGAAACAATTGGTAACTCAGCAGATGGAGTGGTAAATGGAACTTCATTTAAAATATATTATAATTAAGTAAGAATGGGTTTTACCCCCCCCCCCCAAATCCCCTCTCAAAATAAGGGCATGTAGAGATTTTAAACCCCCCGGGCCCCTCGGAACCCTTACGCAATTAACGAATGGTCCCTCACAACATTTTTAATACATAATTTTCGTTATATCAAAGGACCTTTTTTTAAGAAGTAATCGTGACAAACCACCAACACACAGTTGACCTGATGGTGAGTGAATACCAGTCACCTCAAAGGACTAAGATGAAATGCCTCTTTATTAGTGATGCAACGAATACTACTTTTACTAATACGAATATCTAATACAGTAGGTATATAATTCGGGGAATACGAATATATCGCCATGGTGAAAAACTAACTTATTTGATTTTCTGATTTTCTTGATCTATAATATTTAAAATTTACAAAAGGCAATTTTTTATTTAAAAAACATAAAATTTGTAGATTTTTTGGTTTTAGGCGATTTCTTTTTTCAGTCTGTACATGGTTTCAGTGAAAAATATTTTTGGGCGAGTATTTTAGCCTCGAAAAATGGACATCTTCTCACCAAATAAAAGGCCAATGGATCAGAGGCAAGATTTCTTACTATTGGGATTGCTTGAAATCGTTGATTCTTTGCTTAGCTCTTTAGTAGCTTCTTCAAAATTGGCGAGAATATCAATAATTTGGCTCATAAGAGCCCATTGCCTTGCTGTGATTTCATGACCACAATTTATTACAGATGGTAAAACATCTTGAATGGCTATGCGTTATTCATGTAATCACTTAAACATCTGATAATGTTGAGTCCCATCTAGTTTCAACATCTTGAAACAAAACATGTTTCGGTATATTGTAAGCTTGTTGAGAATCTTTATTTATTTATTTATTGTATTATATAATATAATTTAATATGATCTCTCAGTTGTTGGAGTGTTAAAATGAGTAATAGCTCGAATGCCCTTGTTGTAGCCGTCGTTGCGGCTTAGGGCCCAAGCCCACGTCGTATTTTTTACGCGCCGACGACGCGCGTTTTCAGTCTACCAATAATAATTACAGTTGCGTACAAAAATCTTAGTTTTTAAATATTCGTGATTAGTATTCGCCGAATACGAATATTCGGTATATGTCTACTATTCGGCGAATACGTATATTCGGTAAATGTCTACTATTCGGCGAATACGAATATTCGTTTTCGTATTCGTTGCATCACTACTCTTTACCAATACAATGGATTCCACATGCAAACGCGAAAATAAAACAAAATAAATATCTTTTGTGCGGAATCCGGATATAAATAGCTAAGGTACGGGAAAAAGGAATCAAGGAAGTGACACAACATTACTATTTAAAAATGTATTTATTGCTTTTCGAAGTATTCTCCGCGAAATTTGACACATTTTTCCATACGATGGAACCAATCATTGAAGCAACCATTCCATTCGGAAGTTGGGGTCTCTAAAATGGCCGTTTTGTAGGCGTCCTTCGCAGCTTCTTCAGGTGATGAAAATCTCTGTCCACGCAATTTATTCTTTATTTTAGGCTTAGGTCGGGGCTGTACGGCGGATGGTCTAATAATTCTATGTTTTCTTACTCTAAAAACTCTTTTTTCTGTGTGCGGTGTGAGAACTCGCATTGTCGTAATGGAGGATGATGCGGCGGTTGCAGTTCTCTTTACGGAGTTCAGAAACGACCTGTGGCAAACAAATGATAGCATACCATTCTGCATTAAGCGTTCTTTGTCCCTTAAGAGGAATAGTCATAACATGGCCGGTTTTGAAGACAAACGTGGCCACGATTTTTTTTTGCAACACTCCGTCAACGAACAATTTTTGTTGGCTTTAACTGATTTTCGAACACCCAAACTCGTGACTGGTTTTTTGTTTCGGGTTCGTACGCGTATATCCAGGATTCATCACCTAATAATATGTTATACAGCATTTGAAGATCCTGCGTGGAATTTTTTCGAGAGTTCTGACGCACCAAGTAACGCGAGCCGCTTTTTGCTCTTCACAGAGCGAATGCGGTATCCATCGGGAAAACAACTTTTTTACACCTAATTGTTCATGCAAGATTATTTGTATTTGACTCACGCCAATGTCTAAAGTTGCCTGAATTTCGCTGTATGTCACATGTCGATCTTCCTCAATCAGCTTACGCACAGCATCAACGTTTTCTTGGGTGACTGCAGTTTTTGGACGACCTTGACGGGGATCATCACTGAGCTTGACACGTCCACGTTGAAATTCAGCAAACCAGCGATAAATTATGGTTTTGGATGGGGCTTCATCACCAAATGCAGAAATCATCCGGCCAACACACTGTTTTTGTGTTAAACCACTTCGAAAGTCATAATAAATCATCGCTCTCGAATTTTCTCGAGTCAATTCCATTTTCTCAACGACTAAACAAGTTTGACAAAACCTTGTGACAAGACCAAGAATCTTCTTTTAATAAATAAATGGTATTCGATTTTTAAAACCAAGGAGTTTTCAATTAAAAAGATTTTAATATGACAGGAACAGTGGAAATATTCCATTCCCGATGCTTTTAGTGCAGCCTAGGTATACGGAAGCAAATTAAGATTTATAAGTAACTGCTATATTTGTTTAAATAAAACACTAACAATGCTATTAAACATTACTAATATTCCCTTTAACGACTGCTGGTAAGTTTAAAATGTTTGTGTTAGGAGTGATTCGCTACAGTAGTCGAATGGCGGATTCGAATCCTTGAGTTCACAGTCCGCACCCTGCCATTAGGCTACCGTCGCTTAGAAATTTTTCAGAAGTCTTGATCTGCGCTGACAAATTATATGTTAAGACGACACATCGAAAGGCCCGGTTATTAGTAAATTACTGATATTCAAAACAATTTCATGGACTCTAATAAAGTTTCCAAGACCCAAAAAAAATACATAACAAATTTAAGGATATGAGGTTTACGAATCTGCGGTTGAAAACATTATATTTCAAAAAAATTTTCGATAGAAATTTTATCTAAACTTTAGTCTTTTGAGTTTTATTATTTTGTTTCATTTTCGAAATACCACGTAAATTACTATAAAAATTAAACTACAATATCCAAGCATATTTTTAACAAACAATTCTGCGGTTCGTTTTTTAAAATTGTTATTTACTTTTTATAAATCTAAATAATATATAATCAAATGCAAGATCTGCTCACGCTAGTCGCCCGCCGGGCCTTGCCGAAGCAGGTCCTGTGTCTAATTTTCGCGCGCACCGCCGTTCCGATCTCGAAAATATTGATCGCGAGTAAGCTTAAGATTAAAGTTTTATATAAAAAAACATTAATGTTAGTATGAATGAATACCTGTCGATTTATTTTCACTTTTTAATAAAAACAAATAAATTAAGAAATGCAACTTCACGTAAAAACAATAGTTTTATTTTTACTTTATATGTCACAGTATAAGTATAACAGTAAGACCACTGAATGTAGCAATTGTGACCTTTTTTGTTTTCGGTGCAAAAGCACCACGGACCAAAGGCATATTTAGATCACAAAAAAAACCTCAATGAAAAGTGTGTTAGTGAAAAATGACATTTAAATACAAATTATTATTTTACTCATCTACATATTATACATTAGGTATATAAAATAATTGATCTTCGCCACATCCTGCACATGTATTTTATAAACACCGGTAAAAAGTACCTAATTAGTTAATATTATAAAATTTATTAAAAGTACCTATTAGTTAATCCTGGTCATATACTATCTGTGAACATCCAATTCGGTGCAGCGGTTTTGAAGGATATTAGGTAACAAACAAACATCCAAACTCTCCCATTTATAATATTGGCGTGATTAGTGACAGTGGCGCGGACAATGGAAATCCATTGTTCGCACCACTGTCAGCCAGCTTTATAGTTTAATAGGCTTTATAGGCCTTATAGTTTCTCTCATTACTTGCTGACAAGTGCTGTTTTAATAATTGGACAATGTATTTTTCAGACAACAGAGTAATTTGCCCAGCAGTAGCACAACTACACTGAATTCCAATGTACATAATATAACTAATTATGTGTAAGCAGCTATTTAAAAATAAAGAAGAAATATCGAAATTTAAAAAAAAATCGTTCTGCTATACAAATTGTCAGTCAAGTAACATATTTTGTTTGGGAGATCGATTTTTTTTTTCTGATTTCGATATGGGTTTCTTTAGGAAAGTTGTTCAGTTTCACGGGTAGATGAACCCAAGGGGGTTCATCTACAATTTTAATTTATCTATTTTTCCCTGAATTTATTTTTCAGGCCAACTGAAGACAATAACGGTTCATACGCTATTGAGCCTAAAAAAAGCAATGAAGAATTTCAGCATGTTCTAGGACGGCGATTCATTGATATTAATTACCTCTTAGAAGATTTACAATAAAAAAGCTTGTCATAATTAATTGTTTGGATTATTTATCGATCAAATTCATCCACGTATCGGTGCAACTCCGGACGGACTGGTAGGAGATGATATGCTAGTCGAGATAAAGTGTCCCATTACAGCTTCTAAAAAAGGTCTTGAAAATTCAATTAAGGAAAACAAAATTCAAATTCTCAAATACGACAAAAAAATCAGGCACAGTGACCGTAAACAAGAAGACTACCTAGTAACTAGCACTACCAAATTCAGGGCCAGCTGCTTGTTACGGGTAGGAAAGTTTGTTTATTAGGAATTTGGTCAGGTGACAATGAAACAATTTTCACAAAATATATTGAAAAAGATGATGATTTTCGGAAAACTATGGAGCCAAAGTTAGTACTTTTTTTATAAAAATTGCTTACTCACAAAAATTGTTAACAGCAGATATGCACGTGGGATGGCGATCCGAGATCTAAAACTGGAATGTGACTCCATGTCTGTAATTGATGTACCAGACAAAGAAAATAACAGACCTGATTTATTCAGGACTGACCATCAAACGTCTAACGAGCCTGACAAAAATTTTGAAAGGATTCACCAACTCAGTATGGAAGAGTTTTAGAAATTGTTTCATAGTTGATTGATTGGTTAAGAGTAGTTTTAGATCATTATTGTAATTATTTAACTTTGGATACTTACGCATTTGTAAAACTTACATAAAATTATTAAAAAGAAATTTAATTTAACATTTTATACGAAGTTTTTTTCTGAAATAATCGAAATCGGTAAAAAAACCAATATACGTATAAATTTAATACAACATCATACAAAATATTAACTAAAGAAGTAATTTGTAACTACTCAATACAAACTAAAAACAGTTCAAATCATAAGAAGTGGTCCTACTGCGAACTATTTTGTACTGTGATCTGTAGTAGCACGGTGCCGGGATCAAGTGAGTTCATTTTTTTGGGGTGTTTGCGTTGTTTATTACGCGCGCGCTGGAGATGCGCTAAATACCTAAAGCGTCAGTATAAGAGCGCCTTAAAGTCGCTCCGGACTATCACCGTATTGATCCAAGTGAATACATGATTTCTATAAAAACTTGAAAAAAAACGCCGTCATAAGGTATAATATTGCGTAACGCCCGCGACGATTAAGACCGCTTACAAATTGTCAGAATCTTAAAATATTTTTAAAAAATTATTGATTTAAGTAATCAAAATATTGCAAGCAAGTAAATTACGAACATTGAAGTTATGATATATATTTGAGCGATTCCCAAGCATATAGAATAAGTAATTTCATTGTAATTTCAACTATAGTGATTTTTTAGAGGTGTTTTCGCAAATAATTATGATCGAGTCAAAATTATACAATTGTTTTTGAACAAGCAAACTTAAGATAAAGAAATGAATTTACCTAATATCAAAATTCCACTTTCGTTAGTGGTGGTGACATAGTCCTATACTATTCGATGAAAGGAGGTGCATTTTTCGCAGTGTCGCCTTAAGCTAATTTTCTAGTTGTTAACAGGAATGCTATTAAATTTTCAAGTAATATAATTATAAATTAGCATGTGGAGGAAGCATAAAACATCGGTCAAATGCATGCTATGCACAATTAGTTTTGTACTACCAGCCCCCGTTTAGTAGTGAATTGAGTAGCCGCAACTACTCGACGAATCCCATAAATAAAAGACCTAAAATACCGTATCAAGAGAGTATCAAAGATGCGAGAGGCCATGACGTCAATATTGCCATCGGAAATCTACTTGACTAGCGTAACAGTTATGACAAATTTTCACCAGAGGCTTACGTCCAACATTGGACTGTTTACAAACGTGATCACGGTGATAGTATTGAGCTAATAACGAATCTACCAGAGAGTAGCTTAAATGAAATCATCACTTTATTGTTGCACAAACACGCTGCTCATAACAAAATATTATGTATATATTATTGTAAGAACGTTGTATATTGGGCTTTTTTTACTTTGATTAGCAAGAAATGTGTCAGCAGCGCCATCTGTGAAATATGCAACAAAATACTGTTTATTTCACGCACCTCTTAAGCACTTATAAGAGTTCTTGATCAAATTACCTACCCTCCCCCCATCCTATACCCAAATAGTCAACACATATCTTGTATATAAATCGTCCTTTAACAAATGGTAAAATTAAAATTTTTGTACAACTCACTTCAATATAAATAATATGAGAACATCATCAATGTAGTCGAAGTCAATCAAATATGCATTATTAAGGATAACTCAAAAACTTAGTCAAATGTTGGTCATGAGAAGCACCAGCTTTCAAATAAAACAAGAATTATCAAAATCGGTTCACCTAGACAATCATTCATTCATTCATTCATTTAAAAAAAATACAGTCGCACTGAGGACCCCGCCCACAATTGTTGCGTAATGACCTGTCCTTCCGAAGGACGAGGCCACCATCTTTTTTCCCACGCTTCGATCTCTTCACTTTAGTTGGCAACTCCTCGAAAGGAAACACCCAGACAGCAGACTGTCTCTTAGTTTTAGAATCATTACAATAAGGTCCAGCTTTCGTCACCAGTAAGTATGTCGAACACATCATTTGAGTCATTTCATTTCCTGACTGCTAAATGTTTATGGAGGAATATGTGCACTTGACTCATACCGATGCCTAAGCTTGTCCGAATCTGCTGATAAGTCACTCTTTTGTCAGTATCTATCACACGCCGCACAACACTGATGTTTTCTTCAGTCGTCGCAGTAGAAGGCCGTACCTCACGCAGATCATCGGTGAGATTAGTGCGACCACGTTTAAACTCATTAAACCAGTTGTAAACAGTGGCACGAGATGGGGCTTCATCGTGAAAGGCCAATCGAAATCTATCATAACTTTCTTGTTGACTTAAATGACATCGAAAGTCATAAAAAATCATTGTACCAAAATTATCTCTCGTTGAATTCATGCTGAGGTGACAGACAATTTTCAATTTACCGCCAAATCGTAAACAAATGACAAATAAAGTATCCCACACAATAATACTGTCAAAGAGTTCCATTTTCAAAATTTGACTTTATTTTTTATTACCTACATCGTTTACAAGTGGCCAGTTCTAAAAACTTTCAGTGTCACCCTCGTATGGCTCCATCACCATTTGGGATTGTGGTCAAGCACAGGCTTGGTAATAAGTATTAAAAATATTAAACGAAATTTAATTAAAAAAATATAATTTTTATTTGTTCGTATTTTATGCGCTGCCAAACGGTTCATCAGATTGCGACAAAACTTTGTCAACTTAATGTTGGCACTTGCGCAAAGGTTACAGGCATAGTACAATGAAATTACAGTAGGTGGCGCGCATATAGTATCGACAAATTTATTTGAAAGTTATAATTATTCAATTTCAACGAATGTATTTTCATTCCTAATAATTAAACAATATTTTAACTCTTCTTAAAGTAAAACGATATTTCCACGATTGTTTCTTCTGCGGCAGCAACGCGCCGGGTACCAATCAGCTAGTATTATAATAATTATTTATGAATATGTTTGTCTAGAAAGCTTAGTAATTGTATAGAATTTAAATACAAAAATTACATAAAGTATCGGCTTATACTAATGGTCGCCGTCGTAATAATACACCAGTATATCTTTGAAAGCAATTGCAACACTAGTTCAATAGTATAAATTGTAAGGAAAGTAGCTATTACACTGTTGTAAGTAGTAATCTGTCTTGGATATTTCCGCGACTAACATTTTCTTGTAAATTTAGATTTTAAACAGTCATAACATAATACACACATTTTATTTATATAAATACACATACTTATACATAGATACATAATATGTACACACAAAAATAACACCCTTCTGGAGTTGTCATGATTGATGTGAACCCTGGTTGGGTTGTTGATTCTCTCAGACAAAATCAAGTTGACAAAAAACAAAATTACAAGTTGCTTTTATATATAAAAAAATTGGTTGACCCTGCAGGCCATCCCTGGAACTTCCCGCTAATTTCAAATACAAAGCGCTCCAAATTTCACCAAATTATGTTGCGAAATCTCGAAGTTATGTTAAAAAAAAACTTTAATGATTTCTTACATTTACGCGAACACTACACATTGAAATAATACTAGTTTTATTTTAGTATATTTAACTTTTTAAATACCCGACGTTTCGAGAGCTTTACAGCACCCATGGTCACGGGAAAGGACTGAGATGTTCAACGTCCAGCTGTCATAGTTAACCGCGGTTACCATAGATTAAAATTTAACTGCATCGACGCTCCGGGAAGTCTGCAGTCTGTGAACATGTACAGGATCGCCCCCGTCACTACATCAGATTTGATAGACCACAAATCCTCGCTAAAGAACACCGATTCCTTCCAAGGATGATTCGCGAGGCTATTGAAATCAAAAAACATCCTAATTTCAATAGAGAAGATGGCTGGGTGCTACCATCTGCTTGGGATCCTATAATAAATAAAATTAAATCCCAACCCAAGCATACAACTGCAAGACTCCATGATACCATAAGTTCATACTGTGTAGATCGGAACAAAAGTTAAATTTTAATCTATGGTAACCGCGGTTAACTATGACAGCTGGACGTTGAACATCTCAGTCCTTTCCCGTGACCATGGGTGCTGTAAAGCTCTCGAAACGTCGGGTATTTAAAAAGTTAAATATACGCGATAAATTCCGTAAAAACTAGTATTATTTCAAAAAAAAATTTTTTTTCGAATTCTTTCTCCTTTGATATTCCACGAACGAATGAACCGATTTTTATTTTCCAAACGGCATTCGACGTAATTTTTTGAGGTTAAGAGCTGATTAGTTTTTGAAATCCATCGGTAAAGCCGTTTAAAAGTTATACCAAAAAACAGTTTTTCAAAATTTTAATTTTTCAGATTTCTTAAAATCGACTCGTCCGAATGAGTTCATATTATCACCAAATCTATTACACATTGAGATCTTTAGAACGCCGCAAACCGCATCTCAATCGATGAAGACATAGTTTATTTACAACTATTTTAATCTATAACTAATTCAATGAAAATGCCTTGTGTTTTTAATATTAGATATGAATAAAATAATATAACGAATATTTTATGTCCATAGTCATATAATAAATTATTAAGAATATAATTATAATAGTCATATTATGTAACTAAGTTTATATATATATAAGTTGAGTATAGTATAGTGTGTTAGTTTTATCTTCCTCTTCATACGCCCTAAAACCTCCACGGCTGGACAGTAGCCTTTTCCCCTTGGAGAAATTATTTTTCTTAATCGTCACGCTTGGTAGGTGCAAAATGCTATAGAGGTCGCACTATTAGACGTTTCGTACCTTTGACGAATACTTTATGCTTATCATGAACGAGATGGTTACACCACAATCTATCGGAAGCTATGTTTCTGGCATTTTCCCCCAAACAAGAGAATGGGTAAATACGAGGGTGGATTGAAAAGTACTCGGCCTAACCAAGAAAATAAACACATACTAAATCAGTTACATTTTTATTTTTCTACATAATCACCATCAAGTTCAATACACTTTTGCCACCTCCCCTTCCAAGCATTTAGACCGTTGAAAAAAAAATGATTCTTCCTTAGAGTCAAAATATGCGTCTACAGCTGCTTTGACCTCGTCGTTTGTCGAAAATCTTTGACCTCCCAAGTGCTTTTTTAGGTTAGGGAACAGAAAGAAGTCTGATGGTGCCAGATCAGGTGAATACGGCGGATGCGGTAACAGTTCAAAGCCACAGTTGTGAATTTCAGCCATTGACTGTACTGACGTGTGAACACGGGCGTTATCTTAATGAAACAGAACTTTTCTTCTGAGCATTCCTCGACGTTTTTCTTTTATTTCCTCTCGTAAACGACGTAGTAAGGTGCAGTAGTAATCAGAGTTTATAGTCTGACCCCTTTCAAGATAATCAATCATAATCACACCTTTCGAGTCCCAGAATAATGAAGCCATCACCTTATTTGCCGACAAAATCGACTTAGCCTTTTTTAGGGGGTGGTGAACCAGGTCTTCTCCACTGTTTTGATTGTTGTTTTGTTTCCGGTGTACAGTAATGAACCCATGTTTCGTCCATAGTAACAAAACGATTCAAAAAATCATCTGCATCGGCTTCAAATAACTCCAACAGTCGCGTGAAATAGTCAATCGCGTCCTTTTTTGTTCAACTGAAAGCAGTCGCGAACCCAACTCGTTGACAATGATGTTTTGAGTTCGTTCATAAGAGATGCCTATAATCTCGGCTATCTCTCTAATTTTTAATCTGCGGTCTCCCATTATTAAATCAAGTACTTTTTTAATATTTTCGTCAGTAGTTGACGTCGAAGGCCTTCCAGAGCGGGGTTCATCTTTCACACTCTCTCTACCACGCTTAAATTCTACTATCCATTTTTTGACGGATGAATATGACAGAGCACAATCGCCTAATGTACTGACCATGTCATCATGGATGGCTTTTGATGATAGCCCCTTCTTATGGAGGTACTTAATGACGGCACGCTGCTCGATTTGCTCCATTCGCGGAAATTATGTCCGATTACTTTGTTAATAAATTTATAAAATCACAACTAATTATCGCACACGTTTCGAACTTCACACAATGAACTAGTCTGAACTGAACTAAATAATGTGGGTAGATTTGATTTTTAGAATTGAATGGATCTGTGTTAGGCCGAGTACTTTTCAATCCACCCTCGTAGAAACCCTTACGCAACCAAAACCCAGCGATTTGAATACTTTACACGTAATTTAATATGCAATAAATGGAATCTTTTTTGATAGAAAACTTTCTACAAACTTTTATTATTTTTATTAATTGTTATAATTTTCTGCGTATATTTGTGTCTGTATGTTTGTCTGTGTGTACATTTGACACAAGTGACTTTGTGCCCGCTTATACTACCTAATGAAAACCCTAAATTGCTTTGCAGTGTGGGAGGTATCAGTAATACGAATTTTTGCTGTAGCCTTGTGGCTAGGGAATGCAAAACCGGCCCAAATTAAAACCCGGTTTTTTTTTCCGGATTTCTTGCAAAAAAAACCGGTTTTCGGTGAGACCGGTTATTCTTTGTATAAACTATATAGTTAAGAGGATACCTTGAAAATGAATCGAAGTTTTGGGGGTGTGGCTTATTCCTTTGTCGGTGAAACTCCTTTGTCGGTCGACTGCGGGAGCACGGTAATATTATCTATACAGTATTGTAACTCGGCCGTATCTTTCAAATAAATGCCTACAGCCGTGCGGCACGTAAACATGTGATAGGGCTGCCTACCTCAGCATTTTTACATTTGCCTACTTTGTGTTTCCATTTAGTTTTATGATTGTAAATATACTTTTTATATAAACAAATAAAATAGGTACTTTGTGAATTGAATAGGAAGCGTTCAATAAAAATGCGTGTCGTTTTTTGATTTAATCGGTTAAATAAATTTGCAACCGAAAAATATTTGCACCCCGGCTGAGACTTACGAAATGCTTTAATATTAGATTTTTAAATATAAAAAATCCGCTTTCTAATATAAAGCTAAAAAATAATATAAATTAAAAATTGTTTTGGGAAACATGGACAACGTGGAGAAAAGGAATATCTTTTAATTGGTTATAGATACCTGCAGCTAGTTTACAATTCATATGTTTGTTTTTAAATGAAGTTCAGATTTATTATTTCTTTCTTTCTATTCTATTATTTATTTCCTCCATTTTTTTAATATATATTTCACAAAATCATGACTGCGGCACAGTCTCGACTGTCTGCATGCCGAGCGCATGCCGAGATCGAGGCGCGTAGGCATAGCTCTCGCTTCGTCCGTTTGTATGAAGTTGGAATACTGTATAGATTATATTACCGTGGCGGGAGTGTCAAAATGAAAGTGATGCAATGACTTCATAGTACGCAAATTATGAGATAGCCATACCGAGCAAGCGCTCGGAAAAAAACTAAGTAAGCGCCAAACAACATTTTTATTTATTTTAACAACACTTCGTTATGGATTAAAAAACTAGTTTATGAGAACTTAGATATGATTATTTACTATGCCTTAAAAATAATTCCATGAAATTATTCGTAAGAACATTGTGGTGTCATCGAGAAATGTAAATAATTAGAGCCTACTTTGCAATTTTCTTCATCATATAGTCGTCAAAAATCATATACCAAAATTTTGGTTTGTAATCTATAAAACTTGAAAAAATATGTTAAATATAAAAACCACCAAATTTTCGAGGTATCACCTTAAACTTCATGTGAAATTCAGGCTTATCTTTTCAATTATTAAATAGATACGTACATAATACCTATTAAAAGGAAATACATAATCAAGATTTCAATGAAAGTGCAGAAATTTATTAAAGAAAAAGTTTAATGAAAGGTTAGGTAAAACGACACAAAAACGGGTAAAACTCAATCTTTGAAAATATATTGACAAGACGAATGTGAAAAAAATAACTGGGTTTTTTAAACAATTCAAATATGTCGAAAAACCGGTTTTTCGGTTTTCGGGTAACCCGGTTTGCATTCCCTACTTGTGGCATATACCCATATACCTGTGGGGAAAGTTTTAAACGATTTGAGAAGTTGGAACACTTTCCAGGCCCCTGAGAGGTGCAAATCGTCTAGGCGCCTTCTCTACTTAGCATAATCCGACTGGTTAGTGCCTTCATATTTATTATAATACATGGATGCAAGAACAATCGGCACGACCAACAGACATTCTAACGAATGTATCATTTTATTAGTTCATAGTAAATAACATTTTTTATAAGATAAGGGTGACAAACGAGCACACAGTTCACCTGATGGTAAGTGGATGCTGCGACCCACAGACATCTACATCAATCCTCGATCACGAAACAAAATGCAGATGAATTGTCACCCATGAGGACTTAGATGGAAAGATTCCGGTTCAAAACAGCGTTAAGCGCAACGCTGATAAGAGTCGACCCATTCGGCTCTACCACGTGGAAACTGCATTTGGTTGCTTTGATTATTTATAACAATTATTTTCTTAAGTCATTTCAAATCTGAAAATTAAAGTTCCTAATATGGTAAATAATATTACAACCCTATCTAGTTAATGGAAACTACACTACGAGTTAATGCATTGACTTGGAGTTACATACTTATACCGATAGATGGCACTTCTTTCAAACAGAAATTAATATAAATAAAATTTGCGCAAATAATCTAAAGAATAATTCAAGCGTATTTACACCAATTTTTTTAATTATGTATAATTTTAAAATCAACCGAATTTTTTCTAACATGTTCATAAAAATACAACATTGCAACACCTACTTAATTGGATACAATGCAAGGAGTTCAAGCATTAACTTGGATTTTCAAAATTGTTCCGTTAGATGGCGCTTCTTGTAAACAGGAATTAAGAATGATTTGCAATAGTATGTAGTAAATATTAATAGTATAGTTATATTATTTTTAAGTTTTTATTATCCGAAATCTTAAAAAAATTGTATATTAATGAAATCAACTTTGTCTTTTCTGTGTTAATAAAAAATACAAAATTACTACACTTACTCAATTGCATTGATACGGAATTTCAAAATTGTTCCGTTAGATGGCGCTTCTTGCAAACAGGAATTAAAAATAATTTACAATAGTATGTAGTAAATATTAATGGTACAGTATTAATATTTAAGTTTTTTATTCGAAATCTTAAACATATTGTATATTATTGAAATCAACTTCGTAGTGAGTGTATAGAACCGGAGACACTTTTTACTGGAAACGAGGCATTCCATCTTAGTCCCCATGGGTGATAACGCATCTGCATTTTTATTTGTAATCGAGGATAGTGTAGATGTCGGACTTTCCAAAAAAAACCCAAGCAAAAGAAAAAAAAATGATGTAAGGTGAAAACCCTAAAATACACAAAAAGAAACCCAAAAATATATAAATGCCTGATGAGATATTACAGATTAGAGAGATGAGAGGAGAGATTAGACAAAACAAAATTCACGAGAAAAGAATCTCAATTTCATACATTTATTTTGGGACAAGATGCTGGCTTCTGCTATACATGTCCATCTTCATTTTGAACTAGGTACTACAGATAATTTTAAAGTTTAAATAAAGCTACTATAATTATATGTGTTTCCTACCTGTCATGATCTCTACTACGGCTGCGTTTTCTGTATCCTGAGTCCTCGCGGGAACTGTCGTCGATCCGCCGTCTTTTGGCTTCGTAAGTCCTGGACGGTGATCTGGAGTGTGACGAGTAGTGCTTCCTGCGAGTCCGCGGCATCTGCAAATAGCATACACCAAGCTTTACCAATTTCATTGAGCATAACTTCATTATAGTTGAGTTAAATGTACCATGAACAGATGGTTCAATACTATTAGGCAGCAATGTATGTCAATTATTAACTATAGTAATTAACAACAACATTACATTGTATCTACCAATACACTCCCAAATAATGTAGGGTTACTATGGATATGCGCAATATGTAGACAAGTTTTGCCATATAACTATTATTAGTTTATCTACTTATGTACCAAAACCAGTGTTGCAATGTATGAGATAGTTTAATAAAATTCAATTTTGAGCAGCCTCATTATTTGTTATAATTAATCACTGACATGAAAAACAGTTAAAAAACATATTGTATAAATAAGCAACTTTTAATACACGTAAATTTAATACTTAAATAAAAATTATATAATTTTTTACTGTCTAAAAAAAATAGGGTGTATTAGGTGAACAGAACAGAAGCCTATGGCACTCTTATTTTACTTTTTTTCTTTCTTAATTTACATTAACATATTATGAAGTTAATCTATCAATAAATAATAATAATTTGAAATGAACTTTTGGTACTAAAAAATAACAACACATTTTTGAACTAAATAAATAAACCAATTAAAAACTATCGAAATTAAAATAATATGTACCCAATTAGCAGTATTTATTGATACATCAATTTAATAATATGTTAATGTACAATAAATAAATATTGTAAAATATCGGTACCATAGGTTCTATCCGTTCTAGTCCATTCACCTGTTACACTCTATTTTTTTTCCAGACGGTAAAAAAACCATCCAGTAAAAAAAGTACTTGAATAATGAACACAAATTAAAATTACATAGGTATGTTGAAATTTGCCACATTAAGGTCTTTTGAAGACCTAAGTTAAAAATAAATACCTAGTTAGATTGAGTGGTACACTTTCATACATATAAATAATAAAATAAATATAATTTAAAAAATCATTTACTATTGCAGAATGCACAATAAATAATGACCGAGACCTAAAACACATCCAATAAATGAATCTCACATTCTGATTCATGTTCTACACAAGTGTGATCCCACAGTAGTATCGCCACTTTTCATGTCACTTTAGTATCTCATTGCACAATGGCAATACCCATATGAAATCATACTAACAAAGCCATATTCACCAATATAAACAGAACTTGCTATTAAAGTAATTACATGTTTTAATATAAGATTACACTCATAAAAGGATTATATTGTTAATATTATCCAGCAAAAAAATGTATAACACAGTTCTTACAAATAAACAATTTGGTTACTAGAAGAACAATACACATGTTTGTACACTAAAATGACAAATAATTAATTAGATGTAAAACTGAGATATTTCAAAGAACCTATTTTAATACTACTCTTTTTTTTAAATAAGTGTAACAAACAAGCACACATTCTCATAATGAATCCTTTATTAAGAATGAAAATGCAGGGGCGTTATTATAAGGCATTTATTATAAAGAGTAAAAGGAATTCAAGTTCCAGCCACTGAACCTACGAAACAGCAGTAATATGCTCCTATTTTTAACCTTGTATTCTGTATGAGCAGGTCATTCCACAGACAAGCTGATCTATTTGTGCTGCAACCATAATACAACTGCAGCTAGGGTGTATGGTGTATACCGTACCTAATAATAACCTTTACACATATATTTCATCAGTTCAATTGGAATAAATATATGAAATTGAGCGTATAATGTATGCAAATTCTATCTAACACAAAATGTCCAAAAAATAAAGTAACTGGATTAAAGAAGAAGGGTGGATGCTATATATATCCAGCCTTTTATTGCTAATTTTACTTTAAATATTCACGATTTTTAATAGGAGCCCAATATTATTACATACCATGCATGACAGCTATGATAAACTAAGCGGGAGGACATTCCGCAGTGGTCTTTTGATAGGCTGTAATGAATCTGTCGTGCCATTCAATGAAAATATGTTTTACTCAATAGGTTTTTTGTTAAAAATGTAAATGGATATGTATTTTATGGACAATTTTAAAAACAATGATAAACAAAAAGGAATGCTGGCTTAAATTCCAGCCTTGTATTAAATACCATGTCTTTTTGTACCAAACGTCATCCTAGTTTACGTCTATAAGCCTTATAATTTTTGGTGTTGTCGATTAGAGAAGCATGTCCAAAACATTTGTGTATAAGATAACAAGGCTCAATAGGTATTTGCAACACAAAATTCTATGGGTTCTAATAGACTTTCAGTCTTTAATGAATGAACGAATATATGATAAATATCTGATGAGTAATTTTTAGCATAAACTGCCAATGCCATTTACTACAATACTATTATCAAATGAACTAATATGCGGGCTGTACAAACACTCGTGTTTAAAAAGTAGGATGCATGTATTGCAATTAAGACAAATTAATAAGTATTCCTAAATTATTTTTAGGATAGATATTATATTATGCTGAATAATTGTCAATTTTTATTACTATAAGGTTTATTTTTCAATCCTCAGATTAAATGTCTATGTAACAATGTAACAAATAATTTGGTTTATTTAATGGTGAATAATTGGTTATTTTTTATTATATTTATTTATTGTTTATCAAACCACTGAAAATAAGTTATTTATTGATTAAGTTATAGGGTTGGCATACAAGCACATAGGTATTATGCAAGGTTTAGGAAACATTTCTTATATAGTAATGACTTAATATTTAGTTACACATGTACATTTTTATTCAAACACCATGTCAGTGATTAACTTTCATGGATCTAATATCAAATCTATAAATTATATTAAGATGTTAAAAGCCATTCCAATAATCATGCTTTAATACTTTAACTAGTCATTCTATTAAGGTATGGTTTAAGCGCTTTAGTAAATAATAATAAAAGTTAAAATAGGTAATACATCTAGTACCTTCACTTACCATAACAAGGATACCAAAACTCGTATCCAAGCAGTTTAGGCTGAAAAACATTAAACTTTTTAGACCATAGGTTACTGGTCAATAATTAAAGAGAGACAAATCTACAAATCCCGCATGCAACAATTAGAAAAGCTACACTAGACATTACCCTAAATACTTTGCTACATAATAATTGTATAGGATTATAAGAACTATTTCTTGCAGTCGTATTGAATCTAATAGTATTATCACTAGAACTTCTAATCCAGAACACATAACAAGGTAATAGTTATAATGAAAACAGAGATAATAGTAATAATGAAAACAGTGATTTGTGGAATTGCATTATACAATTTACAACTTTCGACAGTTCTAGTGTCGCAGTATGTATAATAGTAAATTTACATAAAACAATTTACTCACAGTAGCAGTGACTACAACTCTTTCAAAAGCGTCTACTACAACAAATTCATAATATTATAACGTGAAAAAAAAACACCAATTATTATGATGCGATAAACGATAGATGTCACTAAGTTATTTACATGCTGACGCCATGTTCGTTCTACGACTTGAAGGAGCCCTAGGCACGCCACTTTTGAAAGTAAAAAATACTATGTCAACTTACCCTCAGTTCTCGTAAATATTTCAATTTACACCAGAGTAGTTGAGTGAAATTAGTAAGACAATTCCAAGTACGTGTTGCGGATCCCTGTAGAATGCTTCTTCGCATTAAAGGGCCGAACATCGATCCGAAAGCAAGACAGACAAGTCTTGACAGTTGGTTCCACTGTGTTGGCGTAAATCGCACTTCAAATTACTTCCCTATCAACAAACAAACTTATTTTAAATACGTAATAAAAAATACGCTAAAAGTTAAATAATGATGTATTTATGGAATAATTTATTTAAAACGTTGTAATAAATAAATATCTTTATCATAAGTGCTCTCAAAATGTCGAATTAATATACATCAATATAGAGGAAGCTACAACGCCATCTTGTGAAGGTCTAGTGATAGGTGTTATTGCCAACATAATTCTTGATAAGAAACGTTTTGTGACGGCAATACAAACTTCAGTTTTCCTATGTCTTGATTTTTAATTATGTTTTTGTAAACGTAAGAAAATTTTATTATTATAAATTAAATATAACAACAATAAAACTTGTATAGAATTTAAGATCGTAGCAAAATTATTTTTTCCGGTCTTTAATAGAAAATAAGCATTATATATACTGCAGACTACATGCATGTACCTATGTGTATAAATATTGAGGAATGTATTTAGTGGATTCCTACATTTTTAGTAGATTTTGACCCCTAAAGCTTGGTAGTGGAAAATATTTCAGTATTTATCTACGGTACGGTATATTTCATAGATTAATTAATTTTTTGGTACAAATTTTGGCTTAAACGGTTTATCACACAGACATCATTTGCTTTATAATTATCAATTTGTTTCATTTGATTTATCATTTCTAAGGTTTTACATACACATAATATACATATACATTCATAAACTGCTTTTTTTGTTATCGTGTGTACTCAATTTTCAGGGTGCTATAAAGATTATTGTATTATTATTATTATAATTCTTTCGCATTTTACCCAGAGGGTTAGGCAGAAACTAAGAAGATAATAGGGTTCTCTGTCTACAATGCATACCTACATGTTTGTAGGTTAAGGGTACTCTTAAGGCCGGTCGCATACAAACGGAATTCCGTTTCGAGATTCCGTTTTGGAATTCCGAAACGGAACGGACAGGTCGGCCACACACGTACCGAATGCCGTTGGCATGGCCGGCTTAATTTCGCAATTCTCTAATATTTATTAAATAGGTATTTCTGACTATTAAATATTTATAAGCATATTCCATGTAAATGTTACATAATATGTCAATTTATTATTATATAATTATCAATTTCTTTTATATAATTATTGAAAATACAATCTTATATTACTGTGACCAACAGAGCCCATTAATTGAGTATCTAAGTTTGTTTCATGTATAATATAATTGTTGCTGCGCCTATCAAAGTGAACTTATCCGAGCTGATGTAGAAAGAACTCGTGTATAGGCAAGAGAGATAAAAGGTAGTTTAAATTAAATATTGAAGGCGTGACTTACGAACATAGCTTCGCACTCAATGTGACTTGCCTTATATTTTATATTATCTATGGTGAGTGCCAGATCCGGTAGTCCGTTGCGAAAAGATTTGGTCCGCCTTAACAAATACCTTCTGCTCCGGACCAAATTCAATAATCTATTACCGCCGCATGGCGGCAAATACCTATTTTAAAATAGAAGCCGTAGAGAGAGGGAAGCGGTGCGTGGGAGCGGCGCAACGTCAAGTAAGTATTTACTAGGTAGCTAGTACTTACAAAAGTGATAGGACTCGTTTTCCGCGTTAGTCCATCTGGGTAAGCACCACCAGCTTACCTACTTATGCAGCCAAACATCAGTGCCAACACTGATGCGTTCCGGTATGTAGCGCTTAGATCCCGTATAATTTTACAGAGTTAGGTATTCTGTTCTAAATAATCCAAAGTAAAAACGCATCCATAGCCTCCTTTGTTGAGTTGACTGCGGGTCTTCTTGGGCTACCAAAGCAGACGCGTGAGTACGCGAATGAACCCTCTGAGGACAGGTGTCGTTGACGGCTCTCTCATAAAGTAATTAAGTATATCGAATTTTGGCTTTGAGCTCAGAACTAGCTGAAGCCACGGCCGTTTACAATAAAAATACTCTGTGGTTATTTGTGTGCCTCGAGCATAGAGTAATTATATGGTTGACACTGAACGACGGCGCAACGTTCACAGAATGGAATGTAGAGGTAAGGAGAACCGTCTCATATGGAGAATAGTATAAAAAGTGTCCATCTTGTAATCAGTAAATAACTGTTCGAAAACTCCATAACAGCGTTAGAGTAGCTAGAGAGTATGAAATGAACTTAGCAATTGACGACGGACTAGAGTAGTTGATGAAACTGTACTATTTAAAACCTTAATTATTCACGTTGTCTAAAATAATTTTGTAAATATAACCTATAAAGTCACCATGAAACAAGTTGAAAGTGATTTTGAAAATAAAAATTATGAAAAGAATAAAAGAATTATGGTGAAAGTTTGTGGAATAAAAAGTTATAAAAAGTTCTTTAAAATTTACCCTCTAGCTACAGTGGCGCTACCCTTATTTAACGCTTTCCTGCGGACACTTTTTAAGATACTGATACGGTTCTCACTCCACAATCCATGGTTCCCGGTAACCGTGTATAGAAGCTTCAATATACGGCTGAAAAAAATAAATTTAATTCATAACGAGATAATTACCACCTTATATATAAGTTACTATAAAATTGCCTTTTAGTATTGGAAAATTAAAATAAAATAAAATAATAATAATTATTATTATTAACCAAAATATATTAGTAGATAAAACATATATTAGTAGTCTAAACTATAACACATTCATGCTAATTTTTGTGCTATTTTTTGTTAATACCCTAGCAATAAATATCTGTTATGCGAGAATATCTGTTAGGGGGTCATTGTAGAAGCGTGCTCGTCGCGACCCCTGCCAGCCCTTTTCAGGGCTGCAATTCTACACAGCTGCGCACCCATGCAAACGAGGGTTAGGGCGTCCCCCCAAGGCGACGCACACCAGCTCGTCCCCGTTGGTGTGGAATGCAGCGCGCAAAGCGGCGATTGGGACCGCCACCCGTCACGCACAGCCCGACACGGCGAAAGGTGGAGGACGGAGTGCAGAGTTGGCACGTGGAATGTTAGAGGGGGCATGAGAGATAAGACGAATGAGTAAATGAATCGAAATAATGAAAGAAAGAGAATTAGATGTCGTGTGTATGTCGGAGACCAAACGGAAAGGCAGTGGTACTGAAGAGCTCCCTGGCGGGACGTTAGCTATATGGTCCGGAGTCCCGGAAAGCGAGAACGCCTGCCAGGGAGTGGGAGTGCTGTTGTCGTCCCGGTTGGTCGATCTTATGACTGAATACAAGGTTGTGAACTCAAGACTTCTCTGGTATTCGCTTCAAAATTGGACTGACGAAGTTATTCCTTTTGGCTGTTTATGCGCCGGTAGCTTCGTCGTCCAGGGCTGAGCTGGAGGAGTTTTGGGAGAATGTAAGAGAAGTTCTAGATTTGGTTAAGGGAAACGAAAGAACTGTTGTATGTGGTGATTTGAATGGATGGGTAGGTATCGCTCGACCAGGATACGAGTCGGTGCTTGGAAAGTTTGGCGATAAAAGGGTTAATGACGCTGGCAAGCTTATACTGGCTGTATGCAAGGAAAAGGGTCTTCTTGTGACAAACACTATGTTTAATCACAGGAAAATCCATATGTACACTAGAGAAAGAAAGAATGGGAGAAGTATGATTGATTTGTTCCTGGTGGATGACCGACTGCGAAAACAGGTGATGGATACACGAGTGTTCAGGGGTGCTGACCTGGGAACGGATCATTATCTAGTAATTACTAGATTTAGGGGTTTGTTCGCGGGTTGGCGCTACCGGACGGCAGTAACAGAACCACAGTCGGTCTGTCGCATCCGAAGCTGGAAGCTTCAGGAAGCGGATACTAGGGACAAATATCACACGAAGGTAGCCGAAAAGCTTGACACCATCGATGGCAGGAAAGAATGTAAGTGCAGCGGAAGAAGTATGTGGTACGACAAAAAGAGGTAGTAGTAAAAGAAGAGATGCATGATGGAATGATGAAGTGAGAGAAGCTGTAAAAAAAGAAGAAAAAAGCATGGTTAGACTACTTGGCCTCTAGTAACGATGAGCATATGAGAGAGAAGATGAAAGAAAGATATAAGCTGCAGAAAGTTCATGTGAAAACATTGATTGAGGAAGTACGTGAAAGGTGTAGAATAGAAGCGGACGAGAGGTTGTCGCACAACTTTAGGGAAAACTCCAAACTCTTCTGGAAAGAGGTTGGAAGGTCCCGGAGTGGTGCGACAGCCTTAAGAATGAACAAAGTGCTTTCGAGAACAAACGACGTCCTCACAGAAAAATCGGACGTCATGCAGCGATGGAGTGAATTTTATAGAGAAATGTATGCGTGTCATGATCTTGGTGAAGGATCCGGGGGTGACGCCGTGACTGGCACGCCAGACACGGACCTCGATGACACTGAGGTCATCAGCATGAAAGAGATTGAACGTGCGATTCGAAGTTTGAAATGTGGTAAGGCTGCGGGACTAGACAGAGTTACTGCTGAAATGGTCAAGTACGGTGGGCCTCGCGTCTGGGAGAGCTTCCATCTGCTGTGCAATTTGTGCTGGCGGACGGGAGATGTCCCGGATGATTGGCGATCCGCGGTCATTGTGCCTTTTATATAAAGGTAAAGGTTCACATTTTGACTGCGGGTGCTATCGGGCGATCAGCTTGACCAGTTTAGCAAGTAAAGTTTACTCGAAGGTTTTGACACGTAGGATGCAAGAGAAATCGGAAAGATTCTTATGGGAGGCACAATGCGGATTTAGACCTGGAAGAGGATGCACGGATCAAATGTTTTCTCTCCGCATGATCACGGAGAAGCTTCTGAGTGTTAACCAGAAGATTTTCTGTGCTTTTGTGGATCTGGAGAAAGCATTTGATAAGGTTATAAGGAAGAAAATGTGGGAACTGTTGCCGGGATATGGTGTGGATGGTCGATTGTTAAGGGCTGTGCAGTCACTTTACTATGACTGTAAAGCCTGTGTGCGGGTAGGGCATGACCTGTCACCCATGTTTAGCGTCCAAGCGGGCGTAAAACAGGGTTGTGTCATGTCTTCCTGGCTGTTCATACTGTATCTCGACAGCTGTTTACAGAAGCTGAAAAATAGCTGTTTGGGTGTGAAATTGGGTGACATAAAAGTTAATTGTCTGCTGTATGCTGATGATGCAGTGCTTATTGCACCATCAGAAGCAGAACTGCAGGCATTAGTCACGTGTATGAAAGAGGAATGTGAAATTAAAGGTCTCCGTTTGAATGCTAATAAAACTAAGGTTCTGGTATTTGAAAAGGACGAAGAGAGAACGAAATGTGAAATATGGGTAAATCAGGAATGTCTAGAACAGGTAAATGAAATTGTATACTTGGGGAGTGCTTTCAGTCGGGATGGAAGATGTGATTTAGATGTGGATAGGCGTGTCGCTGCCGGAAACAAAGTCAATGGTGCCCTGAATGCATTAGTAAAAAAGGCAAGGCGTGGTGAAGAGTGCACGCCTTGCAATACATAATGCAGTGTTGGTACCGACTTTGTTATATGGCAGCGAAACCTGGGTATACCAGAAGAAGCATAAAAGCAAGTTGAATGCAGTGGAGATGCGATCTCTTCGTAAAATGTGTGGCGTTACCTTAGCCGACCGAAAGCGAAACGAAGAGATTCGCAATATGGCAGGATTGAAAGATGACCTTATCACAAAAATTGATAGGAGCGTACTCCAATGGTTTGGGCACGTTGAACGAATGAGTGAAGACCGAATGGTGAAGAAAATATATAGAGCGAAAGTAAATATTAAAAGGTGTCGAGGTAGACCGAGACTAACTTTCGATGACCATGTGAGCAAATTGCTCGAAGAGGGGAGGGTCAAGAGTACTCGGATACCTAGACGTGCATGTATGAAGAAGTTAATGAACCTGAAAGAAGCGAAAGAGGTATGTAAGGATCGTGACACTTGGCGATCTGTTCTCTCTGGCTACCCCGTTAGGGATTGTGCGTGAAGATAAGTAAAGTAAAGTAAAGTAAATAATTCTTTCGCATTTTACCCAGAGGGTTAGGCAGAAACTAAGAAGATAATAGGGTTCTCTGTCTACAATGCATACCTACATGTTTGTAGGTTAAGGGTACTCTTAAGGCCGGTCACATACAAACGGAATTCCGTTTCGAGATTCCGTTTTGGAATTCCGAAACGGAACGGACAGGTCGGCCACACACGTACCGAATGCCGTTGGCATGGCCGGCTTAACTTCGCAATTCTCTAATATTTATTAAATAGGTATTTCTGACTATTAAATATTTATAAGCATATTCAATTTATAAATATTTAATAGTCAGAAATACCTATTCATATGCATAGTCAATTTATTATTATATAATTATCAATTTCTTTTATATAATTATTGAAAATACAATCTTATATTACTGTGACCAACAGAGCCCATTAATTGAGTATCTAAGTTTGTTTCATGAATAATGTGCTGCGCCTATCAAAGTGAACTTATCCGAGCTGATGTAGAAAGAACTCGTGTATAGGCAAGAGAGATAAAAGGTAGTTTAAATTAAATATTGAAGGCGTGACTTACGAACATAGCTTCGCACTCAATGTGACTTGCCTTATATTTTATATTATCTATGGTGAGTGCCAGATCCGGTAGTCCGTTGCGAAAAGATTTGGTCCGCCTTAACAAATACCTTCTGCTCCGGACCAAATTCAATAATCTATTACCGCCGCATGGCGGCAAATACCTATTTTAAAATAGAAGCCGTAGAGAGAGGGAAGCGGTGCGTGGGAGCGGCGCAACGTCAAGTAAGTATTTACTAGGTAGCTAGTACTTACAAAAGTGATAGGACTCGTTTTCCGCGTTAGTCCATCTGGATAAGCACCACCAGCTTACCTACTTATGCAGCCAAACATCAGTGCCAACACTGATGCGTTCCGGCATGTAGCGCTTAGATCCCGTATAATTTTACAGAGTTAGGTATTCTGTTCTAAATAATCCAAAGTAAAAACGCATCTATAGCCTCCTTTGTTGAGTTGACTGCGGGTCTTCTTGGGCTACCAAAGCAGACGCGTGAGTACGCGAGTGAATCCTCTGAGGACAGGTGTCGTTGACGGCTCTCTCATAAAGTAATTAAGTATATCGAATTTTGGCTTTGAGCTCAGAACTAGCTGAAGCCACGGCCGTTTACAATAAAAATACTCTGTGGTTATTTGTGTGCCGCGAGCATAGAGTAATTATATGGTTGACACTGAACGATGGCGCAACGTTCACAGAATGGAATGTAGAGGTAAGGAGAACCGTCTCATATGGAGAATAGTATAAAAAGTGTCCATCTGTAATCAGTAAATAACTGTTCGAACTCCATAACAGCGCTAGAGTAGCTAGAGAGTATGAAATGAACTTAGCAATTGACGACGGACTAGAGTAGTTGATGAAACTGTACTATTTAAAACCTTAATTATTCACGTTGTCTAAAATAATTTTGTAAATATAACCTATAAAGTCACCGTGATTGTTTCACGGTGACTTTGTTGGTGACGGTTGGAAGTGATTTTGAAAATAAAAATTTTGAAAAGAATAAAAGAATTATGGTGAAAGTTTGTGGAATAAAAAAGTTGTAAAAAGTTCTTTAAAATTTACCCTCTAGCTACAGTGGCGCTACCCTTATTTAACGCTTTCCTGCGGACGCTTTTTTAAGATACTGATACGGTTCTCACTCCACAATCCATGGTTCCCGGTAACCGTGTATAGAAGCTTCAATATACGGCTGAAAAAAATAAATTTAATTCATAACGAGATAATTACCACCTATATATAAGGTTACTATAAAATTGCCTTTTAGTATTGGAAAATTAAAATAAAATAAAATAATAATAATTATTATTATTAACCAAAATATATTAGTAGATAAAACATATATTAGTAGTCTAAACTATAACACATTCATGCTAATGTTTGTGCTATTTTTTGTTAATACCCTAGCAATAAATATCTGTTATGCGAGAATAGATGAACTCTTTATAAAATAGTGTTCGTTTTGCTTCTCCGGAATTGAAGTATTTGCCTATCAAAAAGTTATCTAAAGTTCTAAAAAAATGGAAATCTGTTGCGACAAGGTAAAAGAAGTATTTAATGCTGCTAGACAGTGTGGTAATATCGACTGAAAAATCTACCTAATGGTCAATTTATATAAGCATAAATAAAACTCCCAATCTCATAGAATTGCTAGTTTGCAACTCCTTAAACGGCTTTGGAGTTGTTCAAAGCAATCAAAGCAATGTTTGAATTATAAAAAGATTCCAGGATAAAGTTACGCGGAGTATTATTAACGTACCTTGGTATATAAGAATTCAGAAACTTTGCAGTGACATTGAGATAGACTTTGTAACAGATAAAGAGTTACCTTACTATTAAAATATCTTCTATTAAAGATTATCCAGATAAACAAGAGCTATTTTATATACTACACTATAGTTAGTAGTAGGATCGCGAAATTAATAAGTCGTAAGTATGGATATTATTTTTTCATAATCACATTTTGATTAGATAAAGTTAAGGGGGATAAGTCGCTTCGACCATCTAATCCTAGGCCCACCCTACGTGTATCCCCCGGGTGGTTCTCAACGAGCGAGAACGCCTAAAGAACACACTCGGCTCTTCGCCGTGAGGAAGCGGCGTAAAATATACCACCCCCTAGTTTCGCACCATGAGGCAAAAAAGGAAAGAAATGGCCCCGAGTTCCCGGTGCCTCTTTAATGTGGTAGGGGTGCGAAGAATCTACGGGAGGAAAACCGGTGACGATGTTCGCCACCCGTCACGTTTTGTCTTCCTGAGGGGCGAAAAGAGGATTGCGGAGCCTAGCTACGCTGAATGTATGTGGAGCAATAAATGATAAGATGGATGAAGTATGCGATAGGTATGATGTGTGATAGAGGAATAGATGTGGTATGTGTAAATGAGACGAAGCGGAAGGGGAAGGATGTCACTACACCGCGTACTGGTCTGGTGTAGACGAGACCGAGCGGGCATGCCAGGGAGTCGGTATTATACTTTCAGAAAGAATGGGTCAATGAGTGAAAGAGTATGAATGTGCAATCCCGAGACTGCTATGAATGCGAATGAAACTGGGCCTAAAGAATTTGTTTATTCTAGAGGTTTTCGCCCCAGACATTTCTAAGCCTACTTACATCCGAGAGCAGTTTTGGGAGATGGTACGAATGGTGTTGATGAAATTTTTAAATATAAATGTTGGGGTGAAGAGGCTTGGCTATGAAAGAATATTGAGAACGTTTGGTGATGAACGTATGAGAATGGTAAAGCCTCCTTACCGTATGTGTGGAAAAGAATATTTTTATAACGAACACTTTCTTTCGTCATAAGAATATTCACATGTATACGTGGAAAAGAGGTGATGATATAAGCATGATAGATTTCGTAATTGTGGATGAAAGATTGAAGAGCGCATTGGTAGATACAAAGGTTTACCGAGGGTCCAACGAAGTGACGGATCATTACATGGTGTTATGCCGAATTAATGGTTTATTCAGACTTTGGCGGCATCGGATATCTGTGTTACATCGTATAAGAACAGAGAGGTTGCATGATGAAGACGTGAAAGACAAGTACAAATGTAGACTGAGAGAAAATATAAGTGATCTGGATGAATTGTATATAAATGAGTTAGACTTGGAGAATGTATGGCATAATGTTGAGAAAGGTTAAGTGGATGCAGCTAATACGTTATGGTGGGATGATGAGGGACGTATGGAAGTTGAAGCAAAGAAAAAAGCATGGCTAGATTTACTAGCAACCAAGCTGATAATTCTGGCGGTATTAATGATGAGATTGAAAGAAAAAAGTCAGAGTTTAGACGTCTAAATAAGAGAGTAAAAGAATTAGTTGAAAGGAAAAAGCGATAAAGAACGGATAAAAATGATAGAAGAATATCGGATAACTTCCAGTCAAATATTAAAATGTTCTGGAAACTCGTAAGAACTACCAGGGGACATTCAAAACAGCCTAGATTGAATGCTATACGAGACGAGAATGGCTGTATTCTAAATGATGATAATGATGATGATGATGAAGTCTAAAGAGATGGAAGGAATATTTTGAAAGCGTATTTATGATTGAGGAGGACGTGTGAACTATATGAAATAGAAATTCCGGAAGAAGAGGAAAGAGATAGGGAGATAAGTATAGATGAAATAATAAAAGCAATGAAAATCATGAAAGTAGGTAAGGCAGCCGGATATGATAGAGTTTCACTCGAAATGCTAAGGGCTGGAGAGGAAGTGGTGGCAGGCCTGCTGTACACCTTTTCTAATTAATGTTTGGAACTCAAGCGGGTATCGAGAGACTGGTGCAAAGCCTCAAAAAGGCCACAGCAGGACTGTAGAAACTACCGTGGTATCAGCCTTTTTGGCATTGTGGGAAAACTGTATACTAAGGTACCAATTAAAAGAGTTATGTAAGAAACTGATGGAAAAGATTAGGATGTGCAAGCGGGATTTAGAAAGGGGATGTGGTGTACAGATTAAGTCTTTTCCGTGCTTATGATCGCGGAGAAGTTTTTGGCCAAAAACTAAAAAGTTTTTTGTGCGTTGCCTAGCTTGCTTAGCTTTGGAAAAGGCTTATGACAGAGTGGACAGGGATGTGTTCTGGCAAACGCTGAACTCATTTAGGTTGAGCGCTGAGTTGATACGGGTATTAAAGTGTCTGTGCAGGGACTCGAGTGCTTGTGCTAGGATCAACGGGGCCTACTCGGACTGGTTTGGCATCCATAAAGGTGGCAGATAGGACTGTGTGGCTTCCCCGTAGCTGTTCAACCTATTTATGGACAGTTGTTTGGAAAATTTGAAAGTTGAAGAATGCGGGTTAAGAATGGGTGAGGTAACCGTACAAATGCCTTTTTGTACGCCGATGATCAAGTCATATGTGCGTCGTCGTTGGCCGAGTTGCAAATGATAGTTACATTAATGAACAGGTCATTAAAAGAAGGGGGAATGAAAGTGAATGCAAGTAAGACGAAAGTTATGGTTTTTAAAAGAGAAGAAAGTAAAACGATATGTGAAATAAGAATAGAAGGGAAGTTGGTCGAGCAAGTATCTACTTGTCTATCTCTCATATGTCTATCTACTCATCTGAGTTTGTGTATTTGGGTTTGGGATGTGTATTTAGCAGAGATGGAAGATATGTTAAGAATATAGAAGGACGAGTGAACGCCGCAAATAAAGTAAATGAGGCTCTACACTCGATTGTGAAAAGTCAGAACGTTTAAAAAAAGCCACGCGCACGTAAGGCAATTCACAGTGCTGTGTTAGTCCCTATTTTAACGTATGGTAGTGAAAGTTGGGTGTGGCAGAAGAAGCACGAGAGTAGAATAAATGCAGTAGAAATGCGGTTGCTAAGGAGTATGTTAGGGCTGAATATGAGTGACAGGGTGAGAAGTTGTGTGATAAAAGAAGAGTGTGGTTTGCAAGATGATACTGTGACCAGAATTAAGAAAAGAATGCTTCGGTGGTTTGGTCACGTAGAAAGAATGAATGAGGAAAGAGTGACAAAGCAAATTTATATTGCATAAGTGAACAGTAGAGTCGGAAAGGGTTGTCCTAGGCGAAAGTTTATTGACCAATTTGGTGTTATATTGAAAATGGGTCAAATTAACAGTATCCTTAACCGACGAGCATATATGCGTAGGTATATGAATTTGGAGGAGGCGAGAGAGGTATGTTAGGATCGTGCTAAATGGAAGTATGTAGTCTCTGCTTACCTCTCTGGGTGACAGGCGTGAGGGTTTATTTATAAAGTTGAAAATAATATACTTAAATATATTTTACTGGTAATAATAAACCTTTGTGTATAACGAGTCCGAAGTTCAACTATATTATTAATGTAAAAGTGAGTTGAAACCGTGAAAGAACTACCAGTCACACGGAATGGTTTGTAATGTTTCGTTTTGTACACAGATAAGATTTTAGGCCAGTGAGATAACGAGATTGTGAGATAGTGACTCATAAGCGAATGATGATTGTATGCCGCCGTGGTGGATATGGTCAATGGGAACCTAGAGCCATATTAATAGATGGTATGACAGTTTTTATTTAACTGTTAATCCATCTGTCAGGGCCGTAATAGTAGGTAGCCAAAACTTGGACGCTACCGCTCTATCCCCGATCATTTTCAATGGCTCTATTTTGGGATTATGCGCTTCTGTCAAGGATCTTGGCTTAAGACTTATTTTTATTTATTGAATCCACTTTTAGTTGAGCCACTATCGTACCTAATTGACAAATATTATCACTTATACCCAAGTGATAAATATAAGCCAGAAAGTATCCGGTATCCTGTTGGCTCTCCGCCGTTTTAAAAATCCTTTTTCCATGCAGAGTATTAATTGTACAATCCTTAATTCTTCCCCGACTGATTAGGTTGATGTGTGTTAATTTATCCTGAATACAGATCTTCTTGATAAATATGGTCGTATTCTTAATAACTGCGTTTCATTCATTTTCAATCTTCGTATGACCATGGGTCTGCTTATTGTTTCCGACTTAAGTGGTTTTCTATTTGTCCACCTGTGTTCTTCGAACACCCTTTGACTAATGTGTCCTTCTCAATGATCTGGCTTTACTTTTCGCATACATGCTTCATCCTTCCTCCTTCACTGTACCGTCTGTTCTCCTCTGGGACGCTCTCCCTCTTAAAATTGATAGGTCGGGGAAAAAGTTTCTTCGTATTTTGTTTGTATAAAATTGAAGAAAAATCTCTTTGGTTGTAGGTACTGTTTGTATCTGACATATAGGACATTAAGAAAAAGAAAAATAAAAAGTATAAAACACTTTCCCGTCATTTTTCAATCGTTTTCCTGTCCGCCAAAATGAGTGCATCTAACGAAGAAATTCGATACATTCTGAAGTTTTATTACAAACAAAAAAAAAGGAAAAATTAACAACCAGGCGGTCGACGGGTCTCCAACTCTTTGTTGTCGACACACCATGCATTCGAACAAAACTGCTTGCTCCATCATTCGTCAAGTGTACAGCAAAGGAGTGGAATAAGTTGCCAGCATCTGTCTTTCTATTAAATTACAATGTAGGTGTCTTCAAGGCAGGGGTAAATAGGTTTTAGTTAAGCTAAGTGTTGACGCCTGACTTATTTTATTAGCAAACATACGCCTCCGTGTAGTGGCGGTCTAAGAATATCTACTACCCCATATCATCCCGTGGGTATCGTATGTGGCGACAGAGGCAATACAAACCAGGAGATGAGCAGCAGTCTTCTGTCTAATAATGACTAAAAATAAAACTATGGTTGGCAAGCGTGGCAACTATGGCAAATATCTCCTCTATGAGGCAATCTATGGGGATTGCCCATGTTCAGCAGTGGACTTTAATAGGTTGTAACGATAACGGTATACGCCTCAAATAGTAATTGTTTTTAATTATTACAAACGCTCTATGTATATAGATCATGGATAAAGTTTCTTCGTATATTTTTTGTATAAAATTGAATAAAAATCTCTTTGGTTGTACCGTTTGTATCTGGGTGGTTTTAATATTAATACGTATAGGACATTAAGAAAAAGAAAAGTAAAAAGTAAAAAACACTTAAAATAAAAAAAGATGCTACTCATGTCGCAAAAAAAAATTGTGTCGTTTATGGACCTAATGCAGTGTCAGCGTTTTCAATACGGAAATTTTGATGTCAAAGATGCAGCTCGCTCTTGTCGCTCTCATATGGATAAAGTCGATGCTATTTTTGAAAAAGTGGAGCAAGATCGGCATGTTAGTAGTTAAGACATAGCCGAGGAATTGAGAATTGACTACAAAACAGTTTTGACCCATTTGAAAAAGTCTGGCTTTACAAAAAAAAAAGCTCGATTTTTGGGTACCACACGAGCTCACTGAAAAAAAAACCTAATGAATCGTGTACTTATTTGCCATTCTCTATTGAAACGTAATGAAACCGAATTATTTTTGGAAAGATTGATCACCTACGAAAAGAACGTGCAAAAAAGATCATGGTCAAAGGGTAGTCAAATTCCACAGACTGTAGGAAACCCGGATTAACGCGCAATAATTCGATGCTGTGTGGGATTGGAAGGATATCTTTTATTATGGGCTTTTACCGCCGGGCAAAACCATCGATTCGGATCTCTGCTGCCAACAGAAAAGGAGTGGTCCTTCATCATGATAACGCCAGACCACACACATCTCTAGCCACTAAGCAATTATTCTGAGAGTTTGGTTAAGACTTGTTAATGCATCTACTATATATTCCTGACCTTGCACCTTCTGTGAACAATATTGTTGATCGAAGCCTTGCACCCTCAGATTTTCACTTGTTTCGGTCTCTTCAGAATTATTTAGGTAGTGTTAGTTAGGTTAATATTAAGAAAGGACTGTCAAAACTACTTGTCGCATTTTTTTTGATAAAAAATCCCAAGATGTAGAACGGGATTATGTCACTACCTACAAGATGGTAACAAGTTATCAAACAAAATGGCACGTATATATTATAATTAAATGTAATTAAAATTCGAAAAAAAAATGTCTTGAATTTGCATATAAAATACGAAGAAACTTTTTCCCCGACTTTGTGAATGGCTAACAGTCGTTAAATACGTTCTAGAAGAAAGTTCAGAAAATTATTTGAATAAACTGGCAGAATCATCTCATTAGTAGCTCATTTGCATTTATATAATTATATAATTATATTAATATAGAAGTTATTATGATTTATTTATATTTATACTAGCTTGCCAGGCAGACGTTGTTCTGCCCTTTTCGACGACACTTTGTCATGTCCTATTAAAAATCCTTAAATTCCCAAAAAAAAAAATTGTGGGTCAATCATGGACAAAAAAACTATCCTATCTCTCAAGTTGGACCAAACTGCACACGGTGTGCAAATTTGATTAAAATCGGTTAAGTAGTTTAGGGGTCCATCGCGGACAAACAACGTGACACGTAATTTATATATATTAAGATGTACATAAAGCACGGGCTTCGCACGAGTGATTTCTGGATCTCGACGACAGCGTCAACTTCCATTCGTAAATTAAAACCTACCCAAACGCACAGAAAATATTTCATCAAAATTGTTCATACATTTAGGGGGACTAACGGAGAGCAATTGATTTTTATAAGAGACTGGCAAACCGCCCCGGCTTCGCACGGGTGATTTCTGGATCTCGACAATAGCGCCACCTACCGGGCCCAATTGAGTTTTTAAACCATCCAGGGACACACTCAAATAAATACAAAAAAATGCTCACAATCAGTCGAGCAATTTTCGAGTGTTTGCGAGACTAACGCACAGCAATTGATTTTTATGTATAGAATATTATGCATAGGTATATTAAATTATATTTGATATGTTACTTTATGTAAGGTATATGTATTTATTTACTTTAATTTATAATTCTATATTTTTATATCTTACACACATACTTCATATTTATGCAGACCATCACTCTAGGTTGACTATGAGAATGCCTAGGGCATTAAGTCCGGCTCTACATAATATATTATTATGGTGTATGAAGTTAAATAAATAAATAAAACTTATTTTTGGTATGTAATCATTTTCCATTATAACACGAACTTATCTGTCTGATTTCGAATCAATTGTGGGTATGTAATTTTATAATGCTCTACCATAATTTTATCTATTAGTAAATCTACTGTATAATCGTAGTAAGTAGATTGAGAAATGTAAAAGTAAGAATGCTTAAGAATGAGCACACGCTATAAGTGAAAGTACGATTATCGTGAAATGCCTAACGGGTTCTCCTGGCGGGAATCAGCTGATCGAGATTGCGCAGTGCGCAAATATGAGGGGCGAGGGGTGGTTGAAAGGGGCAGGGGTTAGGGTCTGCGGCGGCGCCCGGACAGTCGCGCGCCTCCGTGGCCCGCTAACCTAGCGCGACTTTGCCGCACGTACCGGCATAATCGAGGGTCGCGCGCCCTAACTAAAAACCTAATTCGTTGAAAGAAAACTATTCCCATAATTGTTTTAATCAATAGCGTCGACTTATTCCATGCTTTAGCTGTGATATTCGTACAAAACTGACCACGGGTCATGCGGGCGCGGTACTCGACAACATTCGTGACATCTCCCGCTCTTCGTCAGTGCGAGAGTAAGGGAACAGTATCGTTATGAGGGACGTTAGTACAGTACCTGATGAGTGTATAAAAATGTTTGACGCTTCGATTCAAGAAGTGAACGGGAAGGGGCCGAAGAAGAGGAAAAAGTCACTGGAACATATCTGTGATAAGGGCCAGCGGGCGGAATTGAATACGAGTGAGAATGAGGAAAGACCTGCGGAGAATGGAACAAAGGAAACCGCTGCTAACGATACTGTGGAGCTCCTGCACTGGCGAGATATGCCTAAGCATCTGCAGTTCAATCCGTACGTGCTGACAGGTTACCGGCCGCTGCAAGACTGGAGTGGATGTGTTCGAAGTCTCTTCTATTTCCACAATGAGACCATTAACATCTTTACTCACGGTAAGAATTTTTTTAACTAAAATCTAAATGTTTAAAGATGTGTGCCGTGTCATGGCGGTGTAAAATACCACCTCACATCACACCGTGGCTGTCGTAAGGGGCAAAAGAGAGAAATGAATATGAGCAGCAGAAGCTCTCCGGGGATGCTTATAATAATAAAAACAGCAATTGCCAATCTGCCTGCCAAGCGGGGCAACAATGGCAAATAGAACTCTTCCTAGGGCCTTAGCCTCCGAGGCTCTAAGGAGAAGAAAGAGTTATGGAGAATATTGATTAAAATATTAAAAGAAACACGTTTTATTCGTAACAATAAAGACCTCATTACATTATAGAGTTCACTGTACCTAAATCAAGTTACTAAATCGTGTTATATACACTTATAAACAGAGGTACATTTTTCGATAACCATCTTTTTATTTATTGTTCTTGGGATTTAAACTACAGCGTCTTAAGCTTACTTAGCTTACTTAGTTTATGAAAGCAACACAACGATCTATACCATTGCATTAATTAATTAAATACGCTCACTCTCAAACAACTCTATGCAGAGAAGTTTACATAACAGCTTCTTTTGCTTATCATTCGGTGATTCACTCGGATATTCTATAAACTTGCCGAAAATGCCAAATATTGGATATGAAACGAAAGTTCTGCCCAACAGTAGCCATTTCCTTTAGGGAATACTAGCTCAATACGGATTTCAAAAGAAATAAACTTCTAGTGATTTGTGAGTAGTTTTTCATTAAAACTGGGAGTTCATTGGTGGACAAACGGTTTCGATGGGATTGATGACAACGGAAAGTAATAAATAATAATACAGCGATTACTCAAATAAAAATAATAAATTCAAGGTATATTAATTGGAATTAAGATAAATTAAGTGAATAATTATTTGCGGTGTGTAGTGGCGGTGTAAGAATACCCACTACCCCATATCTTCCCGGGTGTCGTAAGACCCGACAGAGGGAAACTGAGGTAGGAGACGGACAGCAGTATCTTTCTGATAAAAACAATAGTATTATAAAAAAACTGCGGTTGCGTGGGTACTATGGCAAACATCCCTCAATGAGCATGGAAACAAACGGCCCCCAGTCCCCGGCGGCCCTGCTATTCCTGGCTATGGTGGCGCCCATCGTAACAGGACAGCGGGTGCTAAAAATCTCCGGTTGAGGTTTGGTTGCCACCTAAGACGACTCGATCTGGCCACAATTAACGCACGCACCTTGAGGACTGACACGAATATCCTGGAGCTGGATAAAGAGATAGACGAGTTGCGCTGGGATATTACAGGATTATCTTAGGTTCAAAGAGCCACGAACACGGTAATCATCGAATCCGGCAACTTTTTCTATTATCGGGAGGGCGTTCATCTGTACCAAAGAGGTGTCGCATTTATTATTCACAAATCTCTCGTTAACATCATTGTGTTAAAATTAGTAGTGTGTCGACGAGGGTTGCGTACCCTATACTCAAAATCACCAAACGGTATTCGTTAAAGGTCACACAGGTTTACGCACCAACCTCGCCACATCCCGATGAGGAGGTGGAGGAAATTTATGCGGATCTCTCTAAAGCCATGTATTCCTCCAAAATACACTATACGGTGTTAATGGGAGACTTCAATGCAAAACTAGGCACATGAGAAAACGGTGAGCTGAAGCTAGGGACATTCCGAATACGTAAACGGAACCCAAGGGGCCAGCAGGTGGCCAACCACATACAGAAAGAGGTACACTTTATGATGAATCTTTCAGAAGCGGCCCCACAGAAAGTGGCAGATCGAGCGCCGAAAGTTCGACAAAAAATGAGATTGACTTTTTTATGACGACTAGATGGCAACTGTTCAGTGATGTGTCACTGATCGCGAAAGTGAAAACTGGCAACGATCACCGAATGGTTTGAGGCACTGAACCTTACCGTTAAGTTGGAGAAGTCACGTCTAATGAAGTCAACGCTTCGTTCCCCTCATGATCTAATGCAAAGTCCCGAAAACTTTCAGCTCGAGTAACAAAGTCAAGTGCCTAGAAGACTGCAAAGCAGTGGACGATATAAATGACATGCTCTAGTCAGAGCTAAGTTTTGTAAGAACTACTGCCAAAGAACACAAAAACTCTCCAATCACACTCTTAATCTCATGGTTGATTTACTGGAAATGAAGCTGCAGTCTTCGGCATATATGACAGCATACAGGCAACTGAATAGGCAGATCTCTAAATGCATGCGACGGAACTTAATCAACTTCAACACAGCTCGTATTGAGGACGCTATCGAGCGAAACCAGTGCTACAAAATCTTTTCCAGAGATCTGTCTGCCAGAAAGAGCCGAAGCTGAAGACCGAATGTGGTAGCATAGTTTCCAGGATACCTGATATTTTGAGTAAAATTGATAGGTTCTTGGCATCTGTACACGTCATCGTTGGAGTCACACCGCACACGCAAGTGTGTGTAACGTATAAGAGAAAGTATTATCCGCCAGTATTCCAACGATATCCCGGTCATCAGTCGGATCGACATAAGAATGGATCTCCAGCACCTCAAAACTGGCATGTCCCCGAGCGAGGATATAATTATAGCGGAGCTTCTGAAAGCGGGTGGAAAACCAATATTTGCAGTCCTTCAGAAGCTCTTTAATTCCGTTCTCCATGGTAGGACTACTCTGGAGGGGTCGAGCAGTTGTTTTTCAAGAAAGGCGGTAACGCTCTTTTGAAGAGCTACAGACCGATTTCCCTTTTGAGGCGTCTACGTGCTGTTTTTTAGAGTTATTACCAATCGTCTCGCACACAAACCCGACGACTTTCAGTCTCCCGAACAAGCCGGTTTTCAAAAAGGCCTTAGTACCAAAGACCACATACATACCCTTCGGCAAATTGTACATAAGACCGAAGAGTACAATCTACCACTTAGCCTTGCGTGTGTGGACTATGTGAAAGCCTTTGGTTACGTCGAAACTTGGGCGGTACATACCCTTCAGCGCTGCCAAGTTGACCGTCGGTACATCGAAGTGCTGATGTTTTTGTACAGTAAGGCTACGATGACTATCCGAATACAAAACTAGAGTACGAAACCTATCCGATTGCAGAGAGGTGTAAGACAGGATGATGTTAGATCCCCGAAACTCTTCACTGGAAAGGTTAGGGTATCAATATAAATAGAGAGTACATCACTCACCTTCGATTTTCCGACGATGTAGTCCTTATGGCAGAATCACTCGAGGTAGATCCACGATCACTATGCTATATGGCCTCGGTATGGTCTCCAAACGCATATGTCGTAAGATGAACATAGACAAAACGAAGTTTATGTAACATCCATGTCACATCTATACCATTAGTTGTTGAGAGCACTACGCTCGAAGTTGTTGACGAGTAAAACATGCAGGAAGTCGATGAGTGCAAGCGGTTCAAGATCGTACTTTGAGGCATTCCTTGGGGGAGGTCCATGTTCAGTAGCGGACTTGCGAAGGGAGGTAATGAAGATAATGATGATGAATATATTAACTGAATAAAAAGACAGGGTTGTGCGTTTACCGCTAAAGGGAATCCCTTTGACTTATTTCCTTTTTTTGAGGGTACTCCCTCTGTTGCCATAGCCAGTATCAAAATTCTTAGCGTTAACATATCGAGTTACTTACAGTTGTGCAGTTACTTAGAAGAAAATACTAAATTGGCTTCTAAACGGCTTGGTGTGCTTTACGGAGTAATATGTAATTTTAATGCAGGCTCATCGTTTGCAACTTTACAAGCCACAGAATCGGTCTCACATAAAATACTGTTCTCTTTTTACTTTCTCTAAACCGGAGCGCCACAGTACTAACTCTTTATCATATTTTACCGAGAGCAGCACGAACCGTCGACGACCAAGTTCTTTTCGATCGGCTTAATTTACTGACCTTGCAAGAGACGCTGCATCTAACTGAATTTTCTATCGAATTATAATACTGTTACGAACCCTAAGTTCGAGACAATAAAACATGCCGGGTGAATTACTTAAATTGACTTTATAATTACTAAAATTGACTCTTTACTTACAGATCCCTAGTTACTACTTAAAACCACACTAATAACAAAATACAATTGTACTACTGATTACTTTAGTTCGCAGTTGTATCGCTTCGAAATATTCACCTGTATTGCCAATTCAATACCGACTAGGGTCGCGGTATATACCTGCCTTATATGGCCTTAGATAGTGCCAGAACCTTCTAATGTAGAAACATCTATAATGTTCGAATACATACAGGTCCCGACTGACTAGGTGTCGTTAGTTCTAGAAAGTTCTGACATGGAAATTTCTAGAAGGATCTTGATTCTGATAGTTCTGCTATTCGATACTAGAAGGTGCTAGTGGTAACTAGTGTCGCCATGTACGGGGCGTTAATAGTGGCGTGCAACAATACCAACATTGGGTGTGAATCCACATTTTGTGTGTATTGTTTGGATTAATTCCAGCTACTAAATTCTATCATTACTCCGTATACTACGAATCACAATAAACGTTGCGATGGTAGAATCACAATTAATCACATCACATCACTTAATTATCTTGATTGTATTTATATCATCTAGGTGCCTGTTTTTGTGATGGCAGTCCACTATCTTGCGTTTTACCAAGAATTCTCTTCTACGGCATTTTTTTAATATGGTTGTTTATCATGGGATTGGGAACAAATCTGATCCTTTCTAAAAAACCGATGTTGCTGATAGTCATGGGTAGCGATGGTTACTCTCCGTGAGTCGTATACTCGCTGTTTCCAATTCTATAAAAAGATCTTGTGCGTCGTGCTGGCTAATGCTACTGAAATAGCAGGAACAACTTGTAAATGCTAACTTATTTATAGGTATAAGTTTTTCTATAAGATATATATATATACATATATATATATATATATATATATATATATATATATATATATATATATATATATATATATATAGATCATAGATTAATCGCGTTCTATAATCTGTCAAAACAAATACTGGATGATGCAACAATTAAGGTTTTATCCAAAGGCCTCAACTTTGCAGTAACACCACGCAGATTACCGTTCGAAGAAATTATCTGTAGTGTCGAGGACTGTTTATTTAAAAACAATATGCGGAAAGAAGATTTGGGGGCGATACGTCAAGACATTTCGTCTATGTTACGTCGATGTTCAGTGCCTAAACCGAATCTTCCCAAAGACGAATTTATAGCGTTAAAGAACCTACGCAATAAACCAGAACTCACGATTCTCCGCGCAGATAAGGGAAACGCCACGGTAGTCATGGACACGTCAGATTATAATTCTAAAATACAAGAACTTTTGTCGGATGTAAGCACTTATAAAAAAGTTAAAAACGACCCAACAAATAGCACACTAAAAACAACTAGTGACACCGTAAAGAAACACCCCGAAAAATTAAATCTGGACGTAAAATGGATAATATCTACGTGCGCCAAATCACCAAAGTTGTATAGGTTACCAAAAATACACAAGCCCAATGCTCCATTACGTCCCATAGTGAGCCAAATCGATTCACCAACTTACAGATTGGCTCAACACTTAGCGAAAATACTCTCACCGCTCAGGGGACATACAAAACCACACATAAAGGATTCCTACCATTTTGTCAGCGAGATTAAAGACCTACATCCGGCAGACAATGAAACTATGGTCAGTTTTGATGTGCAGTCATTGTTTACATGCTTACCTGTTGAAGACTGCATCTCAATTATAACTAGAAGGCTGGAAGAAAACAACATGCCCGTAGAATATGCAGTATTACTCAGACACTGCCTTACATCTGGCTACCTATTGTGGAAGGAGGAGTTCTACAAGCAAGTAGATGGTGTGGCGATGGGCTCACCTGTATTTCCCATTGTCGCCGACATATTCATGGAAGACTTTGAGGAGAAAGCCCTGCTTACTTCCCCCATAAATCCAAGATTCTACAAGCGGTACGTAGACGACACTTTCACAATTCTACCTTTAGATAAAGTAACTGCATTTTTAGACCATCTCAACTCTATAAATTCTAAAATTCAGTTCACAATGGAGTTAGAGGCAAACAATTCTTTAGCTTTTCTAGATGTGTTAGTAATTCGGAATCCTGATAACACCTTGAGCCATACTGTGTATAGAAAAAAAGACCCATACAGATAGATATTTAAACGGTGATCTCACCACCATCCTTCACAGTTGGCTACCGTGGGTAAATCTTTGTTTCATAGAGCACGAGGGATCTGTGACAGTAAACACCTGGCTGCCGAGCTCCACCATGTCAAGCAAGTTTTGCATGAAAACAAGCTTCGGGTCCCGCGCCTACGTCACAGTGAACGAGTGAAGCCGGCCACAGTCGAGCGTGTACCTGCTGTACTGCCATATGTTAGAGGAGTCACTGACAAGATTGGCTACATCTTGAAGCGCGCTGCCATCAAAACATACTTCAAGCCTGCCGAAGAAGATTGGTCAGTTTTTACCATCAGTCAAGTGTAACGTCCCTCTGCAAGATGCAGGAGTGTACAAGCTTGATTGTGAGTGTGGTCTCTCCTACATAGGACAAACTAAAAGATCAATTAAAACCCGCGTTAAAGAACATATAGCTGATGTGATGAATCGACGCTCCGGGAAGTCTACAGTCTGTGAACACGTACAGGATCGCCCCCGTCACTACATCAGATTTGATAGACCACAAATCCTCGCTAAAGAACACCGATTCCTTCCAAGGATGATTCGCGAGGCTATTGAAATCAAAAAATATCCTAATTTCAATAGGAGAAGATGGCTGGGTGCTACCATCTGCTTGGGATCCTATAATAAATAAAATTAAATCCCAACCCAAGCATACAACTGCAAGACTTAAAGATACCATAAGTTCATACTGTGTAGATCGGAACAAAAGTTAAATTTTTATCTATGGTAACCGCTGTTAACTATGACATTTGGACGTTGAACATCTCAGTCCTCCCCGTGACCATGGGTGCTGTAAAGCGCTCGAAACGTCGGGTATTTATAGTTAAATATACGCGATAAAATCCGTAAAAACTAGTACTATTTCAATGTGTAGTGTTCGCGTAAATATAAGAAGTCATTAAGTTTTTACTAGTAGTTATTTAGCTAATTTATCAACATCTTTAATATAATGGATTTCCGCAAAGTAACGCTTGATTCTATTATCTAAACAATAAAAGCCGTTTTGCTAAATAATTTTTTTGATCTTAACAAATTTTCATCATCTTGTCAATATTATCGACAATAGACCTTAAAAAATTCACATTGTCGCACATTTAAGCTTCGCACAGCATGAGCATGACAAAATTAGTTAACATTTCACGATTTTACGTTTGGATAATTCTTTCTTGTGAATTAATTAATAAGTGAGGGCCCCAAGAATTGTTAATAGAATCGGGAATAGTCCGACGCGCTGCTCCTGGATTGAATACATTAAAGTTTCGAAATATATTATTCTCGTGATTTTACCATTTCTGTTTTTTATCGTTGATAAATGTTAAGAATTTCATAATTTTGGCATCGGAAATAGAAGTCTGGTTGTTCATATGTTATTTTATCATAAGTTATTCGGAGCGTCGGACCTTTGATCTAAATAACTCATACGGCTCACATACCAATGTTTGATAAAATATAATATGACAGACAGTTTTTATTCATATAGATTATTACATAATACATATTGAAAGACTTTTCAATCGTTTACCGCTGATTCGGAATATACCCAACGTGATTATTTTTTTACATAAATCTTTGCAATTATATTACACAATTATTTACATAAATTTTATCAGAAGCAGTATGGTACCGATCACTTCCATCCTTGAACTATTTTCATTCATGTATTTATTTATATCAAAATAAACTTATTTTAAATGAGAATCTTGGTAGCTCTCGGGCTAATTTCGCGCTCGCTGTGAATTTCACAGTAAGCAAGCAAGCCGGGTTCAATTCCCGCCGGCACTAATGAAATTGTTAATTACAATCTTAAGTGCTGATTTACCACGTGCTCGTTGGTGAAGGAAAACATCGTGATGTCTGAGCTGGCGTACTACCAACAGATGGCGACGACTTGGAAAGTATTTTTTACTTAAGTTAAGCTTTTCATACTGTACAATTTTGTAAAACAATTTTTCTTTAATTTGGTTAATATGTTATGTTAATTAGAAATATTTATGTTTTAATTTCATATATTTCTAAGTTGTATTTTATTTAAATTTAATTTTCAAGTAATAATATAAACAATTATTGTAAATGGAATACTAGATTGTAGTAATAACGTTATAATTTATCTTAATTATATTAGAAATGGATGAACCAAACTGTGAATATTCTCAACATTAGGATGACTTTTCTTGATAAGCAGCAAACGTGTACCATTTTCTTTGTTCTTCTCCATCAGCCGGTAGAAATCCGCACACAAGGACGTAGGCCTTATAAGGTGGGTATAGCCTCAGTCGGGCTTGGCAGGCGTGTTGACGTATTGACATACAATGGGCACCAGACGTTCCGCACCTTTGACGCTGGTCTACGTCTGACGTAAACGATATAATACACCGCCATCTTTCAAAAATACGATGGAGTAGTTTTTTCATTACGCATATCCACCACAAGTCATACACGAATTATGTATTTTTATGTATGTACCGTAACATCCCGTGGATGTCGCACGAGGTGACAGAGGGAAATTGTAACCCGTGGTGGGCAGCATCGTCTTCTTAATAACAAGTCAAAAAAATTGAGGTTGCCAACCCGCTTGCCAAGCGTGGCAACTATAGCAAATATCAACCCTATGCGGCAATCTATGGGGGAGGTCTATGTTCAGCAGTAGCATTTAATAGGCCGCAACGATACGTATGGTGACAATAAAGTGCAAAAATAGCGTTAAATCTTTTTTGGTGATGCGTACAGCAAGGGAGTGGAATAATTTTTTTACGTGGTAGAGCCATGCTGCAGTTATATTAGTGGTATAGTTGTAGCACGAATGGGTCGGCTCGGCCGGGGAGGGACCACGCTCTCACGGAATACCAGCGTGAAACAGTAGCTTAATGCTGCTGTATTTCGTATGGTGAGTGTAGAGAACCGGAGACCCTTTTTACTGGAAATGAGGCATTCCATCTCAGTCCTCACGGGTGATAACGCATCTGCATTTTGTAATGGAAGATAGATGTAGATGTCTATGGGCCGCGGCAACCACTTACCATCAGATGGACTGTGTGCTCGTTTGTCACCCTATCCTATAAAAAAAATAATTTGTCGGCGCCTGACTTTTCGACCGATTAGAATCTGACTGTCTTCAATTTGGGTGTGGTTTTTGTTACGTCAAGATATTGCGACTTGGACTTTATCAACACTAACCAATAACCATGTGGGATTCTTGACAAACACTGGCTTGTAAAAGGTAAAAAAAAAATTCTAAGGTTACAGATAAAATAAGCTTCGGAATAATATATTGAAACTAAAAATATTTGGGCGTTTTATAAAAATATCCGCACACACCCGTCACAAATACAAAAATACAGGCGTGGCTTTTGTTCCACTAAAGTCACGCACACTTGAAATAATATTGAAATTAATTTTATTAATAGGCTTTACTTCAATATTTTATTTAAAATGTTTTTAGCTGATGTTAAATTAAGTAAAGAAGAAGTAGTCCTATTTCAGCAACAGCGTTACTCATTATAAATGAAATTAGAGGAATTCGTCGCGTCAAAATTTACAATTTCAGCGGTTCCGACAGAAATCGAAATTAGATTACTTGCGTTTTGTGAAATTTAACACGAGCGCCCTGCCCCCAGGCTACACGGTTCTATTCTGTATATTACATTACCATAAAGAAAAATATTTATGGAGACGAGTTTTAAGACCGTATATGGGAGTCATTATTATTTTCTTATTACGCTTACATTATTTGTGGCGACAATACATTTGCGTGTGGTGACCTGGCTTCTACGTAGCGGGTTTAGTGTTCGAATCCCGAGATTACAACCGGAGTCAACATTTTCGTATGAAGATAAATCGTTGGTTTTTATGTCTGGTTAAGGCTAATGGGTACCTCTGATTGTGTACTATTTATAGGTGATAAAGTCAAGCTGTAGCCTTATTGTATCTGCAGCATGTAGACTCAGCACACGCTCTTAACACCTAAATATTCAGTGATCCTTTTTACTACTGAAATATTAATAAGGCTTTACAATATAGTCCGCGTGGGTGCCGACGCATATGGGTCACAGCATTCACTTACCATCTGGTGGTGTTACCCATATAATTCTATAAAAAATGTACTGATCAAATTATACGTATACCGTGTAGTGGCAATGTAAGAATATCTACTACCCTTTTTCCTCTTTGTTTTGTATTTATTTATTTATTATCTATGTATATATATGTATGTGTATATTATTTTATTATTATTTTTTATGTATTATTGTGGTATTTTAACAAATATAGTTTAGTTTATTTAGATATTAGAATGTAAGTGTAACATAAAACGCACCACCTCCAACTGTTATTAATTCCAGTATCTCGTTAGCCACAAAGGTTGTCTGGAAGAGATCGCTCTTTAGGGATAGGACCGCCTTATTGTACGTACGTATATATTAAGTTTTCTCTGTAATGTATTTATTCGTTGTATATGTGTGGTGTACAATAAAATATATACTACTACTACTACACCACCTACTACTACTACTACTACTACTACTACTACTACTACTACTACTACTACTACTACTACTACTAGTACCCCATACCGCCCGATGTATGTTGCAAGAGGCGACGTGGAGAAAGTGAAACAGGTGATGGGTAGCTGCACTTTTCTGATGACAACTCAGAATAAAAAGAAGCTGCGGTTGAAAACACGATTACCAAGCGTGGCAATTTATGCCAAATTCCCCACATGAGCCAATCTATGGAGAGGACTGTTCAGAAATGGACTTTTATGAGCTGTAGTGGGTGTGGGGCTGGATAATGGACGTAAATTGATTTACTGTATAAAGGTAATAAAAAATTTGACTATTTTTTAAAAATAAACATATTTTATATTAATATGTTTATGCTTAAAAACTCAGACCAACAAAGAAAGACGGACGCTTTGTACACGTCAAGTGCGTTTCACTAGGAGTTTTCTTTAGCGAGACCGATACGTGGTAGGTTCCTTCAAGAAAAGAGCTAACTCTTTTTTAAAAGGTCGGCAACGCACCTGCAATTTCCTTAGTGTTTATTACTATTCAGTGAGCCGTATAGTCGTTTGCCCCTCCTATAAAAAATTAAAAAGTGGCGCCAAAATCAAGACATCTATGCTCAACTTATTGTAAGTAGATGCATTTACTACTAACTACACATATTATGCCTCTTAAAACATTTGGAACCAAAAACATGGTCTTAGATGCACATACTATGTGCGTGCAGCAGGGAACGTTTACAGGCTCATAGAGATGGGAAGAAAAAAGATGTGTGCATGAGTGACGTGTCGAGAAAGTGAGTACGGTTCTCCGTATTAGAATACCATGTTAACGCTGGTAAAAATAATAAAATCGAAAGAGAAAAATATATATGTATATCTCTGATACATACTTTATTGTGCATAAAAATACTATTAAAATATATTCTACTTCTGAGGCATGCAGATTTTCTTTATCATTATTTAACAACATTACGTCCTATCTGAGTCTACAGCTGAACGGTCTATGTTCAGATGTAGACTCTCCATTACCTCGTAGGGGTAAAAAATATTTTGGAAGACTGCGAATTTTTTGATTGGAAATATGCTGTTACCCTTCTACTATTTCAGTTCTTAGGTTCCCTTAAGCTTACTTTTTTTTTTAGTAAGTCAGTACAAAGCAATCGGCTCTCATTATAACAGTAAGCTATTTCAAAAATGTCAGCATCAGCGTTCGAAGCTATAACCTACAGCGTGATTGCGTAACACAATTATTTATTGTGGCTGGCTTCTTTTTGACGTTTGCCGTTTGGTTTCGTTGTTTTGTCAAATGTATCATTATCGATTATAATTCAATGCTTATTTATGTTATTTTTACGTTTTATTTTATTTTTTTTACCGTGTAGTAGCGGTGTAAAAATATCCACTATGAGTTAGTGGATATTTTTTTTCCATCACGTGGGTGTCGTAAGAGGCTACAGAGGGAAACAAATTAGGAGATGGCCAGCAGCGTTTAGAGCCGTGGTAGCTCAGTGGTTAACGCTCGCTGTAAATATAACAGAACGCGAGTAACCCGGGTTCGATCCTCGCCGGCACCAATGAAATTGTTAATTGCAATTTTAAGTGCTGATTTACCACGTGCTCGGCGGTGAAGGAAAACATCGTGAGGAAACATGCATGTCTGAGGAATAAGAAAAAAAAATATTTCGAAGACATGTGAAGTTCGTCAACACGCATTTGGGCAGCGCGGAGGACACTTCCTTGCCCTAAACCCCCTCAGAAATGAGGGGAGGCCTGAGCCCGGCAGTGGGACGTATATAGGCTGTAACTTTACTTTACTTTACTTTACAGTAGCGTTTTCCTAATAACGAATAATAAAACGTCGTTTGCTAACCTTGCCAAGCGTGGCAACTATGTCAAATATAAGGAAATCTATTGGAAACGCCTGTATTCACCAGTGGACTTTTAAAGGCTGTAACGATAACGGTAATGGTACGCTTTTTTATGTCACTAAGTGTTACCATAATGATATAACATAAATTAAATATTTCAAAAAAAAAAACCTCGAAACAAAAGAGCTGATTATCTTCAAACGGCTAAGAATATTTACGTGAATAATAGCTAAAACACTCTCGATTAAGTTACTTTTCAAACAAGAAAAACTAAATCTAAATGGGTTCATCCATTTGGGAGCTACGATGCTACAGACAGAAACAGATATAGAGGTACACAGATACATATGTTAAACATATAAAACCTCTTTGGGTGAACATTACGTACGTAGTTGCGGAGTGATTCCCACTGACGATTCCCTATAGAGTTAAGCGATGGTAGCCCAATGGGTACGGGTGTGGACTGCGAACTCGAAAAGTCGAATCCGCCATTCGACTACTGTCATGAACCACTCCTCACATAAGCATTAATGCGTACTTGGGCCGATTAACGGGAATATTAGTCATGTAAATACTAAATCCGTACTAGTAAACACTGAATCCGTCCGTCAAGGGTCAAAACTGTCAAAGTGTCAACTTGAGTGAATAATTACAAACAATATAAATATTTTCAGACTGAAAAAAACTGTTGTCCCTGTTCTTTTAACTAAATTACTATGTATTATAAACGTCTGGGACAAATGCGTACACATTAACCTGTATAACTCACATCAAATTATAACTCTATGAATATCCATATTGTGTAATTATGATAAAAACCGGTTGACAAAATCATCTTTTAAGCCTTCGTAACTTTTGTCCACTAATGCGTAGCTGCATGTACTTTTCTAATTATTTATATAGAAGATCTATACTTGCAAACGACATAGATTTCATCTATGTACTGTCTGGTGTACCAAAGCCTCACATGATTATTGACCATCTTTTTTAAAACTCGAATCCGCCATTCGATTACTGTCCACCACCACCACCACTCCTCACATAAGCATTTACGCTTACTTGGGGCGATTCATATTAGTCTTTTAAATAGCATTGTTAGCATTTTATTTTGTTATAAAGAAGATTTTGAATCTGATGTTGAAGCACCCCTCTGAAATATTTTGACTGGGAGAGTTTCTGCAAATAACGTAAAAATTGTCGTTTCAAAGTCTCTGAAGATAACTGTTTATTTTATACCAAGTCAATATAGCTAGCTTCTGATAAATAAATACATGTTTTTAGTTGTAAATTTTCCCTCTTCTTTTTCAATTACGTGGCTGACGTATCGTTTTTCATTTGGCTTTATTTAAGAAAAGCTAAACGAAATAATGTCCTTCTAAGTGGAAAAATACGAAAGAAATGAGTTTCAAAATATTATAGCTATATGAATACTTAAAAAAATGTAATTTGCTCCTTTTATATTATTAACATAATACGTATTCCAATATTTAATAAAAGCATCAATTTTATTCATTAGGGTTTTTTATTTATATCTATCACATTATATCTTTTGTTCACGTAGGTATTAGTACGGTATAAAATGAGAGTCGATAGCGTGACCTTATCTTGTCGACAGTCAGTCAAAGTCAAATATTTTTGTTCAAAATGGACTTTTACAAAGCACTTTTTGAAAGTCAAAAGCTACACCATTGAACAAGTCCCTGCTGCTGCGGACATGACAAACCGGCAATAATCTTCCAAGTAGACTATTTTTCTTCCAGCGGCTACGATTTGACCTTATAAAATAAATACTTAAGTAAAAAAATTAATCCCAACCTCTCCACTTCGCGTTAGAAGTGTGCAAAATTTCAGTAGGAAGTATGATGTTTCTACAAACTTTAACATTCAACGAAATTTAAGATATAAACCACGTATAAATAGAGAAGTTGCATATTTTTTTGATATTTATTAAAAATTATTAAAAAAAATTACCATTGATTTTTCATACAATTAAAAATGGTTTCCCTAAAATATAAATTCAAACGCTAGTGACGTCATTATATCGCTTTAGTAACGCCACCGCATGGTGAAATAATATCATACACTCATGTTTACGTTGTCAAAATAAAAAAATTGTCATTGCATAATACAGGTCATATATTAACAGAACAGAATAGAAACTTTTTTAGTCAATATAGACTATAAATAATAATAATAATAATAATAATAATAAGCCCAACAACTATCGGAGATACATCCTAAAGGATGGCACCGTCGACATCTGTCGAGCTTGTCGCCATCCCGGTGAGTCACTTAGGCATGTTATCTCCGGTTGTTCGGCGCTTTCTAACTCTGAGTACTTGTACAGGCACAACCTAGTAGCCAGAATTCTACACCAGGAGCTCGCTCTGAAATACGGTCTCGTGGATCGGAAATTGCCGTATTACAAGTACTTGCCGGAAGCCGTGCTCGAAAATGATCGCGCCAGGCTCTATTGGGACCGGGCCATCATCACAGACAGGACTATTCTTGCGAATAAGCCTGATATTGTGCTGATGGACCGGGCACAGTCAAGGATATTTTTGGTCGACATTACCATTCCGTATGACGAGAACCTCGTGAAAGCCGAAACAGACAAGCAAACAAAATATCTGGACCTGGCTCACGAGGTGACCGACATGTGGGGTGGTCTGCCGACCGAAATTATTCCTGTAGTCGTCTCTGCAAACGGGCTAATCCCAGTCAGCCTCTCGGGTCATCTGAGGCGGCTGGGACTACGTGGCGGACCGCTCCAGGTTCAAATGCAGAAGGCGGTGCTCCTCGATACCGCCCGCATCGTCCGCCGGTTTCTTTCCCTTTCCCCCTAACCCTCGGCCGTTTGGTCTCCCCCTGCCGAGGGCCTCCATCTGGTTGGGCTTTTATTTATTTATGTACTTTTATATTTATTTTATGTTATTGATATTTATGTATATTTATCTTTTCATTTTCATTTATAATTATATATTTATAGCACCCAACCAGATGAGAAAACTATATAGATACCCCACATAATAATAATAATAATAATATGGCGTAGGGAATTGACGACCCCATCGCCCGCTGACGTAACAGTTAAGTGACAAAACTGCTACGTCAACGCAGTCAGTCAGCGCCTTGCGAGAGGTGTGAGCGCCGTGCCTCGGCAGAATTCAGGGTGCAAAGGCCCGTTTGTGCTTATGGCCGTCCACGATACGGTGCCGGGCCTGGGCGTCTCCCGTTAATGGACGCCCATATTATGGATGATGGAGAAAAAGATAGTGCGCAAAGGGCCGCTGCCTGGAGGTCGCCAGGGCGCGTCTGGAGCTGGTGCTGGACGCGACAGCATGCGGGCCGCCAGCCGAGCGCGGGGTGTTGCAAGACCACCTAGCAGCCCCCCGCATCCATCATCCCCACCAGAAGGCTTGGTGTCGGCTGGGTCTTCTCGGACTCAGCAAGCGGCACCCGCCGCTGGTGGAGCACGTCGCATGCGTTGGTCTAAATCAATGAATGAAAACGCACTGCGGGCGTATTTTAGGGCAAAAGGGGAAGAAACTGGATGTTTGACGTATCGGGCTCGGATGTCTCGCTTTTTTGCAGAGCTGGAGCCATCTCTATCCGTCACTGAGCAAAACCTGGCAGGCCGAGTTAGATACATCCTGCGCTCCAACATATTTGGTGACGCCGAACTCGAGCGACTACGACGTGAGGCTATTCCTTCATCGAATGGAAATGCTACGGCTGGGAATGCGGCGCCACTAGATGCGCAACAAACTGCATATGTTGATGCTGCCGTCAACATTCCATTTGTGGCTAATTCAGACGATGATGGAATAGTCTCCCACGAACTAGAGAAAATGAGGAGCATATTGGAAGAGTCGATGCTGGAAACGCGCAGCATGCCTCTCGAAAATCGACCGCGACTTCCCCGCATACCCCTTAGCAAGCGAAATCGGGCTGTCGTGCGGGCTCTTAACCCAATGCTGGTGACCTATTTGGAAGCCAGCCGGGACCTTTGCGAGACGGATTCAATTTTTTTGGCGCCGCACTGGCAGTCTGCCGTATTATTGGCGCCAAACTTCCCGTGGCTGGACGTGCTACTCAAAAAAGTAGCGCCATCCCAGCCTGGAGAAAAAGAATTGAGGACCGTATCGCAAAGGCAATGGCCCTTATCGGCAGACTGACAAGCTTCAGGTCGGGTAATAATAGACCGAGGATTATGCGCACCGTTAGGATGGCGTTTGCTGGGACAAATATCAGTTTGTTCCAGCCGGATATCACGCAAAAACTAACGGAGCGCATAGATGACCTGAAGCAAAAAATCGCTGCTTGGGGGAAGCGGATTCGACGATTTAGCGAGAGGTCAAGGCGGTTCAACCAGAATCGTCTCTTCCAGAGTGATCAGAAGAGGCTCTATAAATCATTGGAGCGACCAGAGGTATGTGGAGCGGGCCCAGGACCGGATCAGGCTGACACTGTCGCATTTTGGCATGGCCTGTGGTTAGAGCCCGTAAACCACAGCGAGGGCCGTTGGATGGAAGTTGTGGCGAGCCAGAGTGCAAGTGTTACGCCTATGGACCCCGCCACCATAACGCCTGAAGACGTGGCTGAGGCGGTCCGTAGGGCCCCGAACTGGAAAAGTCCGGGGCTCGATGGGCTGCATCATTACTGGCTGAAGGGGTTCGTAGTGTGTCACGCTGTGCTCGCCCGACAGTTTCAAGAGGCTCTCGATCAGAAGTCGCTCCCGAGCCTCTTCACTACTGGGATCACTCATTTGGTTCCTAAAGATCAGGATACCACAGACCCGAGCAAATACCGCCCCATCACGTGTCTACCCACCATATATAAGACACTGACATCCATTTTGCGCGCGAGAATCACTCGTCACCTGGAGCTAAATCAGGTGATGTCACGCGCTCAAAATGGATGCCGGGGCGGTGGTCGTGGAACCAAGGAACCACTCCTCATTGACGCGGTCATTGGCAAAGTGGTGAAACGCAACCGTCGGAATTTCTCCGCCGCCTGGATAGACTACAGAAAGGCATTCGACTCGGTGCCCCATACATGGCTAAAGAGAGTCCTCCAGCTGTACAAAATTGACTGTACAGTTGGAGACTTCCTCGAGCAGTGTATGGGGCAATGGAGTACGATCCTTTGCTATCTGGGCGAGCGGATGATGGCTGCGGAGAACCACATAAGGATAAGAAGGGGTATCTTCCAGGGCGATTGTCTGAGTCCAATCTGGTTCTGCCTCTCCCTGAACCCTCTCAGTACTTTACTGGAGGGCTCCGGGAGGGGATTTCAGCTTCGGAAAGGAGGTACAAAAGTGACCCACCTTTTCTATATGGATGACCTCAAGTTATTCGCCTCCAGTCGCTCTCATCTTATGGAATTGCTAAACATCACTTGTGAATTTAGCAATTCTATTGGAATGGAGCTGGGAACGGATAAGTGTGCGTTCCTCCATGTTGAAAGGGGGAGGGTTGCTAACTCTAAGGGCATAGACTTATCTATGCCCGTCAACTTAAGGACCCTTTCCGAGGCTGAAACATACCGATACCTAGGTATGTCACAGAACATCGGTATCGATGAGGCTGGTATGAAACAGTCAGTTTGCGACGTGTTTTATGCACGCTTGACCAAAGTGCTTAACAGCCTTTTGTCCGGTGTGAATAAGACACACGCATATAACGGCTGGGTCATGCCTGTCCTCATGTATACCTTTGGCATACTCAGGTGGACTCAGACTGAACTTAACGCCCTGGATAGAAAAGTCCGCACTACCATGACGTCCCACAGGATGCATCATCCGAGATCGTCGGTAATGAGGCTGTACTTGCCGCGAAAGCATGGTGGGCGTGGCTTCTTGAGCGCGCTCACCATGCATAATCGCGAAGTGTGCAGCCTCCGTAATTATTTCGTCGCGAGCGCTCCGCGTGCAAACGTGTGTTAGATATTATTACTTATCGGAGTTTGTGTTCCTACGCGTGTCGAAAAAAAATATATGGTGCAGTGCAAAAAATGTAAACTGTTTTTATCAATGGCTAAGGACGAGGTATTAAAATGTAAAGGTGGATGTGAAAGTGTGTATCATAAGAAATGTGTGAGAAACTCAAAGCAATTCCTGCAAACCGAAGTATGTGAGGAGTGTCAAAAGTCGAGCTCTAAAATACAATCACGGATCATCGACATAGATCCGCACAACATTACAGTAGAATCACTATTAGTAGAGGTGAACAACAAATTGAAGGTGATATTCCAGGTCGAAAAAAAACTTGATGAACTTGTGGAGACAGTTGATTTTTATGCTGAGCAGTACCAAGAAATGCTGGAATTCAAAAAGACTGCGGAAAATAAAATAAAAGCGTTAGAATAAAAGAACGTATACCTTGAGAAATGCAATGCTGCATTAGAGGAAAGAGTTGTTAGCTTGGAGAAGAAGGAAAAAGAAAAAAATGTTGAAATTGCATGCCTAATGAAGAACAAAGATAATGAAAATATAAAAGAGGTAGTCAAAGATGTTGCCATAAAGCTTAGTTTGAACCCAGAAGATATAGAAAGTGTCGAAAGAAGGAGCCCACCAACCACAACAAAGACGAGGATAGAACGACCAAGCCCAGTTATAGTGAAGCTGCGGTCAAAGCAAGCTCGAGATCAATGGATGCAAAAAAGAAGAGTTCAACTAACCAATGGCGATGTATATGGCAACGACAACAACATGCGCATATACATAAATAAAGATTTAACCAAAGAGACCAGAGTACTATTCTGGGAAGCCAGGAATCAATTAAAGCAATTATATAAATTCATATGGACTCAAAACTCTAATATATTAGTCAAGAAAAGCGAGAAGGAAAAAAATTATTCGCATAAGAACAGAAAGCGATATTAAAGTCTTGCGCGAAAAACATAATAAGAACGAACAATAATTTAATCAATAATGACAAAAACTATATGGACCGCGTAACACACTATGTGATTTCAAGAACTTTAAAATTCGATAACCAAGACAGTGAATTGGATTTAAATGACATTGAATACACTAGATATCAGGATATAAACACCTGGTCTCAACAATTCTCGAATAATAATGTAAATATAATTCATCTGAACATACGTTCTGTGTATGTTCAGATGAATTATATGCCGTGTAGTGGCGGTTAAGAATATCCACTACCCCATATCTTCCCGTGGGTGTCGTAAGAGGCGACAGAGGGAGACAGGCAGGAGATGGGCAGCAGCGTCTTCCTGATGACAACTGTGACGTAATAAAAAACTGCGGTTGCCAACCCGCTCGCCAAGCGTGGCAACTATGGCAAATACCCCCCCCAATGAATAAATACACAAACAGACGACCCCCAGTCCCCGGCGGCCCCGCTATTCCTGGCTACGGTGGCGACCATGGTAACGGCGGGGCAGGGGGTGCTAAGAATCTCCGGTGGAGGTTCGGTTGCCACCTACGACGACTCGACCTGGCAACATATAACGCACGCACCCTGAGGACTGACGAGAAGATACTGGAGCTGGAAGAAGAGGTAGACAAGTTGCGCTGGCATATTATTGGATTATCCGAGGTCCGAAGAGAGGGAGAGGACACGGCAATCCTCGAGTCCGGCAACTTGTTCTATCACCGGGAGGGCGACCATCTGTCCCAAGGAGGTGTCGGATTTATCGTCCACAAATCTCTCGTCAACAACGTTGTAAAGATTGGGAGTGTGTCGACGAGGGTCGCGTACCTGATACTCAGAATCACCAAACGGTATTCGCTGAAGGTCATTCAGGTTTACGCACCAACCTCGGCACATCCCGATGAGGAGGTGGAGGAAATGTATGAGGATATTTCCAGAGCCATACATTCCTCCAAAACCTACTACACGGTGTTGATGGGAGACTTCAACGCAAAACTGGGCACAAGAGAAAGCGGTGAGCTGAAGGTAGGGAAATTTGGAGTAGGGCAACGGAACCGAAGGGGCTAGCAGCTGGCCGACTTTATGGAGAAAGAGGGACTCTTTATGATGAACTCTTTCTTCCAGAAGCGGCCCCACTGGAAGTGGACCTGGTCGAGCCCCGACGGTTCGACAAAAAATGAGATTGACTTCATTATGAAGACCAGACGCCAACTGTTCAGTGATGTCTCAGTGATCGCAAGGGTGAAAACTGGCAGCGATCACCGAATGGTTAGAGGCACACTGAACCTAAACGTTAAGTTGGAGAGATCTCGTCTAATGAAGTCAACGCTCCGTCCCCCTCGTGCTCTAATCCAGAATCCCGAAACCTTTCAGCTCGAGTTACGTAACCGCTTCCAGTGCCTAGAAGATTGCAATGCAGTGGACGATATGAACGACAAGCTCGTGGAAACTGTCCATGCGGTCGGAGCTAAGTTCTGCAAGACCCGCCGCAGAAGAACACAAAAACTCTCCGATCACACTCTTAATCTCATGGCTGTTAGACGGGAGATGAGGCTGCAATCGTCAACAGATTTGACAGCATACAGGCAACTGAACAGACAGATCTCCAAATGCATACGGCGAGACTTACGCAACTTTAATACTTCTCGTATTAAAGAAGCGATCGAGCGGAACCAGGGCTCCAAAGTCTTTGCCAGAGATCTGTCTGCCAGAAAGAGCCAACTGTCAAGGCTGAAGACTGAGTGTGGCAACATCGTTTCCGGGACACCTGAGATTTTGAGTGAGATTGAGAGGTTCTATGGGCAGCTGTACACATCATCGTTGGAGCCACACGCAAGTGTGAGTAACGATCCAAGAGCAAGTCTTATCCGACACTATTCCGATGATATCCCGGACGTCAGTCTAAGCGAGATTAGAATGGCTCTCCAGCACCTTAAAAACGGCAGGGCCCCAGGCGAGGATGGAATTACAGCGGAGCTTCTGAAAGCGGGTGGAACACCGGTACTTGAAGTCCTTCAGAAGCTCTTCAATTCCGTCCTCCATGGTGGCACTACTCCAGAGGCGTGGAGCAGAAGTGCGGTGGTCTTGTTCTTTAAGAAAGGCGACAACGCTCTCTTAAAGAACTACAGACCGATTTCCCTTCTGAGCCGCGTCTACGTGCTGTTTTCGAGAGTCATTACGAATCGTCTCGCACGCAGACTTGACGACTTCCAGCCTCCCGAACAAGCCGGTTTCCGAAAAGGCTTCAGTACCATAGACCACATACATACCCTGCGGCAGATTGTACAGAAGACTGAAGAGTACAATCTGCCACTTTGCCTGGCGTATGTGGACTATGAGAAAGCCTTTGATTCCGTCGAAATTTGGGCGGTGCTACAGTCCCTTCAGCGGTGCCAAGTTGACTGTCGGTATATCGAAGTGCTGAAGTGTTTGTACAGTAGGGCTACGATGGCTATCCGAGTACAGAACCAGAGCTCGAAACCTATCCAACTGCAGAGAGGTGTAAGACAGGGTGACGTTATATCCCCCGAAACTCTTCACCGCTGCATTGGAAGACGTTTTCAAGCTACTGGACTGGAAAGGATACGGCATTGACATCAATGGCGAGTACATCACTCACCTTCGATTTGCCGACGATATAGTCCTTATGGCAGAATCGCTGGAGGACTTAAGCACTATGCTCAATGACCTCAATAGTGCCTCCCAACGGATAGGTCTTAAGATGAACATGGACAAAACAAAGGTCATGTTCAATGTCCATGTCACACCTATGCCGGTAGTTGTTGGGAGCACTATGCTCGAAGTTGTTGACGAATACGTTTACCTGGGACAAATAGTCCGACTAGGTAAGTCCAACTTCGACCGAGAGGTCAATCGACGGATTCAACTCGGCTGGGCAGCGTTCGGGAAATTACGGCATATCTTTTCGTCAGGTATACCTCAATCTCTAAAAACTAGATTGTACAACCAGTGCGTGTTGCCAGTGATGACTTACGGATCTGAGACGTGGTCCTTCACTGCTGGCCGTATGAGGACGCTTAAGGTCGCTCAGCGAGCTATGGAGAGGGCTATGCTCGGAGTTTCTCTGCGTGATAGACTCAGAAATGAGGATATCCGCAGTAAAACCAGAGTGACCGACATAGCCCAACGGATTAGTAAGCTGAAGTGGCAATGGGCCGGCCATATAGCTCGAAGAACCGATAACCGATGGGGAAGAAAGGTTCTCGAGTGGCAGCCTCGTACCGGTAGACGTAGTGTAGGGCGACCCCCCACTAGATGGAGTGACGACCTGGTGGGACATGCAGGAAGTCGATGGATGCAGGTGGCTCAGGACCGTGCTTTGTGGCATTACTTGGGGGAGGCCTATGTTCAGCAGTGGACTTGTGAAGGGCTGTAATGATGATGAAATGATGATACGTTCTGTACGAAAACAATTCAACCAATTTCTTGCTTTATTATGCCACTGTATAACAAAAAGAACCCTAAATGTCATCATTCTCACAGAAGTAAACATAAAAAGCGAAGAAGTATCACTATATAAGATCCCTGGTTATGTGGTGTATTCTAACACTAGGGAGACAAGAAGAGGCGGTGGGATACTCATATTCGTGAGAGATGACTTATATTTTACCACAGAAAAACCACAAATACCAATAAAAGCAACAGAGATAATTCATGGAAAACTAAAAACTGGAAGTAAAACTACACATATATTGGCTATATACAGACCACCAAACTCAAATAAGTTAGTTTTTATCACAGAACTGGATACCATACTGAAAAATATCCCATCCTCAGAAGAAATAATTTTAATTGGAGATACCAACATTGATATATCGCAAGGTGCAAATACGAATTTATTTGCCTACAAAAACATGTTGTGTGAAAACGGCCTACAGAGTGCAATACCTACGTCAGAGATAACGCGCGAAGCGATCGTGGATGGCCGAGTGAATTCCTCGAATATTGACCACGTGTGCGTGCGGGCGTGCCGCGGCCAGCTGCTAGACGCGTGCGCACACTTGCTAACTTGTACCGTATCGGATCACTATATGGTTGGAATTAGCGTAAAAATAACTGGTAATGTATCCAACATTAATAATAATTGTAAATTACAAACCATATTAGACGAAAAAATGGTATGCAATAGTTTAAAAACAATTGATTGGTCTGATGTCATGGAAACGAGTTGTCCTAACTTATTGTATGAAAAATTACATAGGGTTTTTATAGATATATATGATAAGTGTAAGTTACAGAAAACACCAAAGAAAAAGAGAATTACGCAAATATGGGTTAATAAAGAACTATGTAAAATGATAGAACATAGGGACTTACTGTTCAGAGTTTGGAAATCATCCCCTAAGAATATGAATAAAAGACTAATGTATACGAGATTTAGAAATAAGGTTAATAAATTAATAGATAAAGCTAAGAATAAATACAGGCAGAATGAGATACAAAAATGTAACAATGATTTTAGAAAAATATGGTGTAACATAAATAAATGGATAGGCAAGCCAAAACCGGGTTTAGATGACGTTATATTAAAATATTTAGGCCAAACTAGCAGTGTGTATAATATTTGCAATAAGTTCTCTGAAACGTTCACAGGGGAAGTACAGAAAATAAAGCATAACTGTGATAAATTTTTTTTGGATAGAATTTCATATGTAAAACCAAGTGATAAGTCTTTTTACTTTAAGAAGGTAGGAGCGTATACGATAGAAAAATATATAAATAATTTAGATTTTAATAAAGCACCGGGTGTAGACAAAATTAGAGCACAAGATATAAAGCAGGTAAAGAAAGAAATAAGCCCAGTATTAGCTAAATTGATAAATATGAGTGTGGGTGGGGGAGTTTACCCGGATATATTAAAAAAAGCAATAATACGACCAATATATAAACAGGGGAGTACGGACACACGGACTATAGTAACTATAGACCAATTGCTACATTATCCGTAATAAATAAAATAGTAGAAAAAGTAATAGCGAATCAGATAAGTTGTTACTTAGAGCAATATAACATTATATCAGATGCGCAGCACGGGTTCCGTCGCGGACGCAGCACGGACACTGCGCTTGCGCAATTCACCGACTATATCAACAACAATCTCAATGAGGGTAAGTTTGTCGCTGCTCTTTTTATTGATTATAAAAAGGCATTCGACACCCTGGAACACGAGGTACAACTGCGTGCGATGGATGAATGTGGTATCAGAGGTCCCATCAACCAATGGTTTAAATGCTATTTGCAAAATAGATCCTTATGTACATTGATAGACGGAGTAACAGGGGACGATATAAGCGTGAGTCTTGGAGTACCAACCGGATCGGTTTTCGGTCCAGTTGGGTACATTATGCATGTTAATAGTGTCATTAATGTAATAAAGCATTGTAAAACGGTTATGTATGCAGACGACATGTGCCTAATGTACTCAACCAATAACATGAGTGATGCACAAAAATACATACAGGAGGACTTCGAAAACATTATTAAATGGGCACATGATAACGGTATAATTATAAATTTATCCAAAACAAAGGCTATGTATATAAGTTCACCCCACAGTAACGTATTTAAGCAAGGTAAATTAAACATAAATATAATTGGTCATACATACGAGTGTCTACACCTCAATAAAGCTGGCTGCCAGTGCACAAACATAGATGTAGTAGATAAATACCGATACTTAGGCCTAACAGTAGATAGTAATATGAACTGGAAACTGCACGTCAATGGTGTGTGTAATAAATTGCAATCAATACTGGGTAGATTCTTTCACCTAAGCAATTTCATGAATCGAAAAGTCTTGTACGTACTGTATTATGCACTGGCTGACTCGGTAATCAATTATGGATTGAGCAGTTATGGGCTAACATTCAAAACACAGTTAGATCGTATAAAACATTTACAGATTAGACTACTTAAGTATTTAGTAAGTAAAAAAGTAAAATTACAGTGTAAAAAAAATTATGACAAATTATTTAATATATGTAAAATACTTCCAGTGCATCAAAAGGTAGATTACCTAATTGCTTTAGAACAATATAAAATAAATAAATTTAAACAACCTATAACGCATAAATATCGTACCAGGCAAGGTGAGAAGGGTAAATATGTGTTACCACATATAAGAAACTATTATGGTAAGAGAACTAGGCAATATTTAACTCCGCTAATATATAATAGAATAGATTTTATAAGAGATACGTCCAAAGACACAGTAACATTAAAGAAAAGACTGAAAAAATACATTCCTATGAAAAGTATAATGTACTACCTATAATAAGTATTAATTAAAGATAGAGATATTTATTGTAATAAATATACCTAAGATAAGTATGTATGTAACAAAAAATACATATTAATATATAACAAAAGAGCGCCATTATCGCCAACAAACTGTTGCACAGTTTGGCGATGTTTATTATTATTTTAAATCTGTGTATTTTATATGAATAAAGATTTAAAAAAAAGATCGGATGATCCATTCTATAAGGACGTCATTTCTAGTGATAAAGGACTTACCCCTCTATCCTTAGCCAACGAGCAATGGCAAGACCCGGCAGTGCAGACAATTTCCGACCGGGAGAACGTATGGAAGTAGAAGGAGCTCCACGGGAGGTTCTACAAGGCTCTACATGAGCCTTTCGTAGACACAGTAGCCTCCCTCCACTGGCTACGCTTTGGTGATCTCTTCGGGGAAACCGAGGGTTTTGTCTGTGCAATACAGGATCAGGTTATTAAGACCAACAACTATCGGAGATACATCCTAAAGGATGGCACCGTGGACATCTGTCGAGCTTGTCGCCATCCCGGTGAGTCACTTAGGCATGTCATCTCCGGTTGTTCGGCGCTTTCTAACTCTGAGTACTTGCACAGGCACAACCTAGTAGCCAGAATTCTTCACCAGGAGCTCGCTCTGAAATACGGTCTCGTGGATCGGAAGTTGCCGTATTACAAGTACTTGCCGGAAGCCGTGCTCGAAAATGATCGCGCCAGGCTCTATTGGGACCGGGCCATCATCACAGACAGGACTATTCTTGCGAATAAGCCTGATATTGTGCTGATGGACCGGGCACAGTCAAGGATATTTTTGGTCGACATTACCATTCCGTATGACGAGAACCTCGTGAAAGCCGAAACAGACAAGCAAACAAAATATTTGGAACTGGCTCACGAGGTGACTGACATGTGGGGTGGTCTGCCGACCGAAATTATTCCTGTAGTCGTCTCTGCAAACGGGCTAATCCCAGTCAGCCTCTCGGGTCATCTGAGGCGACTGGGACTACGTGGCGGACCGCTCCGGGCTCAAATGCAGAAGGCGGTGCTCCTCGATACCGCCCGCATCGTCCGCCGGTTTCTTTCCCTTTCCCCCTAACCCTCCACACCCTAAACTCCATCTGGTTGGGCTTTTATTTATTTATGTATTTTTATATTTATTTTATGTTATTGATATTTATGTATATTTATCTTTTCATTTTCATTTATAATTATATATTTATAGAACCCAACCAGATGAGAAAACTATATAGATACCCCACAATAATAATAATAATGTCCTCCAGACCGAATTAAGGTGACGGCGGCCAGCCTCAACCGAGGCTAGCCATCGGCGCAGGACAAGATTATAGTGCCCAAGTGTAAGCGCAAGCACAGGTGCACTCTCTATTCCCTCACTCTCATAATCCAATGGGACGGTAAACCGACACGACTGGAGAGAGATCAGGCGCAGGACCAACGGCTTTACGTGCTTTCCGAGGCACGGGGGTGAGACACCGCCAACTTCCTGACTCCGGGCAGTTAGTGAGAATTTCTTGACAGAAAAACTCAATATTTGATTTTTTGGCTCGACCCGGGATTCGAACCCAGGACCTCATGATCAGCAGTCGCACTACTACAACCGCTAGACCAACGAGGCAGTCAATATCTTCTTCTAGGGTGTCCCCCCCAATTTGCTTTGTCACTCTTCCCCCGTTCATTCTTTCTTCATGACCAAACCACGAAAGCATTCCTTTCTTAATCCTTGTCACAACATCATTTTGCACACTACATTTTTGATGAGCGGATGAGTTGCTCGCGTCCGTAGGCTTGGACCACTTAACCCCAGGCTCACCCTACACGTGTCCCCTGGGTGGTGTTAAACAAGCGACAAAGCCGAAAGAATAGACTCGGCACCTCGCCGTGTGGTAGTGGCGTAAAATCTACCCCCCTCCCCCCTAGTAGTTTCGCAAAATGAGGCACAAAAAATATAACCAGCAAGAAACCCACATTTTGTTATGAAACTTGGTGATACGAATATAAAAGCATAGCATGATTGCGATTGGCTCACAGCCTCAACGGATGTAATGACGTCACAATCGTCCAACCTAGTCGTTTTTTTAATTCAAAAATTTAACTAATTTTTATTAATAATTACTTGAAAAATGGAATTGTTAGTAAAAAAATATTTAAATATACTTGAAATGAACTATTCTATCATTTATATATAAATTACTGGCAAAAATTAATGCAACTTTTCTATTGTCATACATTTGTTATATTATAAGTGTTTTTCTATTATATAGATCTAGATACTTGCGTGCTACATAAGTCTTAGATGCATTGGAGGTGTTTAAGGCACAGGCAGTTCGAGACGAGGTAAATAAAAATCAAACCACTTAAAATAAAACTTAAACAGCGTGGCATGGGAATTTCCCATTGCCAGAAGAATTAGCCATAACCGCCAAGACAGACATCTAAAATAAGACAGCATATGATGCCACAGACACATTATAAGTTCGTGTCCGCCACTCTCGGCAGTTGGATTGGCGATCACGGTATCAGACGTCCCGCATTTATGATGCTGCTTGATGTCGTCGGTCTGTGTATTTAAAGTTCTTACAGTACCTGATGGTAAGTGGCTGCTAAAGCCCACATCTGCAGCCAACTGCAAACAAAGAAGAGTACAGATAAGTTGTCACCTCTGTGGACTAAGAAGTAATGCCTTTACAAACTGTAATTATACTGTGCTCCCTCTTCCCTTCAAACCGAAACACAGCAGTGCACGCACTGCTGTTAGGCGGCAGAAAAACGGAAGAGCGTCGTAACTACCCAGACGGACTGCTAGGCAGAAAGCAGTCCTGCATACACATACATTATTATAGGGTTCTATATTGTAGTGTTATAGTAGTTGTTGTAGTGTAGTTTGATGTACCCTAGTGTCATATTATACTTGGTAGAGTTATGCTGCAGCTATATTACTGGTATAGTTGTAGCACGAATGGGTCGGCTCGACCGGGGAATGACCACGCTCTCACAGAATACCAGCGTAAAATAGCATCTTAACACTGCTGTGTTTCGTATGGTGAGAGTAGAGAACCGGAGACCATTTTACTGGAAACGAGGCATTCCATCTTAGTCCTCATGGGTGACAACGCATCTGCATTTTGATTCGTAATCGATGATATATATAGATGTCTATGAGCCGCAGTAACCACTTACCATCAGGTGGACCGTGTTCTCGTTTGTCACCCTAATCTTATAAAAAAACTGATTATACCACTAACCATCGGTAATTATGAATTCTTTTTGACAAGTTCTTACGCGTTCATTCTTTAGTCCCCTACACCTGAATGAGGGAGAAAATGGAATGTTAGATTCTTTTACGCGGCTATAACGCGACAAATTTATCACGATACAGTATGATAAGTAGTGATAAGTCCTAGGTTATATATATGAAAGATGTAACTGCAATCATATCTGAAGAAAATGTTTTCGTCATCACAGTTTGATAAAAACATAAACGAGCAAATCAAAAAATTGCCGTGGTATTACCGCCGAAGAAAACATAGGAAATTATTTGAGATGATTACACTTTTCACATCCTTAGGAATTTTGTACTAATTTTAATCTTGGGAATTTAATTTTCATTTCATTCGCACGTCATTTTATTTTATTAATTCTACACGTAGCAACAATTTTCGTTTATTTATTTTCTAATACTTACCATTATTTTAGGTAATACAAATTTCCTACATTTCAATCTGTATATATATATGGAATATGATTTTTTTTACATATATAAACGAAAGCAAACGATTTGGCAAGCAATAAATTGTTCGCATTCTATACATATCCTCGTAGCATTCCCCACGCGTCTCGGAACTCGTAGCACGCTACGCGCTACGCTAATATTATTTATAAGTTTTCTCTTTTATCTCCGGCTGAAGTCACAAAATAGAATTATTGACAATGCTACCAATCCAATCCAAATTCCTATCTACATTTTTGTGTATACTTATAGCATTTTTTTTAATAAACATAAAAGGTTATCGGTAATACTAAATTCATTATTTATTTAGGGGATAAATGCTACAGGTAATTAAACCAATCAATAATATCCATATTAATACAATGCTACTTTAATTTTTGAATAAAATTCCTGATAAATGCGTCTATTGAAAACTACAATATAGATCTCGGAACCAACACATCACTTTTATTGTGCCAAGGTTTAGCGAGGAATTAATGACAATTAAGAGGATTTATTTTGGGAGGATTTTGAGCTGAATTCAAGTTAGCAGCCCCACTTCGAAACATATATATCGATGACCAGTGCTTACTATCTGTGTTAGAGATCCCATTTCATTATTTAGTCACTAATTGAGGACAGTAAGCTTTGAACAGATTAAATTTAAAAAACCTTATCAATGGTGTTACATTACATATTCGTAAATATCGATTTCAGCACAGTAAAAACACTAAACTACGCATTAAAAAACTTTGTTTTTATTTTGTTTCCAGGTATTAACACAAGTTAGAAATGTGTTATACACCTATTTCAGTATTCAATTTATAAACTTTGAAAAAATAATTACACATTATTTCAATTAAAATTACGACGGTGAACATTTCGTCTAACGCGATTATTATTTTAACCTAAAACAATATTGTAAAACAAACAAGATCGCAGTTTCAAATGTTATAGGGTTGCTTGTAGTTTTTAAAGCAATCAATTGAACTACTTAATGAGGCTTGACGTATTCCCCATATGTTGGCGCACACGAGGGTTACTTGGCGTAATTGTCACGCTTGGCAAGCGGGTTGGCCATCGTCGTTTTTAATTTTCTAACTGACATTAAGTAATCACTGCAGCTCATCTCCTAATTTCTTTCCCTCTGTTGCCTATAACACTCACGGAACAATAATATGGGGTAGTGGAATATATATTATTCCCCATTGCACTAAAATGTTGGTTTAAACAATGTTATATGTAAATTACGTTGTCTTGCGATCGTTTAATTATATAATTTATATAAAATTAGCAATAGATACATAGTAAAATAAATATGATGATTTTCCTATTTAATACAAAATGTGTTTTGAATTTTAGTATTTACTGTAGTCAAACGTTCAATGCGCCTTGTTTTGACATTTTAATAAAAAGCGGGAAAACGTTACTTTATTTTCAATTCGCCATAAATTAAGAAAAAGTCTGATAATATAATGGTCACTTTTACTATTGAAATACCTAAAGAGTTGTTATTAAAATAAACATTTTAATAACATGAATGGAATCATCCAACATTTAACAATGGAAGAGTTGAGGCGAAATTTTATCGACCGAATTGGCGATATATTGAAACTGGGCTAAATTAAGAGTACCCTTAATCGACGAGAATATATGTATGCGTAGATACATGGATGTGGAGGAGGCGAGAGGTATGTCTAGATCGTGCTAAATGGAAGTCTGTACTCTCTGCCTACCCCTCTGGGTGACAGGCGTGAGTGTTTATGTTTATGTTTTTTATTTTAATAGCCATATATCAATAAGGACTCTGTGTTTCAGTTTAATTAAAATTGCACGTCTTAAATCCTCAAAAGTATGTAAAATGAAAAAGTCACGTTTTGTACCATAATCAGCAAAACTAACTGGCTTGGCTGATGTGTTCCGTCCTTTTCAGTAGGTAGCGCTATATGATTCATTTTCTCAACAGACTTTTTTTGTGTAAATATAAAATTAATTAATCACTTGATCACAGCGTCACCTATTGAGTCTAGATTTTCGATAAATGTGCCAATTATCGGATCCTAGCCATTAAAGACCCATCGCCTCGAATGAAAAATATTGTGTGAATATGACCTCAATAGATCTAGTCGTTCAGATGTTATGCAATCACTAACGAATAAACCAACGATTGCAATAAACATCTATAAAAGATAATACCCACTGCGCTAAATAGGGCCTTTAACGAATAAAATAAGTTACAATTATGATCAATCTATCCTACTTTTATATTAAACTAAAATAAAGAATGTTTAATATTTGTTATAGATTTCTCATAAGAGTACGAATTTTCCTTCCACGTGCCACACATTATGAGTTTCGCCACTCAGAATAATGTAATTTAAGGGTGTGTATTTATCATGCGAGCCGTACATCCCTCTTCGCTCAACCCTTGTCAGTCAGTTTCTATGCTTATATGTTATAATATTATTATGTTTTAGAATGAAATATTAAATTTTTTTTATCGTGACATCTACGTAATAATCACATCACTCCACTCGTTTTTATTATGATAGCTTTGATGGTTATGATGATGGGTAGAATATACCTATAGAGTATACGCATAAACTGCACTGTTCTATTCAAAGAAGTCTTGAATTAGTAATTTTTATTATATATTGTCGTAAAAAGTCATAAGAAAATTTTAATAGTATTCCATCAAAGATTATAGAAAAATAACTTTCATATTTTATTATATTTTTATGTATTCATAATGGGTCAAAAGTATACAAATTTGGGATTTCTCAAACCTTTAAAAATTCAAAACTCCAACCAAAAAAAAAACCACGAAAAATAGCGACATTGAATTGCTATTTTACACTGGTATTCTTTTAAAGTGTGGTGATTTTAAAGTATGTGCCTGCAACCATAATAATAAGTGCAGCGTAGCTCTGCTACGCTAAAAAAGTGTAATAAGAATATGACTTGTTTTTTACACGTTAGTCATAGAAAGCCAGCTTTAATAATAATCCATACGATATCGATTGTCAAGCGTTTTTTATACATTCAAAGGTAGAACACATAATAGACATTGAATAAACCCATTACTCATAGCATGTACCCATAATAATCATTCACGTTCCACGCTACAACGTCACGAGGTTGTATTATGTTTTTATTATCGAGCGTAAATATAATCGCTGTAAATATAACAGAACGCAAGTAACCCGGGTTCAAACCCCGCCGGCACCAATGAAATTGTTAATTGCAATTTTAAGTGCTGATTGGTAAATCAGTGCTCGGCGGTGAAGGAAAACATCGTGAGGAAACCTGCATGTCTGAGAAATAAGAAAAAAAAATATTTCGAAGACATGTGAAGTTCGCCTACACGCATTGGGGCAGCGCAGCGGACACTTACTTGCCCTAAAACCTCCTCAGAAATGAGGGGAGGCCTGTGCCCAGCAGTGGGACGTATATAGGCTGTAACTTTACTTTTTACTTTACTTATCGAGCGTACTTCATTGACATGCAATCAATATTATGCTTTATTAAAAATATGAAAAGTACAATGTTACAATAGCTTCGATAATCCAGAAACGATAGAATATTATAGTAATTGAGAATGTAATAAATAATAATGTGGTCAGATTATATTTGGGTGATGGACAACTTATTGCTTACTACTTTTTAGCAGCGTTGAGCATAGTCGTGACAACTTATAACTATCATTACTGCAATATGATATATTGCAGTCTAAAAAAGTGTTGCTAACGGAGGTTATTCACAAAAATATTCTTATTAAAATTTCGAAGAACTATTTGACATTACGAGGGCGGCACTGAATTGAATTGAACTGAATTTCGGAATCAAGGAAGTGACACAACATTACTATTTAAAAATGTATTTATTGCTTTTCGAAGTATTCTCCGCGAAATTTGACACATTTTTCCATACTATGGAACCAATCATTGAAGCAACCATTCCATTCGGAAGTTGGGGTCTCCAAAATGGCCATTTTGTAGGCGTCCACAGCTTCTTCAGGTGATGAAAATCTCTGTCCACGCAATTTATTCTTTATTTTAGGAAAAGTATAGAAATCATTAGGGCTTAGGTCGGGACTGTACGGCGGATGGTCTAATGTCTAATGTTTTCTTGCTCTAAAAACTCTTTTGTTCTGTGTGCGGTGTGAGAACTCGCATTGTCGTGATGGAGGATGATGCGGCGGTTGCAGTTCTCTTTACGGAGTTCAGAAACGACCTGTGGCAAACAAATGCTAGCATACCATTCTGCATTAACCGTTCTTTGTCCCTCAAGAGGAATAGTCGTAACATTTTGGTTTTGGAGACAAACGTGGCCAACATTTTTTTTGCAACACTCAGTGAACGAACAATATTTGTTGGCTTTAACTCATTTTCGAACACCCAAACTCGTGACTGGTTTTTGGTTTCGGGTTTGTCACCTGATACGATGTTGTATACAGCATTTGAGGATCCTGCGTGGAATCTTTCGAGCGTTCTGACGCACCAAGTAACGCGAGCCGATTTTTGCTCTTCACAGAGCGAATGCGGTATCCATCGGGAAAACAACTCTTTTACACCTAATTGTTCATGCAAGATTATTTGTAATTAACTCATACCAATGTCTAAAGTTGCCTAAATTTCGCGATATGTCACATGTTGATCTTCCTCAATGAGCTTACGCACAGCATCAACGTTTTCTTGGGTGACTGCAGTTTTTGGACGACCTTGACGGGGATCATCACTGAGCTTGACACGTCCACGTTGAAATTCAGCAAACCAGCGATAATTTGTGGTTTTGGATGGGGCTTCATCACCAAATGCAGAAATCATCCGGTCAACACACTGTTTTTGTGTTAAACCACTTCGAAAGTCATAATAAATCATCGCTCTTGAATTTTCTCCTGTCAATTCCATTTTCTCAACGACTCTCAGATGAAGTAAAAAAAGGTAGACATCGCACCTAGAACAAAAAACTGTAACATATTTTATAACTTTGTGTGAGTCAGAGAAGTGTTGCCACTTTGTTTAAAAGTCCCTGAAAATCGAGACACAATACCACAACTATAAGAGCAATATGCGATGTGTATGCGAAACTAAATCCGTCTGTTTTAATAAATTTCAACAATTTGACAATTCAAAAAAAGATGAAGCACGTAGGAGGCGTCTGTAAATCATTTAAGTCTTCTTGATAGATTCTCCAGTGAGCATGTAAGCATCGATAAAATATACAACAACAACGTATGTATAAAAAAACTACTTGGACGAAAAAATAAATTTCCATGGAATTAAAAATATACTTTTCTAAATAAAAAAAAAGTATATTTTAGTAAATGCAAAATAGAACAAACTCCAGCCGGGGGCACAAAAGAGGTGTTCTAATTTGTACCCCGGGTAGGAGAGATATGAAGTATCAGCTGAAGAGGACACCTGAGTCTCGGTTAAAAAGAGCAAGGCGGCGTCGCCGTCTCCGGGTAGTAGTGGACAGCATTAAGATTGGAATAAAGTGTCCTGATGTTGCAAATATTCATGGATAGCGTGACAGAGGTCACCTTGATCTTATTGCTCCGCTTGCCTCCAGCAGTTTTAGTCGCGAGAAAAATCCCCCCCCCCTCCCCCAAAATACGCGGAGCAGCCTAAGCACCCACGCTCAGGGAGAGTAAAGTAGCTTGGTCGTGGATGCTCAGTGAGGGATTCTCCGTTACCAGGAGTGAGGGTACCCTCTTGGGGTTGTTTTTATTTGATTCCGCTACGATGTTAAGGGGGAGGAGGAATTGGGCCTCCAACCCAAGCAAAATGCAGAGGTTAACCTCTACTTCACGCAGGTATTCTGTGAGGTCGTGGTACCACCCCGACTCAAGCTGGCCCATCCATGCGACATCAATAGTCGCTGCGTGGCTCTACCACTGTCAAGAGGATGGCTGCCATTTTGGTTCATTTCAGCTCAGTCTTATAGCAGCTATCCTTAATTTTTTATAGGATAGGGTGACAAACGAGCATACAGTCCACCTGATGATAAGTATTAGTGTTTTTGCTGTGGCCATAGACATCTACATATATTCTCAATTACCAATCAAAATGCAGATGCGTTGTCACCCGTGAGGACTAAGATGGAATGCCTCGTTTCCAGTAAAAAGGGTCTCCGGTTCTCTACACTCACCATACGAAACAGCAGCATTAAGCTAATATTTTACGCTGGTATTCTGTGAGAGCGTGGTCCTTCCCCGGTCGAGCCGACCCATTCGTGCTATAACTATACTACTAATAGTATAATTGCAGTATGGCTCACTACGTAAAAAATATCATCATATCTTATTAAAATATTCGTTGGCAGCCTAAAATCATAAATATTTTTTGATAGTAAAATAGTTTGTAAGTACTCAACAATTAAAACAGAAACATCAGCGACTTAAAAAATTTAATATTTACCTTGACTTGAATTTGATGTAACATAATAACGACTAATTAAAAAAATATGCTGACTACACATATTTTTATAACTTAGCCTAAAATCAGTTACCCAAATCTTGGACCATTAGAAATAAGAAATACTGGCAACATTTTCCCGTTACGTAATCTTGAATCATTGACATTCGTGCTTCGAGTAACCTTCAAAATTGCGTTGGAATAACAAATTAAAATATATTTTAATGAGTGTTTACGAGTGAAACGATATTGCTTCAGACTTTTTATTCACTTTAGTATTGTTTTTGCATCATTTAACTACACTGGACGGCATTTTTTAGGCAAATTTACTGCACGGCGCCCCGGGAAGTACTGAGCGAAAATGAGCGTAGTTTGATGCATGTGTGTGCGTGAACGCGTGTGCTTACATAAAGGAGCGGAGTTTTTTGGCTTCACCAATAACAAAGACCGTGCTGTATCTACCTTTTTTTACTTCATCAGAGCAACGACTAAACAAGTTTGACAAAACCTCGTGACAAGACCGAGAATCTTTTTTTAAATAAATAAATGGTATTCGATTTTTAAAACCTAGGAGTTTTCAATTAAAAAGATTTTAATATGACAGGAACAGTGGAAATATTCCATTCCCGATACTTTTAGTGCAGCCTAGGTATCTTATAATATCATTTACTTAAACTTTTCAAAATATTAATCATAATAAATAAATAAAATGTTACTATAGGATTTTTATCTAATAATAAATTAATTACGTAAATCTTAGACAATTTTTTTCAGTCCGTTAAAACAATATTGATAAAGAATAACTGGTAAAATTAAATAAATTGTATAACCGACTTCAAAGTGACTAAAATGAGAACATAATCAATGTATTCGAAGTCAATTAAATACGCATTATTAAGGATAAGTAAAAAACTACTGGTTAGATCTTGATCAAATTTTTACGAGACCACACGAGAAGCACCAGCTTTCAAATAAAAGAAGAATCATCGGTTCACCCAGAAAAAAGTTCTGAGGTAACACACATTAAAAAAAAAACATACAGTCGAATTGAGTATTTTCTCCTTTTTGAAGTCGGTTGAAAATAGCATTCATTTAACTGTGTATTACATTTGACACAGGAACTTACAGTCTATCGGATGGTAAGAGGTTACTGCAGCCATCACCTGCAACGAACTTCATACAATTATGTTGTCGATGCGTTATTATCACTGTCCCTCTGAGGACTAAATGGAATCACTCATGTCCTGTAACTATCCTGACTCTTACAGGGTACATAACATAATACTGAAATTGTTATCCATACCCTTCAGACGAGGACACAACGGTGCACGTACTGCTGTTAGGCAGCACAAATAGGATGGTAGTACCAACACAAACGAACTGCTTAGCATGAAATCAATCCTGGCAGGATTTCTTTTATGTACATCTGTTAAAATATTTTATACGTGTTAGAACCACGCTGCAGCTTTATTCTTGTTGTAACATGAATGGGTCGGTTTGACCATCGCAGGACCTCGCTCTCACAGAATACCAAGCGTAAAAAAGCAGCTTAATACTGCTGCGTTTCGTATGGTGAGTGTAGAGATCCGGAGACCATTTTTTACTGAAAAACGATGCATTCCATCTTAGTCCTATATATAGATGACAGTGCATCTGCGTTTTAATTCTTAATCGAGGATAAATGTAGATGTCTATGGGCCACAGCATCCACTTAACATCTGATGATTGTGTGCTCGTTTGTCACACTTATTCCTTAAAAAAACATTTTGTCTTAATCATCAATTAGACTTTAATTATAATTATATTTTACAACAAGTAGTAAACCAATTTTTTTAATAACTGTTATTTATCGTATGCACGGTTAACCTTATAATCGGTGGTTATTTGAACCCTTACAATAATTCATCATCCGAACGCAGCCTTAAAAAAGCGTTGAGTCATTAATTTATAACCTGTATATACAGATGTACCTGTATACCATATCTCTGTATTGTTTTGTAGGATATAAACATGTATATACCAACATTTGTCCAAACGGCAACCTAACTTATCTATGGTATGTCTTGTTGTTTGACCGAACGATTCGCTAGAGACCTATTCGTACGTGAGTACATTACTGAAACTTAAATCATCTAACTTTTGCATATGGTGAAGGACAATACAACAATAACAACAATAAAACAGCAATACCAACGCGAGGATATTTTTGTTCAGTGCTCACCAACCCTACTCCCAGGATGTTGAATTGGCATAATTCTTGTTCTACTTAGATATTTAGTAATAGATAGGTATAGTCTAGGTATGTATGTTTAGTTATAAGGCTTCACGTAGTTATCTTTTCACCTGACTGCCTCAGAAGGGGTATTGCTTTTCAAGTGTATGTATATATGTATGTGCGTAGTAGATTATTTTTAAAATATGTTGACGTTTGTTACGTCGAAAGGTAAAGATTTTTCATTTCATAAATTAATTTCCCATTCTCTGTTTCTTTGATACGCGCTGTAGCTTAAACGGCTTGATAGAGATACTCGTATATATGGGTTATCAATAGATTCCTCTTAATTGTGGAAGTGACTTAGGGTATACAAGTTTTCTCGTTTTTTTAATAACCATTTTAATCCTCGGGCTTGTTAGTCGACTTTATAAAACCGGGAGATTCGTAATTCGATTGTGCTGCGCCAATTGAGCAAATCATTTTTACGATTTCTTTTTATCATATAGAAAAAATTCTACAATTTAGGGGATGAGATTTTTATTATAACTGTTTAGACAAGTAGTTAATTGATAGAATCAGGCGTTACTTTGCGGAAATCCATTATGATAAAAAATAAAAATATAAATTTCTTCGCAACCTTCCGCCAAACAAATACAATGATGTGTTATACCTGGATTGAAGAGCACCTCCCGCCCTCCCTCAATTGCATGCACTAACTCCGTCACCACTAATTCCAGCACCACTACTCCCAACACCGCTATTCCAGGCAAGTCACACCATCGACGATAATACGACACGTGTTTCGCCTCTACACGAGGCATCTTCAGGTAATGTAGACTCTACGGCGGCTGACCGCTAAGAGCTCTTAGCTTAGTTATCAGTAGTATGCAGTCCTCTATGCAAAGGTTGTGTGTAAGAGATCGATTTAAGTGTGATAAGACCGCCTCTCGTACATATACTATAAATTTCCTCACTCGTTTTCTACGAGTATATTTTGGTATACTTAAGTGTATTAAGTAAGAAGACATTTGAACGCTACTGCCCACTTAACTGTTTACTGTCAACAGCCCTGCAACTAAACTTGCTACTGTACTTGTCGAAATGTAAATCGATATTTAGTCCAGCTAAAACTCGAAACTGGCTCGACCGATTCTGATGAAACTATTTGTGTGTTCCCTTGATGATTAAGATTCACAATTGGATCCGGTAGGTGGCGTAACAGCAACAGTCAAGATCCAGAAAAATCGTCGCTATTATTATATAAATTTAATAACACATATATATATATATATATATATATATATATATATATATATAGTATATTTGGTTTTTGATTTATTGATTCAACTCGTCAGGTATACCTCAAATCCTGAAAACTAAATTGTACAACCAGTCCGTGTTGCCAGTGATGACCTATGGAACCGAGACGTGGTCCTTCACTGCTGGCCGTATGAGGGTGCTCAAAGTCGCTCAGCGAGCTGTGGAGAGGGCTATGCTCGGGGTTTCTCTGCGGGATAAACTTAGAAATGAGGATATCCGCAGTACAACCAGAGTGACCGACATAGCCCAACGGATTAGTAAGCTGAAGTGACAGTGGGCCGGTCATATAGCTCGAAAAATCGACAACCGTTGGGGAAAAAAGGTTCTCGAGTGGCAGCCTCGTACCGGTGGGCGAAGTGTAGGGCGACCTGGTAAGACATGCAGAAAGTCGATGGATGCAGGTGGCTCAGGACCGTGCTTTGTGGCATTACTTGGGGGAGGCCTATGTTCAGCAGTGGACTTGTGAAGGGCTGTAATGATGATAATGATGACTTATTTGGTATTAAATTCACAACACTAAATGTTAAACCAGTGTACTTTTAATTTGGAAGGCGGTGAGTCTTGTTGAATGCGCTGTTTTTTGGAATTATAGTTGACGCGAAGCTTCAATGGGGCCCACGTATAACCGAACTAGCTAGTCTATCAAACGTAGTTCTGCAGCATATGCTGATTATTGAAATAATACTAGTTTTTACGGAATTTATAGCGTATATTTAACTTTTTAAATACCCGACGTTTCGAACACTTTACAGCACTCATGGTCACGGGCGGGACTGAGATGTTCAACGTCCATATGTCTATGACATATGGACGTTGAACGTTCCATATTCCACACCGATTCCTTCCAAGGATGATTCGCGAGGCTATTGAAATCAAAAAACATTCTAATTTCAATAGAGAAGATGGCTGGGTGCTACCATCTGCTTGGGATCCTATAATAAATAAAATTAAATCCCAACCCAAGCATACAACTGCAAGACTTAAAGATACCATAAGTTCATACTGCATAGATCGGAACAAAAGTTAAATTTTAAAATTTTAATCTATGGTAACCGCGGTTAACTACGAAATATGGACGTTGAACATCTCAGTCCCGCCCGTGACCATGAGTGCTGTAAAGCGTTCGAAACGTCGGGTATTTAAAAAGTTAAATATACGCGATAAATTCCGTAAAAACTAGTATTATTTCAATGTGTAGTGTTCGCGTAAATATAATAAATCAATATGCTGATTAGTTTATTTTAGTTATTTCAATAGCATAATATCCAATAAAATCTTGCTATGGGTAATGCGACTGACATTGAAACTATCTTTGTTTTGTAGAAGAGAGCCATTGGAGCAATTTATAACCTAGCTCCGAAGAAGTATAACTTTGGCCTCTATGTATTAAGACAGATTTTCCAATCGCCAGATGAAAGTTGTCCGGTAAATAATTTATCAACTACAAGTACAACTTAACAACAATATAAAAGTAAAACAATTAAACTATTTTATTCACACAACTGTAATATTTTATTGCTTAATGTATTTTACACAAAGACATTTAACTCTTTGATTTTATCCTATAGGTAAAGAACTTTCGATGAATGATTGAAATATCAGTTATAAATCAAGTAATACTTTACCGTTAGTACGCAGGCCTCCTAGTTCCCCCATAGTTCGGCAAGCGGGTTGGCAAACGCAGTTTTTTGTTATCAGGAAGACGCTGCTGCTCTTCTGCTGGGATGATATAGAGAATTGAATTTTTTCATAGTATTGGGTGACAAACGAGCACACAGGTCCGCCTGATGGTAAGTGAATGCTGTGGCACACGGACATCCACATTTATCTTCAATTAAAAATCAAAATGCAAATGCGTTGTCAAGCCTGAGGACTAAGATGAAATGCCTCGATTCCTGTAAAAATCGTATCTCTACACTCACTATACAAAACACAGCAGCATTACGTTGCTATTTTACGCTGGTATTCTACGAGAGCGTAGTCCTACCCCGGTTGAGCCGACTCATTCGTGCTACAACTATTGCTAATTATTATTTTTATATACCTATAACGTTAGTGTTGTTTAATCTCTGTTCTGTTCTATAATCTCGTTTAGCCCTTGACCTATCCTACACAAAGCTTGGCTTAGTACGTAATCTAATTAAAAGTGTTAAAAATCGCCTTTAGATCTTAAGCGCGATATTTTTTGTCTATCTGGATATGTTGCTATATATATATATATATATATATATATATATAAAAAAAAATATATTATATATATGATAATGCGTTTTAGTAAAACAAGAGTTTAATATAGCCGAACAAATAAGTACATAATCAAAAGTAACAATGGGCCGGCCATTATTCTTGTGTGACCGTCTCAGAGATAAAGTGACGACTTAATACGAAACACTGCCTAATGTAAAAACCTCCTGGCAAACATCTTATCATAAATTTTCATACGTCTCTAATATATAAAAATTTATATTTGTTTCTCCGTATTTTATGCACTGCCATACCGTTCATCGGGTTGTGCTAAAACTTTGTCAACTTACTGCTTGCACTTGTGCGAAGGATAACTTTCGCGCATGTGCAAGCAGTATTCATATAAAGGCATAGTACAATTAACTTACATTAGGTGACACGGGTATCATATCGAAAAATTTATTTGAAAATCATATATCATTCAACTTCAAACATTATATAACTCGAATTTCTACAATACAAATGAAATACAACGCCCCCACGGGTTTTAGATACGACCGATACGACTTAGGGACCCTCAAGGAACGATCTTACTCCTTTTTAAAAAGCCGGCAACGCACCTGCAATTCCTCCGGTGTTGCAGTTGTTCTTGGGCGGCGGTCGGCATTTACCATCAGGTAAACCGCATGTTCGTTAGTACCCTCAAAAAATCTTTTTTTGGTCGCGGTTATTACAATTTTTACTTTTTCTTAGTATGCCCTTAGGATTCAAAACAGTAGAGGCAGTGACTACGGTGATTCCTAGGTAATGAGTGTCCTTTTCTCTAGGTGGTAGAACTCGTGATAGGCCTTCCTTTCTCTAGGTTGTACGATACCTTTCCTATCCAGGAGTACGTCTCGTTAAGTACCTTCCTCTTATATTATTTCTGCCGCCCATTAACAGTGCCTACATTGCCGCGTTCCGGTCAGGAGGATATAGAGAGCCAGTTAAATACAGACCGTGAGGTATTCCGTCATAGTTCGCAGATGTGGACGACAAATTTGTAAACAAAGAAGTTTGAATTTGGTCGCTGGTGTCCATGTGCCGCAGCACAAAGTGGACTGAAGTTTGTTTGTCATTTCAGTTTTTTCCGATAATGACTGAACAAGTAAATGGACAACGCAGCAGTTAATTATTTAAGGGCCTATGCTACCTCAAATGGCTTAGTAACATCCTCCGTTATGCTGAAAATATTGCAGCACTAATTTTGGAATAAATATATCGTAAAGTTGAGGATTAATGTTAAGTACTATGTAATACTTTAAATTAGATCATGAAACTTTGCATACTAACTGAACTAACTATAAAGCAGGGCTTATGTTTTTTATTTTTTTTAATTACCATTATTTTCACTGTAGAAAGAAATTACCTAAACTATCGGCGTCCCAAACCTTGTTCCCTGATGCCCGATCAGTCTCGCTTCGTCTTTCGAACGGGAAAGCTGTGTCACTTACGATCAGAATACACATTACACAACAGGGCGACGTAAAATTAAAATTCTCCCTATATTTTGGCTTTTCAATATTCGAGATTTCTTTCTGTCGTCACATTAAACCTACTTGCATATATGTACTATCGTAAGGTCATCATGTCACACAAGCTTCATGTAAATGTGGTTTAACTAAGCAGGTAATCCAATAATAAGCATGTAACTGGTTTGTCCTTGCGCTCAACAGCTTACATATTATTTATACATAATCTGTAAGCCGTGTAGTAGGAGAATTCATTACCCTATATTATCCCGTGGCTGTCGTACAAGGCATCTTTGTGACGATAACTTAAAATAAAAAAGCGGTTCCCGACGCAGATGCCAAGCGCGGAAACTATGTCAAATGTCCCCATGGACTATGTTAAGCAGTGTGCTGTTGGTAAGCTATTATGACGATAATGGTGAGCTATAAATTATTTTATATTCATCAGTTCGATAAAGTCTACGGCTTGTTGGCTTCCCTTCCCTTTATATAGGGGATCGCAGTGCATCGTCTAGTACCTGTGACACTGCTCCCCGTTGCTGGTCTGTGTATTTCATCACTGGCGTTAAAGATAGAATTGTATCGTACATCGGAAGATATGTGATTTTTTTGCGCATTTTCCATAGTCGACTCTTACGACATTCCCCGGTATGAAATGGGACAATGGATTCTCCCATACTGCCAACACACACATACGCACACATACATAAAATCTGTTACGCGTATTCGTGGACATAAACGCGTGATGCTAACTTAACACATACGACTATCGTGAGCATCCGTTAAAGACAAATAAATCTAATCGTTATTGTCAAAACCATCTGTGAAAAAGAAACTATAACAAAGTGGTCATTTATACAGTGACGAGGTGATTCTAATGGCTGGGTTCGAGAGTTTTCACGATCCGTGAACGCGCGATATACTCACGGGAGTCGGGAGTTAATGAGTCATTAAAATATAATAAATACGTTTCGTCATAAATCAAAATAGGTGTATAAAAGTTGTAAACGTTGTAAAGGTGTGTAAATACACCTTTACAACGTTTTCTTATAACTATTTAAAAATATCAAGATAAAGTTACAGTAAATGGTAGATTTCCTATTTACATTGTCAATGAAATAAATAACTTTTATTACAAAGTAAAAGCAGACTTGAAAGACTCTCCTTCCTCTATAAGATGCAGGAGTGTACAAGCTGGATCGTGAATGTGGTCTCTCATAGTAGTAGGTAGGACAAACAAAAAGATCTATAACAGTCTGAGTAAAAGAATATATAGCTGACGTGAAGCACCGACGTTCCGAGAAGTCTGCAGTCTTTGAACATATTCAAGATCGACTCCGCCAGCACACTAGATTTGATAGACCACAAATCCTCGCAAAAGTACACCGATTCTTACTTATTGATTTTTCAACTATTTATTCGCGAGGCTATTGAAATTTAAAAAAAAACATCTTAATTTCAATAGAGAAGATGGATGGGTACTACAATCTGCTTGGGATCCTATAATTAATAAAATAAAGTCCAAAACCAAGCATAGACTGTAAGACTTCAAGATACTGTAAGATCATTCTGCGTAGATTGGACCAAAAATTAATATCAAAAACAGAAGGCATCTAACTATCATCCCATTTATCATCGTCACCACCCCCCCCCCCGTGATCCTTAAGTGCTGTAAAGCACCCGAAAGGGAATTATATTAAACGCGATAAAACCCGTAAAAATTAATTTCATTTAACCCTTGAAAGAACTTAAAACAAAATATCTAGATTCTATCGAGTAGTAGTAGTAATTTTGCCAATCTTAGATCAATTCTACCAAGGGTGGATTTTTCTCCATAGGACCACTATTGAAATATTTGATAATTTTTAAATTAAATAAGTTATTTAATTAAAAATAAATAAAAATTATCGTCAAAATCGGCTTACATTTGACGAAGGTATCACGTAATCTTTCTTTGAAGTCTAGCTGGACAACAGGTACCTACAAACAATAGTATAAAATTATTT